>JALBCR010003118.1:0-432500 GCA_030710515.1 Abscondita cerata
GATTTGGTTGTTTGTATTCGGTACGGCAAGACGTATTTTTAATTCGCTCTGAAATTAATAGTGATTAAGTGGTAGTAGTGTTAGAATAAGTTGAATAGTTGAATGGAAAATGTAATAAACGGTTGAGGTCAGTGATAGTTTATAAACAACAGACAAGATAACAACGTATTCAGGTACGAACTGATATGATAAGGCATAAAGACGCAATTTTATACGAATATAATAGTGAAAAAATCATACAAAATTAATAGTACGAGTAAAGATTCGGTTTAATAAATTAAGGGACAAAACAATAATCTTTTTAGTTAAGTTATTCGAAATACTGGTGATAGGAAACATTTGTGTAAGAACGGATAAGAAGTAAAAGATACGGCATTTAATTTAATGGTTATCAATGCAACATTTTCTGAAAAGAAAGTTTTAAATAATCTACTACGTGTAAGATCTTAAATAATTAATAGGGAGAATAAGTGTAATTAAAACTAAAACAGGACAGAAAAGTGGTGGTGGACAAAGGACTAATTAATGAGTGCAAAAAAAGGTGACAGAGAGAGAAAGGGATCCGTAGGTAGTATAGAGGATTTTTTAAAAAGGAAAAGGGGCGAAGTGGAAGAAGAAACAGCAAAGAAAAGAAACACAAAGACGACGAGGACACCAGAAAAAAGTAGAATAACAGAAAAAGAAGAGAAGGAGAGAGAAATGGAAAGGTTAACAGAAATGATAGTGGAGATGAGGAAGGAGATGATGGAAGGATTTAGAGAGTGTAATGGTGAAATAAGAAAGTTGAAAGAGGAGATGGAGAGAAAAGAAAATGCATGGGAGGAGGAAAGGAAGAAATGGGATAGGGAGAGGCAAGAGTTGGAAAGTAGAGTGAGCGGCATAGAGAGGGCAATGGAGAGGCAAGAAAGGGAAAAAAGGAAGAATAATATTGTAATTAAAGGACTGGTGAGGATGGAGCAACCTATTACGGATACTGTCAAACAAATAATTACAGAAAAGATAGGAGTAAAGGTGGAAGTTCAGGAGGCATATACGGTAGGGAAAGAGGAGGGGAGAAGTGCGATAGTAGTGAAGTTGGGGAGCTGGGAGGAAAAAAAGATGGTAATGAGGGAAAAGAACAAGTTGAGAGGTACCAGAATGTTTATAGACGATGACTTAACAAGAAAGGAAAGGGAAATGCAAGAGGTAATAAGAAGGGAAGCAAGAAGACAAGAGAAGGAAGGGAAGAGAGTGAGAGTGGGGTATGGAAAGGTATGGATAGATGGTGTAGAGCATAGATGGGTGTGGGAGGAAAAGGAGTTAAAAAAGTGGAATACAAAAAACTAGAAAAAGTAAAAGGGGGGAAGGAGAGGAGAGGAATGGGGAGCAAGAGAGCAAAAGGGGAGGGAGGATATAAAATACTTTTTTGGAATGTGGCGGGTATAAAGAACAAAGGAAGGGGATTTTGGAGGTATATAGAACAATTTAAAATGGTTGGGATGACTGAAACGTGGATGGAAGAGAAAGAATGGGAACAATGGAAAGATAGGATGCCGGAAGAGTTTGAATGGCAAATACAATACGCGGAAAGGAGAGAAAGGAGGGGAGGGCAAAAGGGGAATAATTGTAGGAGTGAGGAAAGAATGGGAAATAGTCAGGAGAAGACATACAGAAGATATAGAAGGATTGATAAAAACGGATGTAAAAACGGAGAGGGGTGAGATATACGAAGTAATTACGGTGTATGGGAGAGAGATGAATGAAACACGAGCAAAAATTGAAAAGGTATTGAAAGAGAGAGATGAAGAAGAAAAGATAATAATAGGAGGAGATTTTAATGCAAGAATAGGTGAAGAAGGAGGGATGATGATAAACGGAGAAGTAAAAAAGAGGAATACAAAAGACAAGAAAATAAATGGACAAGGAAGAAAATTGATTGAACTATGTAATGAAAGAGGATGGACAGTAATAAACGGTAACATGGAGGATGAAGGAAAAAGGAGAGTATACGTTCATAGGGAGTAGGGGGAGTCGGTGATTGATTACGTAGTGACAAATGAAAGAGGGTTGGAGGACATTCAAGGGGTTTAAGATAGGGAGAGGGAGGAGTCAGATCACCAACCACTAGAACTGACGATAGTGGGGGAGGAGGAGAAGTCGAAAGGTGCGAATGATAAACAAGAGGGGCAGTGGGGAAAAGGAAAGTGTGGACAAGGGAAAGTATCGAAAGGTATAGAGACAAACTAGAAGAGAACTGGGAACGACAAGATGAAATAGAGGGGAGATAAGAATAATAGTAAAGAAAATGGAAGAGGCTGCAGAAACGAGAGAATATAAGAAAGAAGTAAAAGAATTAGGGAAAAGGTATGAATGGTGGAATGGAGAGTGTCAGATTGCAAAGAAGAATTTGAGAAGAGGGGGAAGACAATGGAAGAAAGGCAAAATTGAGATAGAGGAGTATAGAAAGTTAAAGGTAAACCTCAAAACAGTTTGTGAAAAAAGAAAGGTAGAATACAGAATGAAATTAGAAAAGGATATAGAGGAAATCAGAAATGAAAGACAAGCATGGGAGTTTATTGGAAGAATAAGAAAAAAGGAAAAGAGGGTCGGACATAAGAATAGAAGCAAAAAATGGGAGGAACATTGCAAGGAACTACTGGGCGGAATAGAAGATAGAAAGGAAGGAGAGGGTGAAGGAAATGAGCGGAGATCGAGAGAAGGAGAGATAGGAATGGACGAAATGGAGGAAGCGATCAGAAAAATTAAGAAAGGAAAGGCAGGAGGCACGGACGGAACACAGGGAGAGCAGTGGATGTATGTGGGGGAGAAAATGAAGGAGAGGTTGAGAGGGATGATGGAAAGGATATGGAAAGGGGAAGGATTCCCAAAGCAGTGGAGGGAGGCGATAGTGTGTCCGATATATAAGGGTGGGAACAAGACAGAGGCAAAAAGTTACAGAGCAATCAGTCTATTGAACGTAGGGTATAAGGTGTATGGGGAAATTTTAAGAAGGAGATTGGTCGAGGAAATAGAGGGAAAAGGGTTACTACCAGATTGGCAAGCAGGTTTTAGGAAAAATAGAGGCACAATCGACAATATTTACATACTAAAGCATGTAGTAAATAGGCAGATTGAGAAGAAGGGGGTAAAATGTGGGCAATCTTTATAGACGTAAAGGCGGCGTTTGACAGGGTGGAAAGGGAGTGTTTGTGGGGGTATTTGAGAATGAAAGGGATAAGTGAAAGTTTGGTAGGGGCGATTGAAGAGTGCTATAAAGAAACAAGATGCAGAGCGAGAGTCAAAGGTGAAGTGGGGAAGGGTTCAGAATACTAAGAGGATTGAGACAAGGATGCCCGATGAGCCCGTGTTTATTCGCAGCATATATAGGGACATGGAGGAGGAGTTGGAGAAGCAACAAGTGGGAGGGATAGTGGTAGGGAAGAAAAAGTTAGAGTGTTAGCGTATGCGGATGACTTAGGCAGTGGCGAAAAGCGAGGAAGAAATGAAAGAGACGATAAAAGTAATTAAAAAGTACTTAGAGAAGAAAGGATTGGAGGCGAATGTGGGAAAACGAAGATCATGGAATTTAAGAAAAAAAGGAAGAGAAAGAAAAATGAAATGGTGGTGGGGGAAGAGGAAATAGAAAAAGTGGACAAATACAAATATCTGGGATACGTTATAAGCTATGATAATAAGAATAGAGAGCATATAAAGGAACTGGAACAGAAAGGAAATAAGGTAGTCAGACAAGTATGGGGCATAGGGGAAAGAATATTTGGGAAAGACCTTGAGAAAAGAAGATGGCTGTTCGATAGGATGGTAAGAAGTGTTTTGACATATGGAGCGGAATTATGGGGATGGAAAGAATGGAGGGAGCTGGAAAGAATTCAAGAAAAATATTGGAAATGGACACTAGGATTAGAAAAAGAAACACCGGGATACATAGTGGAGGAGGAGGTCAAGATGGAAAAAATAAGAACACAGACAGGAAGAAGGGCAATGAGATATGAGGAGAAGATCGAAAGCAAGAGAGAGAAAGAGATATTAAACGAGTGCTGGAAAGAAATAGAAATGCAGAGGGTAAAATATGGAGAAGAGGAAAGGAAATTATATTACGAAAGAGGGGGTACGCAAGAGAAGAGATAACAAGAATAAGAAGAGAAGGGAGATCGGTAGAAGCAGAGATAGTAAGGAGGGATGTGGACTCGCAGGTGCAAGAAAGAGCGGGAAGAATAAAAGAAGGGAAGTACAATGGAAAATATTGGAAGATAAGGACAGAAGGAAAACCCAGATATTTAATTGGAGAGAGTGGATTAAAGGAAAAAAGAATTATAGCAAGGTTTAGGGTAGGGAATGAGGAAAGGGAAAACAAATATTGGTTGAAGGACGAGGATAGAATATGTAGGATGTGTGGAGATGGGTGGGAGAACTTGGAACACATAAGTAAGGAATGTGGAGAACTGAGGGAAGAGGAGAGAGAGCGAGGAGAACTGCTGGGTGAAAGAGGGAAGGGATTGAGTGGATGAAAGAGGTAATAAAAAGAAGAGAAGCAATGGAGAGAAAAAAAGAAGCATATTCAAGATATAGAATATACATTAAGGGAGAAGATGAAGGAAGGATGAGAAGCTAGTTATTCAAAGCAGAAGGAGAGGAGGAAGGGAAGAATATCAAATTAATTTTATTTAATATAGTATAGGTTTGTTTGTGAAAAATGGTATGAATTAGATTAATTTTATGATGTATGTAGGATGTAAGAAACCGAATTCTTTGTTTATTGTAAAAAAAAACAAATAAATGCATTGATTGATTGACGATAATAAACATCTTCATTCAGCTCTTGAAGTAAGGTTGTCTTGAAAGGTAGTTTTAGAATTCTGTACACACCTAATTTACATACACCACAACGCTTAGACTCCGCTTTTAAAGTTTGAGTATTGTCCATTTGCAAATGACCCAAAACTGCAATGTCAGTTGCTTCATTTCGAACTGGATCATTTACTTCGTGGTTTTTATATAAAACTGATCTCATTTGAACAAACTTATCCACCAGTTGCTTGACATACTGATAGCTTATATTTTATCTGGATGGTTAGCTTTAAAAACTTCTGCAGTTGCTTTAGCACAATCATGATTTCGATACCAGGTTGCAGCAATTTCTACTCTTTCTTGAATAGAATAAATTTACATAATACCATTGCAATACATGTTTATGGTATGATTTGACAAAGTTTATTAAATGATTTTAAAAACATTATCGATTGGTGACAAATGTATTTGCATTTTTTCTATTATCGTCGAAACTTTTTAAAAATTTTTTTAATTTTTTTGCTGTTAGGTATACAGGGTTTCTCACGGCACACGTTCGATAGAAGTTTTTGTGGTTAGAAACGAGAAAACCGTTGGAGATAGACATAGGGAAACCTATAGCGAATCGATGCAGAATAAAATTATGCATCCGATCATCCAATGAATACAGGGTGTCCCATTCGAAAAACAAAATTCTTCAACTTTGAAAATTATGCAATTGTCCATTAATTTTGGATACCCTGTATGCGATAAATTTATTGTCGATGCGGATTCCGAAATTTGAATTCCTGTGCTACCCTCTACCTCAGACGCGCTCACCTGTAGTCAAAATTGGGTAACCGACGCGGTGTTGAAAATAGGGTTACATATTTCAAATCTAAGAAACGATTGGAAATAGGTATAGGGAAACCTGGCAAAACTCATCTTGAAATTTTTTCAGGAATCCAAAAGTCGAATAATATACTGGGTGTTCTATTTAAAATAAGGAAATTGATGGCGAGTTCCGGTATAACCGAAAGTGGCATGACCTTAAAAATATTTTGAAATGAAAGCAAATTTTGAATAACCCTTAAGTATAAAATTTCAGAATTACAAGTGGTTTCTAACCACAAAAACTTCTAACGAACGCCTGCCGTGAGAAACCCTGTATGACGATAATCAGTATAAAAAGTACTATTAAAATAGGTGTGCAAAACTATATCAAGCCATAAAAGTAGAATTAGCAGTATTTTAACCTTACCTTGTAATTTTAGTCCAGGAAATAAAGTTGTTCTTTCAAAATTCATTGATTTACTTAAAATTTTGACAATAGGTAAAAATAGCTAAAGTATCACAATATGTTGTCAAGGAAGTAAATTTTTTTAATTAAAACTAAATGAAAGAGACAATAGAAAATTTAATTCTAAGCATTAAATGTTCTTAAATATTTTTCGTAAAATAGATATTTTATCAGTAATTCACGAGTGAAGGTGTCAATCATGGAAAAAATCAATCTTTTTAATCTTTGCTTTTATTTAAAAAAATGCACCTAGAGAGCAAAATTGTAGCTTATAAAATAATTAAATTCCTTGTTCGTTAAACTCAAAATTTGTGAGATTCAAAGTCAAATAGCCATACAGTCTGGAATAATAGATATATCTAAGTTCCAGATTGTTTACGACAAAAACCGTCGGAGACGTCAATTTTGTTTTTGAAGCGCATCCTGAAATTCAAATTAATAATTTACCCCCTCTACTTTTGCAATTACGTCATTGAAATTTTTTTGCAATTTTGGGTAGATTTCAGAATTCTGAGATCAGACGTGCCACTTTTGACATTGAGTTGTGAGTTCCCAAGATATTAATTTTAAAACTCAAACAAAACTAAAGATATTTTACAAGTATTTTTGAAACAAGTGATAAAAATTTTTTGTTAGTCATTTTGACAGATAGTAACAATCATTTTTTTACCATTACCATGAAGAAAATGGTTCCAAAATGTAAAAAATTAAAGTTTTTATTATTTCATTATAAATTTTTCTTTTAGAAAAATAACGAACCATTTACTTCAAGATAAAGTTAAAAAAAATTATCGTTACCAACTAATCAAGTGATTTACAGAAATTTTTTATCACTTTTTTCAAAGAAACTTATAAAAATCTCTAGTTATTAATATCTTGGGAACTGTTAATGACAATGTCAAAAGTGACACATACTCAGAATGCTTAAGTCTACCTAAAACTGAAAAAAATTAAGTAATACTATTAAAAAAAATTCGATGACGTCATTACAAAAAGTAGAGGAAGTAAAAATTAATTTAAATTTCAGGAAATATGCGTTTTAAAAATAAAATTGTCGTGTCTGAGGGTTTTTGTCGTAAACAATCTGGAACTTAGATATATCCATTATGCATTTTTGAAGAAAAATACAGCATTTTTTTAAGTACTTAAAACGTTTTATGTAATTGTATGTATTTTTTCTATTTATATGTATTAAAGTAGTCGTTAAGCATTGCTTGTTATAAGGGGTGGTTTTTAGGGTTGAAATAATGCAAAGTGAAATTAATAATATTTTAAGCAATTCATAAATAAAAACAGCTGTGATAAATTTTTTCAACTTTTTAGAGTATATTATTTTTTAAATTGAACAATAAAGGGTTGAAATGTTGCAAAATAAACTTATTTTAAGTAGTAAAATGTTTTAAATAAAACACTGATAAATTATTAATTTTTTAGGATAAATTATTCTTTCTTTTATTAATCCATCATTGGGGTTAACTTTTAAGGTTAAAATATTTAGTAATAATGTTCCAAATCATGAAACAATCATTATTGAACATATGCTACTAATTTAAAAACATTTTACTCACTTTTAAAATACATGGTTTTATAGGTTTTGGTATTGTGGGATAGTTTTCATCCCTAAAATGAAAAGCGCCTATAGGCATAATAGATTTTCCTTTTTGTGTGTATTTATTTCCTTTTTTTGTTTGTAGGTTAGTTTTGATTATGGGTTATTTTGGAGCATGCAGAAGTCAGGAACTTTTGAACTTTTGAATATGAAGATATCGGATATAGAGGACCGGGATTCCGTTATGGTAGTAAACGTATCGGAAAGTAAAACTGGTGTATCGAAGTAATTTACATTTGTGGATGAAAAAGAATTCTCTGCTTTGCCTTTATTAACACTTTATATGTCTTTGCGTCCTAAAGGTATTGAACGATTTTTTTTGAGCTTCCGACAAAATAAATGTACATCTCAGCCAATTGGAAAAAACATGTTTAGGAAAATCCCCAGCAAAATCGCAATGTATTTAGGATTACCAAACCCATCTTCCTATACGGGACATTGCCTTCGTCGCACTTCTGCTACTGGTCTAGCCAATGCAGGAGCAACTATGACTAACTAAAAAAGACACGGAGGTTGGAAAAGTTCCACGGTGGCGGAGGGGTATCTGGAGGATAGCATCGAATTGAGAAATAAAACGGCGCGTACCTACTTTGCCATTAGAAGAGGCAGGTACCTCGACTGTAGTGAACAGAAGCTCCATTCAAAAAACAAAAGAGAAATTGTTTCCAGTGGCGGTAGTAATTTTCAGGAACTATTTCAAAATTGTACATTTATTATTTGTAATGAAAGGCGAATAAATAAAATATGGTTCAGTTTTCATTTCATAAATATATACACAATTATATGTATATTAGCATTTTTTTATTTTATTTTAACTTGTGAAAGATAGAGGGAATTATAGAATCTATAATGTCCCAAGGGAGTTATGACCCTCTTTATTGATAGCGTAACTATGACGATATAAGCTTATAATATTCCGGTCAGAAATAAAATATATCCCAAACTTAATTCAGAGTTCAAATATAAAATTATATACAGGGGGTGTTAATTACAAGTAAATTTAAATTAGAATAAAATTATAGCAGCGAGACGTAAAAACGCAACGCGTTACACCCCACTTAAGGGCGTGACCAACCCCTACTTTAAATAGGTAGCTCAACATGCGCGTACTGCCAAAAATCTAAACGTAAGGAAAAGATATTGTAGAAATGAGAGAGTCGAAATGTAATCTCGAACGGGTCGGCATCTAGTCGCATTATACTCGTGAGAGAATGACCAAGAAAGGTAAAATGCAAGTAAATAAATAAATTTGTTTACAGAAGTGTTATTAATTATTAACAGGGGGTTGTATTTAAAATAATCGAGTACGGTTCTGGTATCTAGCTTATAGTTAATCCCCACTTAGAGCAAAATATTTTTAAGTTATGGCAAAGGTCATTTAAAGTAAATTTTGTATTATGGTTATTTAGGTAACTAGTGCAACAAATATGCTTTTGCATATGTTGCACATAACATTTTTTCTACAATAAAAAAAATAAAAGAAAATAGTCAAAAAAATATTTTACTTTTTGCACTAATAAATTGCTTTTTGCACTAATGCAAAAAAAGTGAAACTTTTGGCTAGTAATTGCTGCAATCATGCTATGCTTTTGTACATGTTGCACATTACAACATTTTTTTGTACGATCGAAAAATTAAAAAATTTAAAAAAAGCACTTTTTGCACTAGTGCAAAAAATTGATTATTTTTTAATAATTTTAATAATAAATTGCTGTTTGCACTAATGGAAAAAAGTGAAACTTTTAGCACAGTAATTGGTGAAAAAAATAGTCACTTTTGCACGATCGTAAAAAATAGTAGATTATACTAGGAGTTAAACAATATAATTGTTGAGCTTAAAAGTTTGCTGGCGAGGTGTTAGCCGAGACAGCAAATTAAGCGAAACAATTATATTTTTTAACCAAGTGAAATATATTATTTTCTTTAAGCATTTATTGCTAGTTTTCATGTGTTATTTTCAAATTTTCGAGATTTTCGAGTGTTATGGTGACGTTTTTATTCTCGACGAATCAAGTTGGTACTTTACTGTTACATTCATAATATGACATAACCGAGGTACCAACCTCTAAATAGTTGTGGAAACAAAATAACTGTTTTGCTTTTAATGTCTAGACAGTAAAAAGAATTTTTAGCGTCTGCCAGTAGTTCAATAATATGACGTTTATTGTCGCTTGAAGAAATAGTAGATTATTTTACTAGGAGTTAAATAATATAATTGTTGAGCTTAAAAGTTTGCTGGCGAGGCGTCAGCCGAGACAGCAAATTAAGCGAAACAATTATATTATTTTAATTCCAAGTAAAATATATTATTTTTCTTCAAGCGTTTATTGCTAGTTTTCATGTGTTATTTTCAAATTTTCGAGATTTTCGAGTGTTATAGTGACGTTTTATTCTCGACGAATTAAGTTGGTACTTTACTGTTACATTCATAATATGACATAACCGAGGTACCAACCTCTAAATAGTTGTGAAAACAAAGAACTGTTGCTTTTTAATGTTTAGACAGTAAAAAAGCTTTTTAGCGTCTGCCAGTAGTTCAATAATATGCCTTTTATTGTCGCTTGAAGAAAATAGTAGATTATTTTACTAGGAGTTAAACAATATAATTGTTGAGCTTAAAAGTTTGCTGGCGAGGTGTTAGCCGAGACAGCAAATTAAGCTGAAAACAATTATATTTTTAACTCCAAGTGAAATATATTATTTTTCTTCAAGCGTTTATTGCTAGTTTTCATGTGTTATTTTCAAATTTTCGAGATTCTCGAGTCTTATAGTGACTTTTATTCTCGACGAATCAAGTTGGTACTTTACTGTTACATTCATAATATGACATAACCGAGGTACCAACCTCTAAATAGTTGTGAAAACAAAATAACTGTTTTGCTTTTAATGTCTAGACAGTAAAAAGAATTTTAGCGTCTGCCAGTAGTTCAATAATATGACGTTTTATTGTCGCTTGAAGAAAAAATTAATTTTTGTATTCTTGATAATAAGGGAGCTATGGTGAAAAATGTTATAAATGCATTTTATCAATTCAAATTATAATTGTAGTAAGTCACAAACATACTGAGTCATTTTATATCAAAAACTTTCCTGAACATACTAAAATTGAAAATATGAAATTGTGCATGCATGAAAATTGGTTACCTGTTTCATGTTGACGGTTGGCAAATAACATTTCACGTTATTACCATACGTGTCAAAATTAAAAAAAAAAAAACAATTGTACTCTATGGAGCAGTTTTTCAATCCCTGGTTAAGGTTAACCTTCGGTTAACTTCCAAGGGGACAATTGTGACAACAATTATCCCCATAGCAATAAACCTACAATCCAATGATTGAAAAACTGGCAGTAAAAGTTCAAATAAAAATTTGATATCTAAATCCGTATTTATTTCGAGTTTATCGATTTTTCCTGTTATCTACCGATTCAGCAGACCTTTAGATTAAAGGTCGGCAATACTGAATTACCGAAAAATAAAATCTTTTGATAAGAAACAATGTTTCATTCTGTCGATCATCTAAACATCTCATTTTCGTTTAATAACAAACATCAAAAATTAAAAAATTTTGATTGAAAAAAAACTAATTACAAACAATTCCACGACAAAAACCAAGAATCTAGATCTAGGCAAATTATAAATTTGTATCTTTTCGATAATATTAATTAATTCTAGAGTTTTCCATGACGCGTGTTCAGCAATTTCATATTTCGGGAAAAAAAACATTAATTGCAACATTAACTATCAATTTTTTCTTGTAGCTCGATGAAGAAATAGTATAACAATAAATTCGTTTTCCACGTGTTTTTCACATAGATCTTTTAAATGTATTCGTTCTTAGATCAAATCCTTATGAGTTCGTCAGTTACAGTTTTTCTAACATTCAATTTTGACTGATAATTAATTTTTAATCACTTTCGATGATTGTTGGTTTGTCTGATAAAGAATTGATTCTACTCAAAATGCTCAACTTTAGAATGTGTTTTTATTTCCAGTTCAATGGAAAAAATTAATCGTTTTAAAAATCTATTACAAACAATCACTCAACCTTTAAACAAAATTGATTCGACTTTTAATAAAATTGCATTATCTGCTGTGCAGGTGAAAGTCTAGTACCAAAACATGAAAGTTTATAATTAAATAGAGAAAACGTTTAACTAATTAAAACGCAATTTGTATTTTAAAAACTAATAAGTTAACTTACCTTAACAGCACCGATGCATTCAGTCACGCCAGCTTCCTTCGCTTTCTTTGTCAAGATTTCTTCATTAGTGGCTCCTAAAGAATTTAAAAGATTGCTCAACATAGTTTTATTGAATTTAGAAGAAATGGTGTTCACTTTTCACCTAAAAGTAATTACTTTTATAATTTCTCAATTCAAAAAACAACTTACTTAAATAGTTAAGCAAAATAGCACTTTGTGGTAAACATTTCGGATATAATTTACTCCAAGAACCAATCGCATCCTGATCTTCGATAAAACACTTAATCAAAATCTTGCAGATTTCATCCCTGTAAACTTTACTATTACTGCTTAACAGTTTTTTTAATAGAACTTCAACATATGTATGTAACTTGTCTTTTTTACTATTAGAAAGCAGCATTGCTTCTAATTTAGGTACAATTTTTTGGAAATCTTGCTTGAGATCATTTGGAAAGTTTTTATAGTTTGCAAAAACAACATCCAAAATTAATAAATATTCGTTAACATTAATATAAACCTTGTCATGACGATTTACTAATGAAATAAGATATTTAACGACATAACGTGAATAGTTTTTCATTTCGATTATGGGTAACATCACTTCTTGAAAAACTGTAAAAAAAAATTCAACATAAATCTCAATAAAAGACGTTTGTCACCTTTTAATCCCGAATGAATATCTTTTACTCCAACTTGACCCAAACTCCAAAGTATTGAAAGTCCTATGGGCGGTCGGTTTTGATAAGAAGTTCTTAAACTAACGTGTTTGCTTAAATTTAATGTAACAAAATTGAATTCCATCATTGCAAGGTATTGAATATAAAGTTTGTGACCTACAGTATGCATGTTTTTACTCATATCATTTGCCATTGTAGTTAATAACAAATCGAAAAATACTTGCGCATTCCCTTTACCAGCATCCTTAATCGATTTTTCAATCAAGTTTCTGACCGAACTTGGTACCTATCGATGAATAATCAATAAAAAAAAAAGATTTTTCATTAAAGTTTACATACAATTGATAACGGATATCCTTCAGGATGTGAAGAAAATGTGTGATCAGTAATTTCGACTGGAATATGTTGACTTAAATATTTAACAATGTCTTTTAACCAAACTAAAGGAGCATCAGAAAGACGCTGTTGCTCTGCAACTATAGATTGTAATTCTTCTACATTAATCTTAAAAAAAAAAAGATAAAACTGAAACGTGTTGTTCTAAAGTAATACATACAGAGTTAAGAGCACTTTCAATAGATTTAGGCAATTTCGGTTTAGAAACTGCCTGGGGCTTTCGATCTTTTTTTGCACCTTCTTATTAACCCCGTTCTCTTGCGACTTAGGTTTACTTGGCGGCTTTTGATTATCCTTATTTTTACTTACGTTATACAAATTTTTCACTTGTTGTAAAGGCACTTTAAAATCAAATTTCGATAATAGTGTTATTGTTAAACCGAAATCGAAGGTACTTACACACTTCTTCAATCTTTGGAGTATTTTTTGTTTTTCTTATTTTCGACTTCGATTTTATCGGGTTTCATTTTCGACGTCGTCGTATCTTTGCCCTTTTTTCTAGAAACAACTTCCCATTGACCCGACATTTTAAAAATTAAATTAAACTAAAAATAAAATAGAAACTGTCGAGTTCGTTTGAAAAACTGACAAATTGAATTGTCAAAACCGGTGCACGTCAAAATAGAACTGCCAACAACATCCAGCCAACCACAACTTAAGACTAATAGTTGGCATTTCCTGTTATGTACTTTTATCATACTGTGTTTAATTCATACAATCTGTATTTTTCATTTCAATAAAACTTAAAGTTATAATTTATTATATAAAGTGTTTTATTTATTTACAAACATTTTGTAATGTTTTTAAAATATTGCGTCATTTAATTTTCCATTATTTATTTCGTAAGCTTAGGACGATTTTCCTTTTTATTTGAAAATGATACCAGTTTCAATTTTGAGTTGTTGAGAGATAGGTGCAATACAAAGATTACCAATAAACATTATTATTGTTGACAGTCTATTACAGTGGCATAGCATCGATATTTATCTAAATCAGGTTTTAATTTTAATTTCATAAGCGTGCAGAGTATAATATAATAAGAATAAATGAAACAAGCGCTTGGGTGATACTATCTTATGTGTAGGGCTTCTAGCCTCTATAAATGATTGTCTCATCCAGGTGAGCTTTGAAAATTTAAAAAATGAAAATTTGCCGTTTAAAATTAATTTATGCTAATATGTCTGTTATTTCATCGTTTCGTTGTAATTATTATTCCGGGTTGTAATTGTGTGTTGTTCGTCGTCTATCGTTAATTTTGTTCATTTAATTACTTGATTTGTCAAACATTTACAAAAACCCTGTATATATTTACATCATTATTTAGAATAACATATCACACTTTGGCCAAATAACAATTTTTGGTACTACAAACTTAATTTTAACGTACAATTTTATTGAAGATTTCGATCACATCTTGTTTCCACGTCACAATACTTTATCTTTACATATATTTTTTGTTTCAAATAAACTTTACGTTTCTGATTTATTTACTAAAAGCATTCGGTTTATTTGGAGTAGACCCAGTTTGTTTACAGTTTGTGAGTTACATTAGAAGGTTTGCTGACGCTCATAATATAATAAGACCGCACATCGTTTCAACTCGTGTTAGCCGGATCTCACATCGCTTAGTGGGTTAAGTAACATCTCTCTTTTTCAAATTAGAAGTGTTACATTTTTGGCGCCCAACGTGGGGCCCATAATTTTTTGGGACAAATAAATTTGAGACAGTATTGAAGCTAACTATTATTTACTTATCAAACAAGAAATATGTAGATGTGGAACGGGAACAGTAGAATACATGAGGAAAAAGATTGCTAAAAAAAAGCAGATCCGAATGTTATCCAGATTATTCTAATACTGATGAAGAGGATTTTGAAATAACTAAGAAAAATGTTAGAATTGAGCGTTATGTTATAGAAATTTACAAGAATTTTCTGCGAATTATGAGAAGTAGAAAGCTGTGAAATTGCAAGACGAATATTTACAGAGGTTAACTAACCTGGAAAAGGCTGCTGACATTGAAACAATTGGAAAAGCAAATTGAACAAAATTTAAATCTTTTTAAATTGATTTGTTTAAGAGTTCAGCATTGACATGGCATCGTTCTAGACGTCGCACGCTTAGTGGATGGGAAGAATTGTTGACATTGTTAAAATTAAAATTCCAATCTTTTGACTACGAAGAAAAATTATTAGACGAATTAAAACACCCCCAGCATACTTTACCGTGGATTGTTAATCCACTAAAAGGAGGGACCCATATTGAGTTGCCAGCTTCAATCACCATATAGGAAGCACACTCAACACCTTGCTGATTTAATAACAACCTATAAACGCAAATAAATAGAGTTGGGTCGCAGACGGACAGTACGGTACAGCATCGAGTATTGAGTAATACAGCAATCGAGTTAAGATAAATCAACCCAGTGCATCGTGGAACTCGCATAGGAGTCCGTCGGAGCTATACGACACAATGCCGCACGCGCGCACCTCATGTAAATAAGATACATATTGTAATGTAAGTTTCGTCTACAATACGGTATTATATACCAATGGCGGTGGGCGTATACCTTCCATCCAAATCTACGATGAACAAAAGGTGTCCTTCTCTGTTCCCAAAATTTATGTTGCTGTGACAAAACTCAGCCCTTCACATTGTCCTTGAGTTGAAACGCTTTCCTTTCAGATGTTTTTTCAGGGTAATCGCAGGGTGACTTGTAGGGTGGATGGTCAAGCTACTCCCACTTCAACTTGACCAGTTTCGCATGTGTGATCCTGGAGACGTGTAGACGCGCCTTATCATATGAAGCAGTACTACACCCTCCGTGAGCAGCCCCCGTCTTTTGTTTTTGATGAACCTGGGTGTCTTCAGAATGTCCTACAGTCTCCTGCACATGCGTGCTCCCATCCAAGCCGGAGGTTCCAATTGCATCCTTTAGATGTCTAGTTACGTTTTCCCATAGCGGTATAGGCAAATATATTAACGGTTACTAAGTCATTTACTGTCGACTGATGCTATTGTAACACGTTCGAAAATAATTTGCATCAAAACAACTTTGTTGACAGATGTGTAAGCAGTTACAAATCGATTCATCCGTTATTATATGCGTTGGCAAAAATAATCTTGAATGGCTCGTTGTACGTTCGGAAGAGATTGCATAGTAGCAAACAAACACCGAGAATCTCTCGATAGCTGTTTCAGACTCATCAGGATTGAGAGAACTCGAGTGAAATATTGTACAAATGTGCCCTATCACCTATATTATCCACAAATGGGCACATCATATACGACATATTGTAATGTAGCAAACGTAGCAAAAGTAAGTTTTGAATAGTCAGCCACTAAACCCGAAGCGAACTTGGCCGATCAAAAATTGGTTAAAGCTAACTAAAGACAGGTATTCAGGATAAAATTTCTAAACAAATGCTAGACTGCAGTGATAAATGTAGTAATGTCAGCAATGGAATAAAACACAAGCATGGTGATAACGTAAATCATATATTAAACGTTGATTCGTTTTAAATAAAATGATCAATTTCGACAAGGACGTGTAAATATTTAAAGCCATGTATCCTGTTCAGAAACCGTTCACCAGTTTATATTTAAACACGAACAACCACAATTATTTGAATGTAAATGCAAAAATATTTCCAATTCAGAACATAGCAATTCAGCTTATTTATACAAGCATTTTCAATCAAAACTAAAGAAAATTGGTTAACAGTGTATAACACCGTGGCTAAAAGGTTTTACGCTCATACCTGCCTATTCAGTTGAATTTTCGTGATTGCATTAATTTTGAGATGGCCATATTGCAGTCTATTTAATCAATATTTAGTTTTTCAAATAGCGCATTTACACGATAACATAACATATTAAAATACATAGGTAGAAATAAATGTGACTGTGAATTACCCCCTGATCTTCGATCGTCTACTCACGGAACAGAAAATTTTAATTGTACTAGAAGGCCTTTTATTGGTATACCTATTGCTTTATTCTGAATCATATTTTAATAATAGAACATTTTAAAATGTACTTATTTTAAATTAAAAGATCAAAAACAATCATCTTACATTCTAGTAATTGTATAGGAAACAAGCAAACGAAAGCGGCAACCAGATAACGGTTTCCGCAAAACAAAGACACACGTGGTTAAAATATTTGTAACAAGCATCTCTAAATTATTGAAATTGCGTAATTAAAGAAGGAAGGCGAAATGCTACATTAAATGGCTTTTCATCCCGATTGCGCAACAAAGCACGAGGTCACAACTCTCAATAATTACAAAAAGTAAAGATAGTTATTACATTTGGTAAAAACAAAAAATGTATTTAACATTACGCATTTGGTTGCAAAAAAAAATTGATAATAATATGGGAGCCAAGACAACATACAACAATGCAGCATCAACCACACTAACCAACAGCATAGCAACGCCAGCATCCTCGATTAGTTTTCCAGATGCCCCTATGCTAACGAAAACATCGAAGCAACACGCCAATACAACCCCCGCAACGGCTGCATTCACTAGCAGCTACAACAACACACACTTTCACCGCCTCTTACCATCATCACTGGAGCATATAGATAAATCTGCTACAATCCAGTAAGAGCTTGCAGCGTGGTGAATATTTCACCACTGGCCCGGGAGTAATCTGTGGCGACATATATTTCACCACCAACATTTTAATTATGCTAATGTTTATATTCTTAAGTTTCACAACATGTGCTTTGGTAATGAATAGATTTTCATATTTATCTAGGTCGCACAAGAAACAGCCTTTTCACCTCACATCGTTTCTTCTCATCGTTACATTAATATTTCAATACCAAAACGATAAAGTCGTTTCGTATCTTTTCACTTGAACATTCCTAGTAGCTACAGGCACAAGGCGTGAAATCAGTCCTCATTATGTTTTAGGCAGGGTTGGTCGATTTGAGGGATATTGTAATAAGGGGCATAATCTTTCTTCGGCTCCGGTTTTGGGCGAGAACAAAACAGAAGGTTATTGAGTTGGATATGTCGCAAATTGCGGATGGGATTTTGAACAGTGATAGTGGAATTCGTCAGCGCCGGTGGTGAAAAAGGAAACAAAGAAAGAAGACAAAAATTGATAAAAATACAAGAGCCAAGGACAAAATAATGAGAGCGAGGCCGCAAAAAGTAGAAGTCAATATTGACAAAATGTGTTTTAAAGTCGCCATAATAGAAGGAGAGGTGCCAGGACGGAGCAACAACTGTCACGTGACGCGAGGAAAAATAACAAAAACTACTTCAATTCAGCTAATAAAATGGTTAAATGTATGCTTGCGCTTGTCATTGTTAACTTAAAATACATTACAACTGTCATTGTTAACCTAAAATACATGACACATATCTTGTATATTTCCCACTTCCATCGTTACGTGTTATTTTTGTGTAGTCTTTCAGTGCTCTCTTTGAAAAATTTGAATTCATCTTTCGGTATAAAGCGAATATAGCGTTACTCGTCTAGGTACTTATATTTAGAAAAAACCCACTATGTGCTGCCACCACGCAGTGAAGTCACAAACTAGACAAAGATGTCTTTCTAAGAAAAAGTCCATTGAACATTAATTAATAAAACAGTTGCACAATTTTGCTTAAGTAAAAAAAATTGTGTTTATTTAATTCTGATACTATTTAACCGATTATTTATTTTAATGGAAAAAATCTTATTTTTTACGCAAAGTAAATTTATTTATGGAATATCAGCATACAGTTTCATAAAGAAAATAGATCACACATGCGAACAAAGTTTTTTTTCAACAAAAAAAATTGTCAATACTAGATCTAGCATAAGTTTGTATTTTAGTACAATTCAAAATTAATTGCACATTGCTGGAAAAACCCATCAATTCTACTATAAATCTAGTACTTTTGCTCAACATTTACTTAGTTTAATACGAAAAAATAATTACTCTAACGAATCTTTGACACAATTGCGCAAAAAAACAGCGCTACAAAACAAAAATTCAATAATAAAAACGATATTTTGCAATGCACAATTGTTTGTATTAATGCAACTAAACTAAATAAATAATATGTCTACAATTATTTACAAAAATAAATCTAATTTTAAGTTTAACTGGGAAGAGCCCTACTAAAAAAATTTACATCAATATATATATATATAATATAGTGTACTTTTTTGTTTGTTACAATTGTTTATTCCCAGAAATAGTTTCAATCTTTACAAGTAAGGTGTAGATGTTCAATAGGTGTAGAATTATGAGCATATCCACATATTTATCTGAGGAATGACAATATCACAAATAGCGTATTTGGCATACACATCAACACCTAGTTCCTAATTCCAAAGCAAAATGTTGTTGTTATAATGTAGAGATCCACTATTGTCTAGTATATACAGCGATTCAAAAATAGGTTTCAATGAGATCTTAAAACCAACGTACTATTCGTACAGTCTTGAAAATGATCGATAATAAAATAATATACGGTTCAATCGTTAATTATATTGTTTTTTTGGTGTAATACTACACAACCTGCACTTCTAATAGTTAAAAATCCTATGCCGTTATTTAACTTATACAATGGCAAAACAATAATTACAAAACAAGACATTTTTGACGCGATCAAACGTATAATGATGGTGTCGCATAAACAAATCTAAAATTAAATTAGAATACAGGATGAGAGATAGGACGATCTGTGCAATATTTCCTATCGAGATCATGATTCTCCGTTACCACTATCATTTTCATCATCTTCTGCACAATCGGAACCATCAGATGGATCGTCGTAGTCTTCGTCGTAATCGTCGTCGTAAAAGTCAGTCATTTCAACTTGGTTATCGTTATTTGGCTTTACTTGAGTTTTAATGCAATAATCTTCGAGAGTCAGCGGAACTTGTATGCCTTCTCTTTCTGCTTCTGCTCGTGCGGCCATCGCTTGTTTTCTACAACAGAACTCAACGCTATTTATCTAAGTCATCAATAAAAGTTGTTACGTTTAACTGCACGAACTACCTTATAAATTGCACCACGGTCAAAATAAATTTGGATGCGTCACGCTATTTCAATGAAATCATCAAATCAAATCTGATATTTGTCACGGTATAAAGCGTTATTCGTAAAAATAATAAAATATTATATTTTAAGAAATCTAGGTATTTAATAATGGTCAAGGGCGAACCGCACGTTTTGCGACAATTAGAATTATCGAGTTTTTGATTAAACACGTAATTTCCTACGGTATACTTAGAATGAGACGAAAAGTAATATAAATTGACGAATTGATAATTATTTGAAATTACAAAACTTACTCCAACGGCTACTTTATTAACACGTGTTAGAAAAAACGTATGATAATGCGTGCTTAATAAACAATTAAATATAAACATACAGTTCACGGAATTGTACAGAATTAAATAATTCATAGAGCAAACACGACGTAGTTACGATTCATTTTTTTTCAAATTACCTGATAATGTTTTCGTATTCCTTATCCCGACCTTTAGAATCCCTCCAACGACGATACATAACCGAAGCGTCAACATTGGCAGGACTGAAAGTATTTGGTTCATTGAGTAATGAAATAACGCTCAAAAGAATGGTACGGACGTTTTGTGTTGGATTCCATCGTTCACATGGCAGCTCTCCTGATTGTGGATCGTCTACAGGTGGATGTAAAATACTGATGCATAAATCTCCATTCTGCAACAATAATGAATAATGCAATCAGAAACGAGTCAATAATATTATAATTTTAAATTAGAAAGTGAAAGTTCACTTTGATTGTGATATCGAAAGTTAAAAAAATTCTGAAACCCACATTAAATTTAAATAAGTTTTGCAGCATAAATAATTTGCTTGTTTTGTTATCTTAGCTTTAAGGGCAAAAAACAAATGTGTAAGTGAAACTGAAATATTCTATGGCTTAATATTATGCACCGAAACGTTTTCCTTTCCTCCGACATTAAACTATTTACTCACTTAAAATGACCACAGATGAAGACTTCGTTATACTGTAATGATTTTGAAGATTGGGATTAATTTGAAATGAGTAGCCTGGGTAAGTAAATAAATAAATTGTTTAGTCCTCGAGAGCATATGAAATCACTACATTTTGCGCCCAACGTGGGGCTGAAATAGCTAGCAACCTATTCCTGATGTGTTAGACATATTTTTTCACGACATTCCCAAAAAAAAACCAACCTGATGAAATAAAATCTATTAATTGTAAACGTAACTTATTGTTACAGTCACAATTTCGTACGTACAAGCAAAAGTCAACAATAGGTAGGTTATAATAGTCTCGTCACAGTATTTACTCTGTGGTCTCAATCTGTCATAGCGCAACTTTCTCATTCTTGCAACATGACATTTTTTTTCTTCACTATTTGTAGAGAAGAAACGTCTGTTTTCTAAGTATGTCGTGGAAAAAGTTTGTTATTGTTATTATTGAATTTCGAAAATAGACGATTAATTTGAATGAGTAGCCTTTAAGTAAATAAATAAGAGTAATTGAGAGTATGAAATCAAGATAAAATGGAAGCAAGTGCTACCAAAATAGAAAAAAATTGGAAGAAGACGAAATTGCAAGAAAGTTTATTATTTTTATTATGAAAATAAGACCTTCTTTAAAAAGTACGGGCCTTTTTTCGAAATTTTGAATGTACCGAAAATGGTTTGGAAAATCTCACTTATATTTTATATGTTTTTTGAGATAATGGCCTTTAAAAATTATAATTTAAAACAGAATTAGAAAAGTATACTGAAAGTCTAACATGGGTCCTCTCGTTATGATGAAACATAAGCCACAGTGTACGTCAATCTATAGGTGACAAGCCAAATATTTAAAAGAAAGTTTTCCAGAAAGTGGATCCCTTGTCAATATTTATAATTAAAGGTCACCTTATTAGTTCATTAAAAAAAATGAAAGAAAATGGCTGCCCTAGAAAAAAAAAGATCAAATAAAACTTGTAGATAATGTAATTTACAACAACTTTCCCATTATAACCTTTTTTGTATAATTAATATTAGGGAGATTTTGGGTCACCTAAAATAGGAGTTTCGGTAGTTATCGTTATTTATGCGCATGCGCAGCAAAAAATAAATAAGTAGATATAACGATAATACCAATCCGCAGTGCACTGTCAAATTAATTGTAAACGGTCCCAAAAATTTAGGTTAGAGTTAAAAATACAACGAAAAAGTGTACTACCGACAGTTCGGTGAAATACAGTCCAAAAACCTCTACTGAAATTGCTCCACGCTATCGTTATTTATAATCACAGACTACGTTATTTTAACTCAAGATTTCTATTGTCAAAACAAAAAATTTCCCGTGATCGCCGTATCACGATAATTCTCTACCGAATCTTTACCAATCTAGAAAAACTTGTTGTTGAGATGTCGTGTTTAGGCAGACGGCCGACCGGTCTTAGAACAGGAATGTTTTGTTTAATAATGAATACATGTATTATAATGTACGAACTCTTTAAAAAAATGAAAAAAATAAGATGTTACAATTTTCAGTTTTGAAACTTCGCAGAAATCTCACGTCTTATTTATAAGATACGGAGTAAAAAATACGCCTATGATTTTGAATGTGTTTTAATGATTCGAGACATATGTATTTGTTTATGCTTATGCTTACAAAATATTCTCTCTACGTATATTTCAATCATTGTATTGTGATCTAAGTGTAATCATTTTATAATATACGTAGCCTCCTCTGTTAGGGCGTCGTTACATTTAGCGCCCCAAGTTGGGCACCAAATGCTAAGAACTTCTTGAATTACACCGTTCTGATTACGCTTTTATATTAAATTAACCTTGTACAAGATCGTACCTTTTCAATTTTTTATAATACTAAATAGCAAAGCTTTTATTTTCCTTAAATTTTTATGGTCTTCATTGAAATTTAATCTTCAAATCCATATCTATCTTCTACTATATAAAAATAAGTCGGGTTTTCCTTCCTGACGCTATAACTCCAGAACGCACGAACCGACTTCCACGGTTTTGCATTCGTTGGAAAGGTCTCGGGCTCCGTGAGGTTTACAGCAAAAGAAAATTCAGGAAAAATGTCAACAGAAAAGCGGGAAAATCTTTTTTCACATACAGCGCCATCTCTGATACATAGCATGTACTACAAACCAATATTTTAAGTAGATGGCGCCGGTGCGTCGCAATAACAATCGCTTAGTGTTTGCGGGATAAATTTAGAAAATCATTGTTTTTCACATGGGCAGTTATACGTTGCGTGTTCACGAGTTGGGAAACCATCCGCTTTGTTTGTGTTAACGTCCGACCAAAAAACAAAAAATGTTGTTTACCAAAGTGCACTTCGATGAAACTGATAATTTGCGGACACGTATAACGCTTCGATTCAGTATTTACTTTGGATTCACTTTCATTTACTTAGAAGTTCAACTAAATAACACTTCATTTTTGTAATCGAAATGAATTCATTACTGTTGTGAAATGAAATAAAATTTTTCCTTTTCAAATATAAAACAAAAAAAAATTTTCTTCATCTTTTAATCACCAAACGAAATGTTACATAAAACGAAGCCATCTGGTGGCGAAACGGAGTTCGCCGGGTTTGCTAGTTTTGTTATAAATTTTATGTTCGTAATTTCGTGTTGCTGCCATTTTCAATCTTGCACATTAACGGCTTCATTTTGTTTACTTTTCTTCTTGTGTAATTCTTTTCCCTTGCCTACTATATGTATTTTCTCTCTCTTGCGTATATTTTCTTGTGTCGAACCAAGCTGCTTAATCCATTTTCTTTTCATCTTAATCTCAAATTTCTTATTTTCTTTTGCCGTCCGTTCGCATATAAACACGATATCAGGAAAACCACGCCTCCGATTTTATGAAATTGGCAGTGTTATTTATAATACCGCAAATCTGATTCGATTTTCGGCATAATCTGTCGAGCCAAAAAGACTTTAAACAGCATAGAAGTTCATAATATTGGAATATTTTCAAAACATTCATTTTATACATTTTTCTTCATTATTTTTTGTTCCCTCACTTTTACATATTTAAGGGATATTTTTTAAATTTGCCGCCATGACAGTGGTCACATAACATTTGTCAAAGTGCTTTTTTTGTCATTCGATATGCTGAATTCATTTGCCAAAAGAAATTTTCGGATATCTCAATTACAAAAATGTTTCCGATTTGATGCAAACTCTTTTCCGGTCACTGTATAATTTCCACGGCACTATTGAAGAGTCTAACTATTATATCAGCTGCTAACAATTCTAAACGAGGAACACTCATCTTTTTCAATGGTGGTACTTACCATGAGTATCTTCTGCTCGTAGAAAATAACACTATATGCGTCTTTAGAAGCATCACTAAACGCATGTAAACTCTTTACAACTGCTAGTGATGTAAAAAACTATCGTGGGATTCGTACATATTTTAAAAAAGGTAGCTCTTCTAACCACCGCAAAAAAATTGTTCGAATTTCCTTTTCAACTTCAGAAACCCAAGAAGATGTTCATGTCTTCTGCAACATCAGTTTGGGCCACAAAACTACTGGACAAACAAATACAATAGGATCAAAAAGTTTATGAGTCACTGACAACAACATTCGCTCGAGATTTTTTCTTCTACTCTTATTGTTTCTATCCAATCAAGTGGCAACATCAAAGTGTTCAAATTTCTATTCCATTGTAGACCCAACACAGATGACAACGAAGTCTCTGGTGATGCATCTTCCTGAAGTGGATCAAATTTACCTTATGACGTAATTTGCTTAGCTTTTTCTTTAAATTCATATAATTCTTCTTAAGTTTCCACACCTGTGTTGCAGTTATCGACGTAGAAACTTTTTAACATTCGATGAATTGTAGTCTTCAAATAATTTCCATTATCGGCAAAATTGTTTGAATAGAAATTTATCACAGCACAGAAACTACGTTTCACCCCAAATACAACTCTTCTGTGACGATATACAATTAGTTCTCCAAAATCATTATACCATAAAAATCTCAAAAAGTGCCCGTATTCTTCCATAAGACCAATTTGTAAAAAAACCCTTTTTAATATCTGCAGTAACTCCAACTCTGACCATTCTAAATCGAATCAACAACAAATGAATCATTCCTATCAAATTAATATCCGTCTCAAGACACTGGTTCAAAGATGGAGAATTTTGCATTCTTGCGGAAGCATCAAATACAGGTCGTAGTAGCACTTGACTACTTGATAAGAGGATAATGAGGAAGATAATGACCTTCATTCTACAAATTTTCTCTATTGCTAGTCGGAACTTCTTCTATTATCCTATTTTAAAGCCATTCTTCAAAAACTTGTTTATATTCTTCATAACAACCATCTCTTAACTTCTTTATCACCATAATGAGCCTTGCACAACACAGAGGGCAATGGTGGACGATCTTCTACTAAAAGCAGAGAAACTTTATATCTGCCATCATCTTCTCTTCTAACTGTCTGGAGAAAATTATTTCTAACACCCTTATCTATCGCGAGGTACAGTCTCTGATGCTTCGGTAATGCCCAATATATCCAACTTCCAAAGTTTTGCTACCAACCCTGATCTCAAATCATATTTTTTTCCGGTCAATAATTTTCCAACAGTGTCAGCACCAATTAGTAGATCAATAGGCGTATCTGTCTTGAATCCAAGAACCATTTCTAATAGCAGAAATATTATAACAAAAAAAATGCTCCCATAATTATTCTGCAAATTCGTCACTCGAAGTCTGAAGCTGTTATGGTCTACAACTTGAGTATGATAACAAAGCTCACAACCAACAGAAAGATAATTCACATCATTCGCTGCATTAACACTGATGTATGAATTTTGAAAACCATTGTCCATGACAGCTCGAACTCTTCTCTTTTCCAATGAGTATGACAATTGTTTGTAGAAATACTTCGTTACAGTTCATATTCGATAAAAAACTTTCTACTACTGCTTGATCCGAAACCAGTGTCTCACACAAAGTAGATTTTTCGTGATTTGGCCACATAATGTCCATAACATCACGAACATTTCACGTTAACTTTACATCTCTTTGATCTCAACTGTGCTCCAATCTGGTCATAGAAAATTTTTAATGATTGCGACTTCTTGTTAGTCAAAACCAGTTTAAATAACTCTCTAATGTACAGGGTGGGCCATTTTCGATACTTTTAAAGGGAAATTCCTTCATCCAATTAAGATAGGCAAAAACTGATGTCGGTGTCTGAGGCTTATTTTTAATGAGAAACACAATGGCGAAAACCGCATGGCGATATCCATTGTAGTATCAGAGATACAGGGTGATTTTCGAATATCTGCATTTTAGAAAAATGTCTGTAAATTGTTTCCTGTTGGAAATTTTCAATTTCTGCAAAAACATTGCTTCAGCACTTTTTTACGTAGATGCAGTTTTCAAAATGAGTATACGGGGTCACGTCAAAAAGTAATTTCAAAAATATAACACACTTTATGCTTTACTTTATTTTTTTTGGTTTTTAAGCATCTTAAATTTTTGCGTGCGATTTTAAAAGGCGCATTCTGAATATGTCGCCCTTGAACGGCGTAGGCATAGCTTTGTCATTCAGTTCAATGAGCAACGCAATGGAGATAACCACATCAGTTTTTGCCTATCTCAATTGGATAAAGGAGTTTCCCTTTAAAAGTGTCGAAAATGGTCCAATCTGTACATCTCAATTCGGAGATCTTCTCCTCCAGAACGTGATTTTAAACTTTCTACGGATTTCCGGTAATTATCTTCAGTTGGTGGCTAACTTACTACAATCTGGCGGGCTCTGGAACCTGGTGTCGTTGCTTACATCAAATACTGAAACTTTTCTTCACTTCTTAGTTCAGCATTTCATGTATCTGCTGGAATTGACTTCAAAGTGGAAGCCATTCCTTCAGTTCCCTTTTTGAGTTCTCAAGTTAGAAGCCTCAACTACTTTTCTTTAACGACAACTTGTTGGTATGATTCGACTTTCAACTTTAATGAAAGAAATTGGAAAGAATATTGATCACATTTCTGAATTTTTGCAAAAATATCTTCTTCCCCATTTTTGTCATCCAACAGTAGTTGTAAAATGAACTCATCTGACTTTTTTTGATGTTCCATTTTTTCTTCCAACAATTTCAGTGTCACTTGAGCTTCATTAAAGGACCTACCTTCATTTGCGATTAACTGGCTGCACAACTTCGCGAAAGCTGTTCTTTGAGCGTCTCTCACCTTCTTCGGCCTACCCATCTTGTAGTCCTGTCACGGTCGCCACTTAAGGATATAAACAGCAAAAATTCTATCAACCTTTATTTATTTTTTTTTTGACACAAAAACGTCATATTTCATTTTTTAACATTTTTACAATTAAAACACGTTACAATTGATTTGTAACAAATTTCGAAATATAATTCCCATTGATTTATGAGCACAAACACCAGTACTCCCACATTAACAAAAAAAAAAGTTGAACTAGTATACTAAAAATGGTAGAGCTTTGACCTCTAAAACGTTAATTCCAAATAAAAAACATTAACAATAGAAAGCAATAATTTTTAAAATTAATTTCGACTTCAAAATGACTAAAAACTACTTCAGTTCAACGACCATTCGTGTAAAAGTACCCAGATCAATAAATAATTGGCAATGAAAAAATAATTTCAATCTGTGAAGCCCAAATCATCCCATTTAAAAAGTTGTTGATGTTTTTGTTTCTTTAGGGGTCACAAAATGACTCATAGATAAGAATAATCGAGAACAATATTTGAATGTAGCGCAAAATTCTCAAAATTCTGAGTCAGAGACATTATTAAAATCGTTTCTGGCATGACTATCAACCTCGTTAGTGCGTTGCCCTTGGCAGGCTTTGTTGTTTCGCGATCGTTCGTCAGGGACGGAAAACAAGTATATAAGTAAAATAATAGTCGAACTTTTTTTGCGTTGAAATAATAAAAACAACAAGCGAAAGGTTACTAGTAAAACTTATCACGAAACACGAAATTAGTTCGTAGTTATTTTTAGAACTGAAATTGATGGAAATTATAGTATCGTAGAAATCTGAAGAGAACATCTCGATTTTCAGTTGGTAATTTTATATGTGAAGGTTTTCCTTGTAAATGTCCTCAGTAGGTAGAAAATTATAAATGTGACGTAAATATTAAATAAAACAAGGTCTAATTCGACGCAGTTTAGAACGAAGAAAATAGAAAGTGTGACGTAGGTACATGTCGATAACTGTATGTCAAAATGGCATTTATGTTTTCGAGTGTATTCAAAATAAAAAAAGACTTTCGCTGCATGGTTTAGAAAAGAAAATGTCACCTGGTTTATTAATACAAAATAATGTTTGCACGCCACTTAAACAATCCGTTTACACATACAACCGATAATATGCTTATCATTTCGAATGTGCATCATGGAATAAGCGAAATAACGTAGACAAAATCGTGAGAAATCGAATCTTCTCAGTGTAGGTTTTTCTTTATTGTGTGGTAGAATTAAAATGAGTCATACTTAGTGTCAACGTTTTATGCTCGGTTCATTGTTTATTGAAGATGAGTAATTTCGAAATAAAAATTACAAAATGATTTTCCCGAACTTAACTCATTACTTAAAATGACTTGATGATGGACTTAGAAGATGCCGTGACCACTTCCACGTATGGGTTTTACATTGTGCAAAATTTAGTTTCAAGAGTAAAAAAAAGGAGCCAAACTTACTAAATTGAAGTAAAAGTAGGTAACAAAAACAAACACCACTATAAAAGGTTATGTTAGTGAAGATGACGAGAATAGAAAATGAAGAAAGAAGTATAAAGATATGACTGAATGGGAAACAGTTGGAAGAAATAAACTTGTTACAGTAGACATTCAAACACAAATTTAAAACAAAAATAATACTTAAGAAGTCGCTTAGAAACGTATCCGAAGCTTGTTATCGGTGAGTGGGTCGCAAGAAGGTATCGAAAAACGTTTCTAATCAATACTGGGCGCCACCTAGAGAGACCTAGTGAACTATCCTTAAGGCGTAGGTCTTAAAGAAAATAAAACACACCAACTCGTAGAAGAGAAACTAGAGAATGTATTCTGGACAAGTATCACAAAACATATAACGAGACAAACAATAAAATCGAAAATAACGAAGGCACATCGCAAGTATATGTTAAAGTCACAGTTAAATATCTTGGTCACAGTTCGGTCGTACTAAAAATTTAAATCTAGTATAGACGTGACAAATATGCCTCACCGTCCGACACAAAATTAACTAATTAGCCGAATCTTAACGGCATGTACTAAATTATTATATGCATAAATTCACCGTTTAAAAATGTGCTAGCTCAGCCTTTTAATGTTCAAACGTCAAAAGTTCGAAATTTTCTTGTGAGGGGGCTAGCTTCCTAGATTTAACCCTCAATAACTCCGTTATTAAAGGAGTGCTAGCTTTAAGCAAAGTTGTGCTAACCTGTGCAAACTATTCTTTTCCGTGTGCAAACATCAAAAATTCGATTTTTTTGTGTGGGGTCTGAATCGCCTTAGCCCCTCATCCCAGATTGAAACCTCAGTAACTCCGCTAGTAAAGATGTGCTAGCGTTGTGCAAAGTTGTGCTAGCCTGTGCTAGCTATTCTCTTCGTGTGCACACGTAAAAAAATCGAATTCTTGTTGTGGGGGGCTAACGCGACCGAGCTGGATTCGTCGACTGTATGTTGATTTAAAGACGCAAAAGAATGAAACCGTAAATAAAAAACGTCTCGTGCATGCATAGCAATCGCATTAAAAATAGTAATACAAATAATAAAGATTAACTTTTAAATGCTAATCACTTAACTTAGTGTGATAAAATAACAAATGACCCAAGGTATTTATTATTTTTAATATCGGATGTACATCGATCAGTGCTTAAAGAAACGTTGCACGAGCCGTCCTGTAATGAATAGAAATTACATCTTTTGGGTAAAAATTCAAGAATTGACAAGATGGCGGTATAGCCACATGCGGGTTACATGTACACATCTAGTACAAAAGTAAAAAAAATATATTATGCTATTTGAAAAAAAAAGTTGAATATCGCTACCATTATACGAGTGCAGAATTTGAAAATTGTATTTAATCTTACAGAGAATTTAGTCTCATTTCCGAAAATTTAAAAAAATAATAAAAACAAAAATAACGGAAATACAAGCCTGGGGAGTGATCTCTGGGACACCCTGTATATAAAAGCAAGGTCAAAGTTTAAAGAAGAATGTAATTGAGAAAGAGGTAGAAAAAAAATTAGACTGAGGCTAGAATAGACGAAAGAAAATGGAAGGAGCACTGTAACAGCATGATGGAAGGAAAAGACGTAAAACAAAAAGAAAGAGAAGGTAGAAAGAAAAGAAAAAATAAGAGAATTAAAGATAACTAGAAAACAGGTACAGGATACTATAGATAAAGCAAAAAAAGGGAAAGCAGAAGGCACGGGTGGTATTCATGGACTACTAGGAATGGAATGGTGAGGGATAAAAGCGAAGTAAAGAATTATAGAGAAGTAAGTGTTTTAAACGTGGGATATAAAATTTACGCTGAGATATTAAAAAAAAGATTAGAGAAAGGATTAGAAGAGAAGAAGATATAGATATAGAAGAGAAAGGGAAAAAGATGTATGCGATATTTACAGTCATCAGAGCAGCATTTGATAGAGTAGAAAGAAGACTATTTTGAGGAAACACAATAAATGAAGACATAATAGATAGATAGATAGAGGAGATATACACGAAAACAAATGTAGGGACAAAAGTAAGGAGAATGTTAGGGAAAGAATTTTGGACGATATTATAATTTTTGCAAAAGAAGGTAGAAGGGATGAAAGAAGTAATAAGTGTTTTAAATAAGTATTTAGAAATGGAAAAGCTAGAGGAAAATGTAGGAAACATGAGAGGGAAAAAAGGGAAGAGAGAAAAACCAAATGGTGGTAGGGAGAAGATAAGATAATAGAGATATGGATCATATAAAGGAACTACATCGCAAAGGAACACAATACTTGTCGTATGGGGATTTGGAGAAAGGATGTTTGGAAACGACATTGCTAAGATTTGAAAAAGTTGTAGCATGATAATGTACGGGCGGAAATATGGGGGTGGAAGGAATGGGGGGAATTGGAGAGGATTCAGTAAAAATAGTGGAGGTAGACATTATGATTGGATAAGGAAACTCCGGGATACCTAATGGAAGAAGTACTAAAACTTGATAAATAAAGATTCAAACAGAAAAAGATGGAAAATAGAAAAGACGAAGGAATATTAGAAAGAGATAGAGAGACAAAAAGTAAAATACGGCAAAGAAGATAGAAAAACATACTATCAAAGAAGAGGATACACAAGAGAGGAAATCAAAATCAAAATGTACTACGATTTAATAATGGACGAAATACTAAAGTATTTAACAGATGAAAAAGCATGGATGAAAAGCCAGGTTTAGTTTAGAAAATAAAGAAAATGTAAATAAGTATTGGAGAACGGATGAAGAGAGAATGTGTGGAAGGACTGGGGAAAACATAGAACATTTGTTAGAGGGGTGTAGTGGAGTAAGAAAGAATACATTACCTGTGGAGAATGGGGAAGAGGCAGAATGGATGAGAGAAGTAATAGAAAGGACATGGGTAGAAGAAAGGAAAAGAAAAGTCTTGAAGGTAGAATAAGTTATATAACAACAAAATTAAAGAAATGAGGTGTTATTGTTTATTTAATTGTAATGTAATGATATTGTGTAAATTGTAAATGAACCTAATTTTAAAAGAACAAATGAATTTAGTTTGAATCACGCGTGGTGACCTTGAATTCCGCATAAGGCATTTCAACGCTTTTGCCAAAATGGCGTCGGTGGGGCAAACAAACCTTTGTTTTCATTCGAATGTGTGTAATTTCTGTTGATTTTTTGAATCTTTAGCGGTTGTTTTAATTAAGTTAGTTATAGAATCTGTGAAAGAGTATTTTAACTCAATTTATGTGCAAAAAAAAACTATATTATAATCCTATAACTCAATGATAAAATTCATCTAATTATACGTCAGTTTGCCCTACAGTAGCCATTTGTAAAGGTCTTTGGCATCTTCTGACAGCGCATTGAAATGCCTTATTAAAACGGGACATAAACATAACCTAAAAATTGACAGAAATGAACGTTTTGCTTGAATTCTAACCTAAACTTTTTCTCAGCTGACTACTTTGTTAAAAATATTATCAAATGTCAAACAAAATTCCAAGACCTACCCAGGCCAGATTTGGCACGTTAACCATTTCTTTAAGATTAGTAGATAATAATTCGGTACCGGATTTTTGTCTTTTGATTTTACCTCCACATGTGAATTTTTTGGAAAAAAATAAGACATCCGTTTGCCCAGGGAAAGTTTCGTTTGCCCACCCTCCAAATATCTTTTATGCGAAAAAAATATTTTTTGGTACAAAAAGCCAAAAATAAATAAAAACTGTTTCACACTGTATCGTTTGCCCATGTTTGGCAAGCCTCCAAAATTCCTTTATGTGAATAAAATACTAAGTGAAAAACCACTAATGTATTTGTCGGTTATTAATACACAAGAGGGTTAATTTTTACCGGTAATTTTTTTAACGAACACCTTTTTTCCATGAAAATTATTCCTGAATTAAGGGCATGGAAAAATACGTCCACTTCGTTTTGCGATTTTTCTATGTCCCTTAATTCGAGAATAATTTTGTAATGGAAACAAGGTTTGAGTCCCAAAAAATTATCAACCTCCTGTGTATAAATTATGTATATGTATTTTGTATATTTTTAAATGACAGATTAGTTTGGGATCAATTTTAATCTTACTTGACATTAATTTTTAGGTTGACAGAAGGGTTACTCAGACATAAGCAAAGTAATTTTTATTAATTTTTTAGTAATTTTGGTGGAAATTTTAACGCGTGCAAATTTCCGATGAATTAAATCTTGATTGGTCCAAACAATGATAAAATTAATTAAATCGATTTTTGCACACTCTCAAGAAATTTGTCTACATATAATAGTAAATTATACAGTGTCATCCCCAAAATCCGCACCAAATGGGAAACTTCTTTATTATGGATTTTTCGATAAAAAGTTATTCTTCATAAAAGTTTGTGCATCCCCTAAAACTAAAAATTCATCAACAAAATGTGGCGAAAGACGGGTAATATACGAGGTGCATTCGATAATTTGATTTTGAGTCAAGAGTAAAGTGCCCTTATTTCAGTAAATATCAATTTTATTTGAAAAAGTTGTTCATTAAAAACTACATCAAGATTTGAGGTCATGGTCATCTAAGAGAAATTTGAATTTTTTCCAATTTTTTAAAATGGTGGCTATAAGAAAAAAAGATTTGCTTTAAATGATAATTAAACGACATCTTGTATACAACAGTTTAATTAAAACAGCTTGTAATTTACAAATTGCCCAATTATTGTGCTAATTATGGTCAATTTTTATGGTGCAAAGTTCTTTTGATTTTTTGTTGACACCAAAAATTGCTCAAAACAAGTCAGAATCTCAATAAGAATATCATTTTTAATAATATGGTGACTAAACATCAAAATTACATTACATCTCAGTATGATGTCCATCCCAACAGGCACAGTTCGGTTCTTCTTATTGGAAATTGGAAAAAATTTAAATTTCTTCTAGATAGCCATGACTTCAAATCTTGATGTTTTTTTAAATTAGGAACAACTTTTTCAAATAAATATTTTTGATATTTACTGAAATAAGGGCACTTTACTCTCGACTCACAATCAAATTTTCGAATGCACCTCGTATACTTATTACGCGTGTTTCGCCACATTGTGTTGGTGCATTTTTAGCTTTAGAGGATGCACAAACTTTTATGAAGAATAACTTTTTATCGAAAAACCCATAATAAAGAAGTTTCCCATTTGGTGCGGATTTTGGGGATGACACTGTATCATTAAGAGTAGAATTAGGTCTGTAATAAAGTTGTAATATCTTGTAAAACAAGCTTCAAATTAAAATTTTACAAGAGAGAAGAAAGTTAGGTAATTTAATACTATATCAAAAAAAAAAAAAATATTATGATACCATAGGCGTGTATAAAAAAGATTGGGGGTCAATATGAATTACTGCCCCCCAAAGTTCGTGCTTGAATTATTTTCACTAAAATTATAGGTACAGAAATGTGTCGACTTAAAGAAAACGTCTGTACCAAATTGCAAATAAATATCTGTAGAAGTACGGAAGTTATTAATAAAAATCAATTTTTCAAATTTTATTTTGACACCCTGTATTTCGAAAACGACACTCCCAAATTAAAAGTGTCATCAAAAAAGTTCAATTATTTTAGCTCAAAAAATGTGTGGTTAATGGCTTGACCTACTAATTTGCAACACCGGGTATACAGGGTGGTCACTTTCAAGAAGCTCACCATTGGGATATTCTAAGCGATGGAAGATACAGCATCGGTTAAATTAGAGAAAAAGTCCGCACATTTTAACCAATTTCAAGAATTAAAAATAAAAGTAAGATATTCCCACTCATTCTCAATTTATGACAAAAAAATGAAAATTATCATTTTTCTCTTCTATTATAACTTTTACTTATTTAACAATATTTTTATGAAACTTACTATATTTACATTTTTGACCAGCTGCTTTTTAATAAGACTATCAAAAATTTTGTAGGTTCACCAAATGTCGATTTTTTAACTGTTGCTTTTGTTTTTCGCATGGGCGTCATATTTAATAATTGATTTTTATTAATAAATAATAAGTTTTTTTGTCATAACTTGAGAATGAATGGGAATTTACTTTTCTTTAATTTTTAAAAGTGGTTAAAATATGCGACTTTTCTCTAATTTAACCGACTGTACTCGTCTTATAAAATCCGTCTTCTGAAACTAGTTCTTTAATATACTATTGTGTAACTAGTGCAAAAAGTGCACATGTTTGCACACAACATTTTTTCTACGATCGAAAAATAAAAAAATAAAATAAAAAAACCACTTCAGTGCAAAAAATAATTTACTTTGTGCACTGATATATTGCTTTTTGCACTAATGCAAAAAAAGTGAAATTTTAACGTGAAAGTAATTGCTGTAGTACACTCATGAAATTTAAAACTTGGACACCACAATTTCTGTAAACAAAAGTTTGCACATTGTGAAGCGGGCTTAAGGGTATCATTTACAATTCTAACAGCAGGTAGTCTCAGCAGGGGTTATCTTATAGAAGGACTGTAGAATGAATCATTACACTAAGCACGTTTTAGAAAATAGGTAATTTACGTTGCTTACTTAATTTTTTTCTTTAAAGAAGGTATCGCTAATTAAACACCATAGCTCGATTAATTATCGAATCAAAATTTTGTTTAGGAAATGTTTACAAAATAAAATTAGAAATAATTTTGATTTAAAAAACGTCTACAAGCAATAACTTTTAAATTAAATCAAAAAACTAAACATGGTTATTTGGGTTGACTGATTATTACTTATTTTTAAATAAATCTAACCTACTAATTATTGTAAGTTATTAAAAAAAATCATTAAACTCTCTATTCATAATATTTAGTCCTTACAAAATGTATATTTTATGACGTTTCATTTTTTCTGTAGTTAATATAAAAAGTGAAAATAAAAACTAAGGCAATTCTTATTGTCAACGTATATATTTAGTTTTTGACAAGAATTTATTACATAATTATAATTAAGATACCAAGTTATAGTTTAAAATTAAATGAAAACTTTTTTTTTAAATAAAGGTATTACTATATAAATAAATATAAGAAATCAATAATGGGTGTGACCTCCATTATTATTGATACATTCTTGGAGGCGTCTGCTCATTGACGCTATCAAGGTATCAATATAATTAATATTAATCGTTTCCCATGCGGTATCAATGGCTGCAATTAGTGCATTACGGTTTACTGGTATAAAATTTGGCCCTTGTTGTCTTCGGATAACAGCAAGTATTCGAGCCCAAACATTTTCGATAATGTTAAAATCTGGGCTTTTGCTGGCCAGGGTAACAGCTCCAAGTTATTTGCTTGTATCCAGTTGCGCACAACCTGCGAAGTATAGGGTCATCATATCCCGATAGTTAATTATCGAATGTTCCAAGAAAATATGTGTAAATAGTAAATGGAATCTACTAACGTAACGTTAAGTCGTTAATTATAGTTACATAACTCTCCTTTCATAAGATATAGTTCATATTAATATGCTTATTGTAAAGCTTCGTACACACCTGAACAACAAACCGAGGAACAAACAGAACAACGAACCGAACGGCAATCGGAACATTAATTTGGACGGTGCTACGTACGAATTTTAGAACAGATTCGCAAGTCCTGATTGTTCCACGAACGGTTTGCGGCGTTCCCGCAACTTGTCGGTTTTTTCTCCGACATCAAAGAAAATGCGCGCGAATGCGTTTGCAGGTTTGGACGAATCTAAACAAAACGGCGAACAAACTTATGCGGGAGAATTAAATTTTTTTTTGTCCTCCCTTTTGTGGGTTTGTTGTGTTTTAGGTAATATTATGGAGTTGACAGAAGAAAAATGTTTTAAATTAATCAGTGTTTAAGAATGCAAGAAAAAATGATGTCCCTATTAGCATCATTTGGGCGGGAAATTTCCAAAATAAAAAAAAGCGAAGTAAATTATAATTTTTACTCTTCTTTGTGCGTAAAAATTTGGTTGGCACTATCTTCTTGTTTTCCGCAATTTTCTCTTCTCAATAATAAATATATATGAACTGAAAACTACTGAAAATAATTATGGGAACAGCACAAACGTTCCGTTTGTTGTTCGGATTGTGGAAATCATAAAAGATCGTTTGTCGTTCTGTTTGACTTTCGGTTCGTTGTTATGTTTGTTGCTCGGTTTGTTGTTCAGGTGTGTACGAAGCTTTACAACTTAAGCAACAATTTTTGGCGAATAAAGATTAGTTTGTGATGTAATATTAGAAACACAAATTTATATCATATCAAATTTATGACAACTTAAAACCAAGAACGTGTATGTTATTGCTAAGAAATTATTAAGGAAAAAGCGCAATTGCAGTGTAAATATTTATAATTAGATATTTTCGAAAGTTTATAAGTCCTCTATTGTAATCTTAATACTTAAAAGAAAATCCTGTCCATTAGCATTATAAGGAAATGGCTTTTACTTTATGAATAAGTTTCAATAACAATAGAATATCCTTGCTTGTTTAATTTACTTCCTTTGAGTCATATTGCTCTAAGGGTTGTTACATTGGTCATTAGAAGTATGTAATAAATAAACAATTACCTACTGTTTGAGAAGGGTAGTGTGAACCAATAAATAAAGTAAGAAATGTAAATTCCATTTTAGTTTAAAATTTCAAGTGTTGTGAAAATGCCACCTCATCTCGGTGCTGATTTGAAAGCGCGGATTGTTTCGGAATTAGCGGCGGGCCGTAGCGTGCGTGAAATTTCACGTATGTTAGATATACCAAAAAGCACCGTAGGGCATTACCGAGTAAAATGGAATCTTGAACACACTTTGGAAAGAGCCATCGGAAGTGGTAGACCTAAAGTATCTACACGTGCTCAAGATCTCGAGTTGTTTCATTACGTAACAGAACAACCATTTGCTACATACCCAGGGCTATAGCAGATACACATTTTCCGGATGCCGTATAACTGCACAAAAAGATTAAAGGAGATGGGAATAAAGAAGTATAATGCTGCTGCGAAAGAAGTTCTCAGTGACGAAAATATGAGACGTCGTCTGGAATTTGCAAGGCGATATGTGAACGAACCTTTGGAATCGAGTGATTTTTAGCGACGAAAAACGTTCAATAGCCGCAACGATGGACCACTAAAAGTTTTTAGAATGGAAGGAACTCGTTACGAAAATAATCACATATGTCCTAAAAACGAAGTGGTTATTTTTCTGTGAATGTGTGGGGTTGGGTTAGCGCGCGGGGTCCAGGAGTTTGTTGGGCTATCGATGGACGTCTTGATTCTGCTGCGTATTTAGATATTTTGGAAACTATTATGAAACCTTCAGTCGAAGTGTTTTATCCAGACGAAGATTATATTTTCCAACAAGTAAGTATTCTTATTTCACTATACTTTCTCCAAAAAATAGTTCGGGATCTGTTGAATTAACATTTTCATAATGTATTTTGTTGTTAAAGGACAACGCCCCTATTCATACTTCGCGGGTTGTGCGCAATTGGATACGAGAAAATAACTTGGAGCTGTTACCCTGGCCAGCAAAAGCCCAGATTTTAACATTATCGAAAATGTTTGGGCTCGAATACTTGCTGTTATCCGAAGACAACAAGGGCCAAATTTTATACCAGTAAACCGTAATGCACTAATTGCAGCCATTGATACCGCATGGGAAACGATTAATATTAATTATATTGATACCTTGATAGCGTCAATGAGCAGACGCCTCCAAGAATGTATCAATAATAATGGAGGTCACACCCATTATTGATTTCTTATATTTATTTATATAGTAATACCTTTATTTAAAAAAAAGTTTTCATTTAATTTTAAACTATAACTTGGTATCTTAATTATAATTATGTAATAAATTCTTGTCAAAAACTAAATATATACGTTGACAATAAGAATTGCCTTAGTTTTTATTTTCACTTTTATATTAACTACAGAAAAAATTAAATATATTTTGTAAGGACTAAATATTATGAATAGAGAGTTTAATAACTTAACAATAATTAGTAGGTTAGATTTATTTAAAAATAAGTAATAATCAGTCAACCCAAATAACCATGTTTAGTTTTTGATTTAATTTAAAAGTTATTGCTTGTAGACGTTTTTAAATCAAAATTATTTCTAATTTTATTTTGTAAACATTTCCTAAACAAAATTTTGATTCGATAATTAATCGAGCTATGGTGTTTAATTAGCGATACCTTCAAATATATTCTTTAAAGAAAAAAATTAAGTAAGCAACGTAAATTACCTATTTTCTAAAACGTGCTTAGTGTAATGATTCATTCTACAGTCCTTCTATAAGATAACCCCTGCTGAGACTACCTGCTGTTAGAATTGTAAATGATACCCTTAAGCCCGCTTCACAATGTGCAAACTTTTGTTTACAGAAATTGTGGTGTCCAAGTTTTAAATTTCATGAGTGTACTTTTTTTGCACGATCGTAGGAAAAGAATTTTTTTTAAATGAAAAATTTTTAGAAGGTGGACAAACGAAATTTTTTTCTGGGCAAACATGGACAAACGGTATAACTTTTGATTTTTTCATCAAAACATGTTTTTTTCGCATAAAAAATTTGTGGAGGGTGGGCCAACAAAAGTTTTCCTGGACAAGCATAAGCAAACAAATGCTGTATTTTTTTCCAAAAAATTCACATAATATGGAGGTGTCAACTTCACAGACCTAGTTATGTTAGAATGATCAAGTTTCTACTCCAACATGTTTCGGTTTTGGTATTCAACAATTCGACTCAAAAAAAGGCCAACGTATTGAAAGTAGTTAAAACTTTACGTGTCAATATTTTCAAAGCGTTTAAAATACAGTTACGGCTTCGATCAACTTTTAATGAATAACACGAAACAAAGTACAGTTAAAAATACATTAAAAATATTTTGAATCGTTAATTCCAAATGAACCATTTGATTGACAAAATACAATAAAATTGGTAATGAATGAGGCAAGTAAACGAACGATATTAATTTGCTGGCCATCTGGAAATAATATTCCTTAAAAAAAAAATAGTGCGGAGAAAACGCACGTGCTCATTTTTTAAACGCGACCACACGCTTGGATTTAATTCAAAATCTTACCTCGTACACATTTGGATGCCACACTTTTGTGAGAAACCTTATAGACGGTGGTGAATATGGATAATCGGGAGGAAATTTCATCCGAGCCTGGAAAAGAAAAACATCGAGATTAATCTAGATAATTTATTCAGCTTTCTACAAAGATAAATATGTACTCAAGGTTCTCTCAGTCACACAAACAAAGCCAAGTATTTTCTTTGTTTCGTAAATCTGACGTTTGTTCAGATCAAAATCAATGAAAGGGGTCTTAGTCACCAGTTCGAACAAGTCAGAACGGTTGGAAGTGAAAAGGGTTTCACAGAAGAAAAGAGCGACTGGAAGTTCCAAGAAGGTAGGTAATGAAAGTACTAATATTGTGATTCGTCATATGGAACTAAGTAAAACTATTTGATGCTGAAATTAGTGAAAGTGCAAAGCGGAAGTCAAAAAGGTCATTAAAACTTCATAGGTGACCGTGAGGACTTAAAAAATGACGACAGTTGAAGAAATGCCAGCTTAGATTAAAAGAAAATTTGATAAAAAAATCGAGCCAAGATTTCTTCGCCTACACGACGTTCCGCATTTTTTCGAAAAGAAACACCAAGCATTAGCAAATTTATAAATAGATACAATAATTGCGAACGCTATCAATTACAAGCTAAAGAAAGTTAAGTCACTCTCGTTGTTTAGAAATACGACCTAATTTCACTTTAGGAAATTTCAAAATTGAAATATAATGGTTTTAATAATTAAGTAACGAGTATGTGGGTCATAATTACGGTGATTTTGGTGTCGAACGTTTTATTTTGGGAAGATGTCGAAGGAACAAAAAAAATAATTTCGTCAGGTTCAACCTTCTTATATTTTTAGAACGCGAGTATTTAATAAATAAATATATACCTTAAAATATCCACCCATATACAACGTGTCGGGGGGTCCAAAAATTGCAACTTCCCATTCAAAAAGATTGTCTTCGTTTACAAGTTTTACACAAAATCCCTCGACCGGTTCTTCTTGTAACGATTTGTATTCAACTGCTAAAGCACGAAGGGCACTACTCGTTCTAGGATTTGCCATGTTTTTCTTTGTAACAACCAACGTTCACTACACAATCACAAATGATAATCTTATGACGCCATTTATATTAGCACATTCGCACTATTTTAATAAATCTAACGACGAACCCGTTCGATAATTTTTTGATATTCAATGCTACAGACTATTTCATTAATGCACCAACGAGCACTTCTGTAATACAAAGACTTTGCGTTTACTTCTCTCGCGTTTCACTCTTGATTGAGACAAACAGCTGGTTTTTCCTTTGCGCAATGTATGCGCACCGACAAAATGGTACCTACGCGTTTTGATCATTCCGCCACCACAGAACTTGCCAAAAACAACAAATTACTTTTTATAAAACAACCAGTTAAGTACATCAAAAAGACATAAATTATGCGTTCAATTTCGTACATATTAAAATTATTGACAATTTTATTTAAATACCTAGCGCCATCTATCTAGATGTTAACTGAACCAATTGGTAATCAAAATATAGAAGGCTCTTTCGGATGGCAGGTAGGCAACCCAAATGGCATTATGAAAGTTCGAATAGCGTTTTAGCGTTGATTGAAGGAGTTTCAATCAACGGTTTTAGTTTTCGTAGTTTTGTAGTTTATTTGCCAATATTTGAATATATGCCTAAATTATATATCAAAACCATCATGGTTTGACAACTCGCCTACTAATCCAGTCGTCACAGGCTACTAAATCCTAAAAATTCCTACTGGGATGTTTAGTTTTTTATAGTATTTTCGAAAAAAAAATTGTTCCGAACGCGAAAGGCGTCGGAAAATGACCCGAAAAATAAAAAAAAACGGTTTTCCGGGAATATCTTGTTATAGACAAGAATAATAAAATTTTACAAGAGACAAAATTTGTAAAGCAAAAAATTTCCTACAAAAAGGTTCTATACATCTTTTAGCCATAAGGCATCAGTAACGAGATAAATATCAGTTGCAAAACACCGCGCGGCGGAAAATTAATATTTTTCATCGGCGCTGCACTCATTCGCTCATGACTTTTGATAGAAAGCACGAATCTTAATGATTCAAAAAATGTTTAGTTTAGTTTTCACAGCCTCCTAAGATTAATTGTACCAATCGAATATCTCTTTAGATTTTGAATAATAAATAACTAATTTATTAGTAACTTTAGCGCTATGCTTGTGTTATAGTTTTTTAAAGAGAATTTATCAAAGAATCACTGTAGCCTAAAAAATACTACATGATTTATTTAAAAAATAAAGTTTATATGATTTCCGCTTAAACCGAAAATCAGCCATTTTGTGCAAAGTTTGGAAAATACTCATCTTGTATACTTGTAAACCTTTTCTTAATAAACTTTTTGTCTATCATGGATAATAAAAGAGTAAATCAAGTGGCCCGAAATTACAATCAACCTGTATATGTATGCTGATAATTTACTAATTTTTATAGTTCGTAGCACTACTTTTTTGTAGCGTAATAATTCGGCTCCATAATATTAGAAAGAATAGGTGAATATATAAACTATCCAATGAATATAATATATATAGATATATTAAACTATGACTCGAATACAATAAGCCTACTTTCAATGGTTTTCTCACCCGTCCACGGCTCGAGCCGCGGCACACTGTGGGGAATTAGCGCCATTAATTCCCTAAACAATTTTTTTCAAATATTTTGATGTATTCGGGACCTAGCAGATCCAAAATGATGTTTAAAAAAGTTTGACCGGCCCCACCCGTTGGGGGCTTAAGTCAAAGGGTAAACTAATGCTTGATTCATAAATTAAGCTTTTCTGAGCATAATAAAAAAAACTGGTCCACTGGGGGCAAAACACGATTTATTGGTTCTCTGCGGTCCTGATCGATCCAGGGGAGATCTCAACGATAATCGTTCATACATAAAGTCCAACATATTAAATAACCAAGCTTGAATCGGTCTGGAGAGTCGAGAAATATCAACTTCAATTTTTGAAAAATAATGCTTAATATGTGCCAACATCCGGATGAGCACTAAATCGTAATTTATTTGTTTTAAAATTCATTTAACGTTACTATTACACTCTTTGCTCATGGTTACAATAACCTAAGATTTTCTATCCGAGTCAAGCCCGGTATAAAGCTGATACATGGAAACCGAGTCTAGCCGGGTATAACACGCTGATACATGTCCACAATCAGACATAGGGCTAAGGTAAAGGGCTTAGATTGTGCACATTCGGCCATGCCGGAAAATCTGGAAGAGCCCATCATCTTGTCAGGGTTTATTTTCAGGTCGTTCTTCCAGTTCTTCCAGACTTTTTTCTCATGTAGCCTCATTTGAGCCATTAATACTTTCGAATAATTTTACTACATAATATCCTTTGATTATATATAGTTAGTTAATATGCATTCATATTGATTAGTCAACTGATGAATGTTAATGTAAGTGCTGAGGCCAATTATTGTTCATGATTGTCTGCTATTTAGAAGCTAATTTATTTTTGTGACTTAACGCATGCGTAGCATGCTGGCTTTGTATAGTAGTATATTTTATGGATAGCGAAACTATACGCCAGAATTTTCACGAAAAACTTATTGCCACAATGACAAAACGAATATATTTTTTGTATACAATTATATATCATTTTAAAGCCACGGCCACCCCCTTTAAATTTAATTGAATCATTAAGATTCATGCTTTTTATCAATAGTTATGAACGAATGAGTGTAACGCCGATGAAAAATTCCAATATTCCGCCGCGCGGTGTTTTGCGACTGATTTATCTCGTTATCGATGCGTTATAGCAAAAAGACATATAGAATCTCTTTTGTAGGAAACAAATTTTGTCTCTTATAAAATTTCATACTTTTGCATCTATAACGAGATATTTTCGGAAAAGCGTTTTTTTTATTTTCCGGGACAATTTCCGAGTCTTTCCCGGGCCGTTTGCGTTCGGAACAATTTTTTTTTCAAAGTCTGTGAATGTTCACATGTTAGACAAGGATGGAACATTTAGTGCTAAGGACGTAGTAATGCTATTGAATGTCTTATTGTATTTTATATTTTATAATATAAATATAAACAAGATAGAGGAAATAAACTAAACATAAAACTTGTTATTGAAACTTCATTGCGAAGGATTTATTTTGAAATTATTAATTGTAAAATGTGTAAGGTTTTTCACCACTCTATTATAGAAATAGAGTTAGTACCTAAAAAGTAACACTAAACAACACGGTATACGCAAATAAATTAAAATATTCGAAATATGCCTAATTCAAGTAGATTTTAGTTTTACTTTTTCTCGACATGTTTTTTCGCATAAATCCAATTTCATTTTATTTAAATTTTTACGATTTGTTAGACACACCTTGTTTAATGAACGTCATTATTGTAAGTTTAGTTGCCTAAATTCTAATTTGTACGTGTCTGTTTATTTAATTTGTCGATATTATCTATCAGTCGACTTCGCTTAGAATCAGTAATTTTGATTTTTATGATAACACTCAACTTATGATATAACAATAATGCATTAGTTCCGAAATACAGTAAACTTCAGATAACTCCGATCCTGATTTTACTAGATGCCTTGTTATCTTAAGCGAGAAGAATTTTAGATCCACCGTTTTAATTGAAGCAAGACTAGTCTTCGTATTATCAAAAAATATTGAAAATTATAATCTCAATAGGCAGTTGTGGATATAATGCTCAGTCAATTTTGTATATTGAACACTAATAATTACAGAACCAAGTACTGTATATGCAAAACTAAAAAAAAGGCACAGAAGAGAGAACAAAAAAATATTTTTCTAAACTAAACTAAAATTAGCGACTGGTGAAACTCGCCTGTGACCTACAGTGTTGTACACGGTTAACAAACATTCTTCAATAGTGTATTGTACAAGAAGTTTTGAAAAGGTATGATTTCACACGACTGTCTTTTATAAAACGTGTTCTACAATGTACGACTATTAGATTTTGGACACTGGGGAGTTTTTTAGTCTCTCTTTCTACAAGCAGTTAGAGGAAAGAGGTGCCTTTTGGTTTATAATTGTATTTCAATTACCCATTTCTTGTATTCCAATCAGATTTTCATTTACCTGGTACCCATTATTATTCTTTAGCGGTTGTTAGAGATTTTTTTTAGATTTAATGTAGGTTTGCTTGGTAAACCTTTAAAAATGGCTATGTTCGTTTCGTGTTTTATGACGAACTTTTGTCAGTACCTTTTACATTAGTGTTAACAAAATCCCATTAACCTCCGTATCAAAAGTATTTTTGACGTATCAAAAATTAATTTTGATACGAAGATTAGAAAATCGACAATAGAAGGCATGTACCTACTTTTAGGTGTATGCCCGTCGACAAAAATAAAGCTCATAGTATTTGTTTGGAGAATCGCAAATACCTGCAAGTTTGTTATGCGGGTATATGATGAGTAATAACGTAAAGAATTGAAGATACAGATGAATATTCTTATAAGAATTCCTTCACGTGGAGGGATGAAATAAAGACTACTACCCTGATTTTAATTTACTTATTAATGTATTATTCGTCCGTTCGTGTACAAATATGTCGTATTTATTTTACATATTTTAAGTATTGACGACCATTAATCAACGTGATTAATGGTTTTCAAACTATTTTATAGACTGAGGGACAGTGGTTTTTAAACTATATTTTATCGACTTAGAGACAGTTATTCAATCTCTGGTTAACGTTAACTTTCGGTTAATTTCCAAGTAAACTCACAATTTAAGTTAACCAATAATAACTGAAAAACTGGTTGTAAATGTTGAAATTTTAATGTTAGTTATGATTTACACTCCATAATTTCAAGAAGCCTTGATAAAACCCCCATAAGTCGGGCGAAACGTCGATAATTGAAACCAGGGTAAGAGTCTTTGATTTCATCCTTCTACCTGAAAGAATCTTACGAGGGCGATATTCATTTATTTATTTTATTCTAATTAACAGTTACCCATTAACAAATTAGAGCACCAGAAAATTATTAAATTACAAGACAAATATTAAACAGATACTAATAAGGTGGTTAAACAAACTCAAATTCCGGATTAAGTATATTGATTTAATTTGTCTGGGAGAAGAATTAAATATGTCAAGTAAGTGCGTATTTAAGTTGTAATTTTCACACATGACAAAGATAGGTGAGCTTTTTAATAAATTTGTGGGTGGTGTTGAAAGGTAAAAAGTTAATTTTTTTCTTGAAACTATTCTTGGAACCAAAAAGTTTAGTTTTTCTAGTAGAAACTGACAATCAATATAATTACATACGAGTTTATTTAAAAGAATAATGGAAAAGTATTCTCTCCTTGCCATAAGACTGTTGAAAGAATGTCTGTGTCTCTGCAGTAAACTAGCATGAGAGATGCCTATGTTTGGGTATACTTGATCCATTTTGAAACTCAGTAGTTTTAAAAATCGTCTTTGTACAGATTATATGCATTCTATTTGTATATTGTACCGGGGATATCATATTATGGATGCGTACCTACTCCAGTTTTGGACGAACTAATGCAACGAATAACTGCTTCAAAGAAGACATGTTAGTAAAGTCACTAGAGCATCTTGCAATAAACCGATAAGTTCGGCTAGCTTGAGATACAATATTATTAATGTGAGATATAAAAGACAGTTTGGGGTCAAAGATTACCCCCAAGTCTGTAACCATTTTGGGCCTGCCTAAGACAGTAGAGTCAATGTTATAGTCATGCCGAAGAAGTTCTGGTGTTAAGGAAAAAGACATAACTGTACATTTAGTAGAATTTAAGTGTTACATATTATTTACGACACCAGTTCACAATGCGATTTAAACTATCTTGTAGAAAATAACAATCAGTAATACTTGTAACTCTACGAAAGAAGTTGATGTCATCTGCATATATCAATGCATCAAAACATCAATCCTATCTAAAATGTCATTTATAAATATGTTGAACAGCAGGGGACCTATAAAGTTAGATCCTTGAGGCACACCAGACGTAGCTAAGTAATCTTGCGATTTATAAGCATTACAAACAACATTTTTTTGACAAATACAACAAAAATAGGTTTAATAATACCTGGGATAAACCAAATTTAGATAATTTATTTGTCGAAAGCTTTCGACAAATCCGTATAAATAACATCGGTCTGAATAGTATTGTCAAGATTTTCCGCAATACTTTGGGTTATGCTCAAAAGATTGGTGACAGTAGAGCGTCCTTTCATACAACCATGTTGATGAATGGTTAATTGTTTACATACTGCAGGATACAGAACATTATAAAGAAGGATTTCAAAAACTTTTGCAAAATTACAGATAATTGCAATAGTCCTAAAGTTTGAACAAACCAGACGATTGCCTTTTTTGTGCACAGGGCAGACCTTTGAAATTTTCCAAATAGTAGGAAATGTGCTTGTTTTTAGATATAAGTTTATTAAAGTGATCAGAGGAAACGCGAGAACAACAGCACAATCTTTAATAAGAAACGAAGGTATGTGATCAGGGCCTGCAGTCAATTTAGATTCCATTTGTTTTAGGACAAGCAAAACATGACATCATTCCCTCGTTTTGATATTTTTTATAATAAATGTATTAAACCAAGGAGGATAAACATACATTTAGGTACACACTTGTCCATTACAGCATGTAACTTGTAATGATCCATACCTCTACTACTCCTAAATATATGCAACCCAAATTACACTTGTCAACTGTTGTATTTAAGCCATCAAAATTTAAATTTACCGCTAAAATACTCGCATAGCACGTGATCGTCTTTCTCTACGTTGTGTTAACCTACCTATAAGAAAACTACTTATCCTTAACTTGTATAGACCTGGTTCGGCATTGACCCGAAGCGCCTCCCTGTTGTGGACACCAGAATCTCTTAAAGACATCTACCTAGGTTATAATAGGGAACATGAAAACAATGTTAGCATGTTAAACTAAATAAAAGGCTTGTCTTAGCAAAATAATTACTTTATTATTTTTTTATCATTATTAACGGAGGAGGGGAGTCACTTTTAGAAAATTAAGAGGGAAAACTTCCCAAAACCCTCAGTAATTTACGTTAAGCCAAATCAGGTTGTCGTGACCCACACCGAAAGTATTCAAAACAGAAAAATGATATAAAACGTATTTCGTTTGTGTCATTTAAAGTATAGTAATTGACTAGTTATGTTGGAGGAAAACGACAGATCCAAACACAATAGAGCTGGACTGATCTGTCCGTGAATCAGAAACAACCGTTTATATCGTTATGCAACTGGGTTTGGCTCTTTCTCTGTTCAGAATATGGTTTACTCACAAATACACATATAAATCAAATATGTAGATGATAAAAGCATATAAATCATGTAGAAGTCGATTATGGAAAACATCCACAGACACAAAACATAACATGTCATCACAAGATTTATAGTGGGCAAACACATAACAGCTTAGAGTTTGGTTGCAGTGGCAGTGATACTAGAATACGGTCTAACGGTCTATTTTTTCATAGTATTCTTCCCCTTTGAGTTTTGCACACGTATATGGTTCGGACAGCAATTCAATAATTTACTGATGGTACAAGTACATTACGCTCAAATTTCTCACTCTATGGTGAGCATAAATAATAAACTGCCTTGATGTAACATACATCAAGTGATACACAAAAGCTCGATATACATACTGTACTCAATTCAGCAAATAAGAAAGGGAGGGGGGGCGTATACTGCCACCGGTCATCTAAACTACTCGCCTCGGTTCCACGCTCGGCTCGAAGCCGCGCTTCCCCGACGAATAGATAGAAAAATTTGATCGTAATACTCGCCTCGGTTCCACGGTCGGCTCGAAGCCGCGCTTCCCCGACCGATATATAAAGTCATGTGGTGAATATTCGCCTCGGTTCCACGCTCGGCTCAAAGCCGCGCTTCCCCGACGAATATAGAGGAAATGAAAATTGGTATTTGTCGTCGTCATGCATGATTACAAATATGTGTACCTACACCGTGACAAATGACTTTCATTGTCACATAACGTATTACAAATTACTGTAAACTTAAACAAACAGTGTGGCATGAACTGAACAACCAAGCTATGGTTCTTTAAAACAAATCGGCTGTCTGAGCATCGTGAGCAGTACAGCAGACACCCAGTCTACATGCTTCTGACAAACTGTAAACGACCTAAACGAGCAAGAAAACCTATCACGTGCACACATCACGCGTAACACCTACAACTCAAACATCAAACATAATCATTCAACGGGTCAGAATGTCCCAGCGTGTAGACCTTTGGTATAGGAGCCTACCATAACAGTCACTTCGCCCAAATCAGTAATCTCACTTACTCTGTCCTTATGGTTAAACAAAAGGAATTATTTATTTTTTTATCTAGTTCATAAAATGTAAAGAAAGTCAAAAGACTGTTAGCGGATATCATCATTCGCCCGTCACCAGACAGCCATACCTGGACGTGAAGTCGTTTCCACATCGGTACTAAACTCACCCAGGAAAAAGACAACGTATGCTTTGTACCTTAACACAAATCATCTATGGCCTCGGGTTTTACTGGTCATCGGCCAATCACCCTGAATAATAACCGCGAACTGTGCAGAAATGCCAATGATATCACTAATTTGTGAACACCCTTTGAATTACAAAAAAAACACACCTTTTATTTAGTACTTCAACTTGTTTTGATTATGATCTAATAAATTAAAATTTTGCATAATATGATTCGTAATTGGATACATCGGCCGTTCCCTAATTTGTATTTATTTGTTTCATTGTTTTCTCATTCTATATTCCTTAAGAACAAAACCCTCCTACAACTGCATTGTACCCTTGAAATGCATACCTGATGTTTAATTAGCATTTCTCGTTTTATTCACCAAAACAATTTCTAATTATTACCTACGAAAATAATTTCAAAATATTTTCATTATCAATTGGTATTAATTTTAATTCATAGTTTTCAAGGGATGTCTTTATTTTATTCGGAAACTTTAAACATTACTTTACATAAAAAAATGGAACACCGTCAAAATTCGGCAACATCTGAAATACGTGCATTATAAAATCTATTTTTAGAACCCAACCCTTAGTGGTTCCATTTATCGAAACAAAGAAACTCTTGTTAACAATTTTATACAACATAGTCTACAATCGTTGATTTACTTAAATCAACGCTACAATGTTAAACCTTTTATTTTATTGTCAACCTTATCAACCCTTGCTTATTAGTATGTGCGTGTAATTTAATCCATATTAGCAATTAACGCAAATTTAATTTAAATTGTTACCCATAAAACTAGCAAAACAAAATTTTTACCATTCAAAGTTTATGCGGACATCTATTTTACGACAAAAACTAACTTACCCCTTTCTTCGCGTTTTCTTATTAAAATATCAAAAATTTTCTCAAAAAAACCGCACTTCGCCGTTTTTCCCTCTTACTTCAACAAAAAAACGACGCTTCTTCCTCTATTCACACCGTCTCGGCTTCTAGCGACCGACTTCCCTGTTCAAACGCTCGAAGCGTAAATAATTGAGAAAAATTCAAATTTATTTAACAAAATATATGTATAATTCTTCTGGTCCCTACAAACTTATTATAAAAGTAAATACATGCTCCAAAATCATCTGGTACAAAAGCGGAAAATTGCCTTTACGAAAGTTATAATAATTGAGAAAACTTTTTTGCAAATGAAGAATCAGTTGCAAAAAAAAAGAAGAAGAGGAAGAAGTAATATTATCGACTTTTATAGAAATAAGCAAAGAAGGATGATGCGTATTCTCCGAGATAAAATAATTGTCAGCCCTTTCAACTACACAATTATTATTATGGAGGACAAGGTCGAGAATATTGTGATTATTACTGTTATAAACAAAGTTGTACTGATTTAGAAGGAAATTGTTATAGAAATTGTTCAGAATATTAATACGCCGATTACCTTGGTAACTTCTCAAATAAGTGGCATATTGAGTTATGTTAAAGTCCCCAACAATTACAATATTATTAGAGAAGCTATCAAGAGTTTGTAATGAATCAAATATGGATTCAAAATGTTCAGTAGTTGTTGCTGGTGGTATATATACATTGACGAGAAGTAGTGATTCTTTTTTTAACTTTATTTGTACGGCAACAATGTCTACGTTTATTGATAAATTATGTAGACAAGCAATATCATATTCATCTGTAACTATCATTTTGGAGGATTTAATAAATTTAACTCAATTAAAACAAATGAAAATAACTATGTTTTCTTTTCGAAAAAGAATATATTTGAATGATTTATAAGTATTAATGTTAATATAGTTACAATCTAGACTTGAAAAAATTAATTGGTTTTGAATAATTAAAAGGATATAGGCTCATGTTTAATGATTTTTTTGTAAACATAGAACAATATCATATTATGTGCTTCGTAATTAAATAATATTTATTTAAAAACACACCGATTTCCATCGGCAGCTATAACGGTGAAGTTTAAAACGATGCGATTTTTGGAAAAGAGAACCTTCACACATGAAAGGCTTGTTACCAACAGACAAAATGAACTAAATTTAAATTGTCGCAACATTATGAGTTATAAATTTTTTCATTTATATTAAAGTATTTTCATTAATTGGAGTGTGTCTTCAGTTATTATAGAAATTGGAATATATAGGTAAGAATTGAGGCTTCCACGGCCGAAGTCATTGTTAAAACAAAAATGTTTTCGGAGATTGGCCCGTATCAAAAAGATAATGAATTACTTTAATTTCACAAAGAATTTAATTACAGTATCTTACATTTTAGAAAACGTTCAAACTTTACAAATGTATCGCCAAACTGGGCTTTATTTTTGTCGTTGAGCGTACACTGGTATTTCAGTAATTAATATAAATGACGTGTAGGTATTTGAGGATAGTAAAATATTGAATAAAAACTCGTACACTATTATATTTCGTATAAGTTTAAAAAAAATAACAACAAAGCATGCAACAATTGACATTTGTGTATGAATAAAAATTCAAATATAAACAATTGATATAAATTTTACATATATGTAAAGGTAAAAATTTGAAAGAGTAATAAATATGATACACAATTCTATATACAAGTATGACAATATAGATAGATGATAGAAAGGGTATCTATATGATAATAGGTCCGCTACAGTTTATTTAACGTTTTCAATATTAATTAGTGTTTTTGTATTGCTGTCGTTCCTGAAAGTATATAAATGAACTCGTCTTATTGAAAAAAAGTTAAATAAACTATCGCGTCATTCTACAATTTACTAGATTAGGTCCACATATGTTTATTTGCGTGATTAGCAATTTAACATCGAGTGCAGTTACTGCACGTTATATTGCAGATAATTATTCAATAATTACAGGAGCACAAATTCCCGGCCTTTGTCTTGATAATATTGCACTAAATCGAATTTTTGTGCACTTGCATTAATGAATCGATGGCACAACAAAATTTTATCTCCAAATAACAAATAAGAAAGTGCAATTTTTGGCACAATTAATACAATTTCAAATAATATAAACGAATATGTTCAATTGCTAGCTTCTTTGTATAACGTATTACCACAGATGAAAAGGTCCAAACTTCGTAACAGAAGATATAGAACAAAATAGCACCGATAAATTAGCATACTCTTATATTAATCAAATACTATTTACAATGACTACATTTTGAAAAAGATCACTAGAAACTTTTGGTTTTCGTATTACACAATATTTTAAAGAAAGCGGAGATTCCAATAAATTACTAGTAAAGGACCTTCTTTCTTATGGCTTAATGATAGAAATATTAATTATGAGAGAGCCGCTAAAAGGTTCTATTTTTACTGAAGTACTTTGAGCGAGTACCTTAGAATGAATTGTGCGTTCTAGTCTAATTTAAAACGATCAAATTAAAATTGTTCAATAGTTTGTGCAATTCTTATGATTTGTGCAGGACACTCATCAACAACCTATTTCTACATAAAAACAGAACACACGCTTAAAGATTTAATAGAAAAATAAAATTGATGAGCGTCTTCGGAATTACAAAACGAAAACCGTCATGGTTAAGTATGCCTAAATTAAAACAAAAAAAAAATATTCGACATTGCGCAAAAAAAAATTTAAGTAATGGCAAGGAGAAATTTCTATTCGTTACGATTTAATAAGAAGCAAAGTGAATTCGCGTAAACATCTAACTGATAAATCAACTTACGACGCATTAAAAAAGGTAAATTATTTTATCTAGAAAAATAAAAATCTACCGCTTATGTACATTTTTCTAAAGCGTACATTTATATGTATATATAACATATACACATATATGTAAGCGTTAAAAAACACTAAAACATAAATATTTTTGTACAAACACCTCTGAAACTAAACTACACTGCCACAATTTATATTACAAAACATATTACTACAATGCCTTCTTATCTTATATAAAAATTTATTGTATAATTGAATTTATACCTACACATAAACAGTACAATATGAAAAATGTAACCGAAAATTTTATTTTCGAAGTGTTTAAAATTAGAAAAATTCGAATATTCGTTTTGTGTATAACAGCGAACACTACGTGTCGCATTACAATCAGTCTTTCTAATTTACTTTCTTCGTCACACGAAATGCTTGGTGATATTTAATTAAGAAATTAAATTACTTAAAAGCCCACCAGTGTATACAAAGTCCAATAAAATTAGAGCGACACGGAATTTTAAAATTCCTTCTTCAGGTACAATAAATTCTAACTATCTTTTTTCTTTAAATATGTGATGTTTACTTAAATAATCATAAAATAAATCAGTATCACCAAGTTGAATCATATACAACTTATAATTACTTGTTGGCCACACTGTAGGAAGTCACTAAAAGTCTATGATCACACTTAATATAAGTTCAGAATTATTTTAAGGGAGTCGAGATATTGAAACGATAAATTAACTGTGTAGAATATCAATGGCGGGAACTTTCTGAAACAATAAAAATTTTTAATTAAACATTTTTTTGTACCACTGTCCGGAAACTATGTAATATCTAGCTGTAAATGTTAGCATAGGCTTTCAAAAAAGTTTTTATTATCTATTGGTATTATTGTCAAGATAAATAAAAAAAAATGGTTTCGCAAGTTGAATTTATACTGGTTCAAAGGGGGCGGAGCTTGCATCGCGACGGTCCAATCTGGTTTTCGGTAAGGTGCCGGTCGGGTTTTCTTGGGGATTGGATTCCAGATCTGGTTGAGCTTCAAGGTTTCGTCTTTCTGTTAAAGTTTTCTGGATGTCAGACCGTCGCTAGTAACTTGGAGCTTTCGAAGAGTATTTTATGATCCTCATTTCCGCGCTCCGCTGACCATTTTCAAGCGCTACCGCTGACTTTTCGGTGTATTCCAGACGACAGTTTGATCAATGTTCTTTGATCCTAGTTCCCAAAGATCTCTTGCTGGTTCCTATGTATACTTTGCCACAAGAACAACTATACAGATGCTAAAAGAGGGCATCTTTGTCCTTCTTGCTTGGTTTAAAGATAGTTTTGACGTTGTGGTTCTTTAGAATTCTTCCTATGCGGTCTGTGACTTTCGGTAGCCATACGTGGGCGGAAGTGAATCGACTCTCGCATCCCGGCGCTCTTGATTTTTTGGACTTAATTGACATTTCGATCTCTTTCCTAGTGTACCCGTTAACTTCAAAAGCAGTTTTGGGGTGTTCGAGTTTAGCCTGAAGATTTAATTCTTCGAGCTCGTTCCGTCAGGGTCTAGATTATTTCGTACTTTTGACCTAGGTGATAGTTCAGTAAAGAATGCAGGTATATATCCGTGTGGGTAGTTTTCTGTACACTGTTTGGCCTAGTAGATTCCTTGTTTTTTCACCAGCACATCCAAAAAGACCAGTTGTTAATTCTGCTTCCGTAGTATACTTGAGGTTTTGGCTGTTTAGGAGTCGAAAAAACTGGTTAAGCTTTTCTACGTCGTCTTTCCAAACGACAAAAATATCATCTACGAATCTGTCCTCGAAATTCTCAATGAATCTCATCCATTAGTTTAAAGATCCGGGTTAGATTTTGACTGTGATAAGAAAAGATAAATGGAAATCAAATTACGGTGTGCATCGAGCGTACGAACTTAACGAGTCCTCTAAAACTTTTTCATATATTAAGTTACACACCTAGTAATAAATAACGACATAGAAGAAACAGTTCAATTACCTTTAAAAGTAAGCCGAAGGAATTATCTGAAATTAGGCTGCTGGTAGAAAAAATCGTTTCAAAAAGCGGTTCGCCGAAAAGGCGGCAAGTTTACCAGACCCTTAGATTGGTCAAACAATGACCAATACAAACACAGTCAAAGATCGAAAGAACCCTAAAAACCAAAATGACTCCCAACCCCAAATCAAACCCCAAGAAAAGAATAAGGTAAAAAAAATAACCAAGGACAAGCACACAACACAAAACGTCGGCTTGACAGAAAGCCAGTTGCTGTTAAAACAACGAGGATAGTAACCACCCCTTTTTCAATACCCACTCAACCACCTTAAGAATATAGCAAAAGACCAAAAAAAGAGAATACAAGAAAAAAGAAAGTATATAGTCCTTCGCCTACATGATCAGCCAGTCACTATCAAAAGAAGTGACTATAGTAACCCTGTCGGAATTTGCACAAATATAAAGAGGTCTTGAATCCCCCCGACAGTCCCAAGGGTGGTTTACCTACCAAGAGCTTCGGCATTCCCTCACGCCGATACCTACTAGTCCTGACTCAAAGCAGTACCCCTAGCAAGAAGGAAAGAAGAGTCAGATTATAGTAAAAAACGAGGAAATTAGTTAGGGATTCACACACACACGGACATGTACCTGCATGCCTTATCGAACGATTTGTGAATCAGAGAATCTTCAGGCGGAACTCAAACACCTAAAAATTGCTTTAGCTTTGAACCAAAAAGATTCAACAGACTATCAGATCACCAAAGAACGAAAAAGACACTCTTTTTGCAGCCGGAGTTTACCGTATTGTGAAACGTATACATAAGAACCACCAATAAATAGATCGATGGGAACTAGATTTAAAGAACTGTCGTCTAGGACATATCGAAAAGTCAGTGCATGCGATTACCAATGAGGATTACAAGATACTCTTCCACAGCTGCAAGTTACTAGTAGCGCCTAATGGTTATCATAACAGATTGGTTAGGGAGGCAATCGAGATTCAAAAACATTCAAAAAAACTTCAACAGAAAGAAAGAAATCCTGAAGCTCAATCAGATCTACAATCCAATCCTCAAGAACACCTAAACGGCACTTTACGAAAAACCGGATTTGACGGTGCGATAAGTCCCGCCCCCTGTGAACCAGTATAAATACAACCAGCGAAGCCGAACTCATCTGTCTACATCCAACATCAGAGATGGAAGCACCTCTGAAGAAACTGGCCACTCACGTTAGCGAAACCTTAGGAAGAAATTACAATCAATGACGATGTTTATTTATTATTAGGTAATATTAATTAAAAAAAAACACGTTACTTAGTTTTGCTTTAAAAGAAAAAAACACAACACAAATTTTTTATCATGTCATTCTTCTGCAGCTGTGGCGAAAACCAATTTCCCAAATTCATTGGGAATTCGTTCAAGATTTTAGTCCCAGGGTGATTTCAAACAAAGAGGGTAGTTTTTGGAGGTATATAAAGAGTTTTGACATGGTATGATTAATAGAAACGTGATTGGAAAAGTAGGACTGGGAAGAATGGTGGGAGATATTACCAGACATCCACGAATGGAATGTACAATTCGTTGAAAGAACAGAGAAAAAGGAAAGGCGAAGATGTATTTTGACAGAGGTAAGAAAAAAGGGGAAGGGAAATTATATAAAAAGAAATATACAGCAAAAAGAAAGAATTGTAAAATGGGACGGGAATGATATGAGTAAAACAAAAAAACATTGAGGAAATAATAGGAGAGACAGAGAAAGAGAAGATAATAATAGGAGGTGATTTTAACGCTAGAATAGAAGAGGAAATGATGGAAGAAGGAGAAGAAATGAAGAGGGTTTCAATGAATAAGAAGATAAATGGACAAAGAAAAAATTCATAGAAATGGTGAGAAAAGAGGATAGACAATATTAAACGAAAAAATTGAAGAAGGGAGAAAATGATAGAGGATAGATATAGAATTTGATCACCAGTCGCTACAGTTAACGTAAAAAGAGAGAAAAAAGAAGTAGGAGTGCAAGAGGAAATATGGAAGGAAAAAAATATTGACAGTAGAAATAGGTTAAAAATGGATAGAAAAAGGAGAGGCAAAGGAGATGAGAGACGAAATTGATGATAAGAGAAGAAGTATCATGTAAAAAACGATGGTAAAAGAGAAAAAATAAATAGTGAGGAGTGGAATGTAGAGAACTGAAAAACTATGCAAAAAGAGTTATGAGAATGTGGAGGAAAAAAAAAGATAGACTGAGAAGTATAAAAAATGTGAGAAACAAACAAACACATACGAAGAAGTAAAGGAAAAGTGCATAAAAGAAATAAACGAATATGCAAGATACTAAAGCAAAGATAGATTTGGAGACGTGGAAGGAATACGTTATAGAAAATAAATGGAGATAAAGTGAACAAAAAAGTAGAGGTAAAACAAATGAAAAAAGCAGATGATATAAAAATGGAAGAGATTAATGAAGCAATAAATAAAATAAAGAAAAGCTTCTGGAGGTGATAGGATACCGTCGGAACAATGGTTATATAGGGAGAAAAAACAAAAGAAAAATGCGTGCGATAATAAATAAGGTATGGAGAGGAGAAGGATTTTCCAGTGACTGGAGAGAAGCAATAATAAGTTCAATAAACAAAAGAAGAGACCGGAGAGGAGAATTACAGAGGTGGGGTGGGCAAGTGTGGGATGTATAGGTTATATACATATATGCGACAGTAAAGAATGGAAAAAGATGTGACAGAAAAAGATTTAGGGTAAGATTGGCAAGCAGGTTTTAAAAAAGAAGAAAAAAACAGAAAATATATACATTTTAAAACAAATAATAAATAGTTAGAGAAAAAGGGAAGTACGGTGGTATGGACTATGTTAATAGACATCAAAGCAGCATTCGACAATGTAAATAGAAAAAAGGTGTGGAAAGGATTAAAGAAAAAAGGGATAGGGAAGCACATGATAGAGAGAATGAGAATGAGACAAGGTGCAGAGTAAAAATAGGAAAAATTTTGAATTTTGGACGAAAAAAGGATTTTCATTATACCCTCTGAAAACACTATCTTTACATGCTTATTTGGCGCACCGAAAATCGACTTTTCCAGTCGCCCGCACGGAAAACTTCCGTGCGCTACTAGTAAAAACATTTGTTGACTTTTGTTTAGTTTCCTTAGCAACACTAAACAACGCTTGTATTGTGTGACAATTTTAGTGTTTAGAATTATTGTTCAAAGTATTTATCAAATGATTTCTCCAGAAGAAGAAATATCACGTGAAGCGGCAATAATAAGTGCAGGATTGTTGCCCAAGAGGTCCTGCGAAAGATATGAGAATGAGTACCGTCTATTTTGCAAGTGGCGTCAACAAAAGAAGATTGACACAGTAAGTGATGATATTCTTCTCGTTTATTTGTCCGACAAAGCAAAATCTATGAAAGCTTCAACTTTATGGAGTCGATTTTCAATGGTAAAAGTTGTTTGGCAGTAAAAGAAAATTTTGAATGTTACTAATTTGCCAAAAACTACTGGCGTTTCTCAAACGACAAAGTGTTGGTTACACACCGAAAAAGTCCAAAGTACTAACTGCAGATCAAGTCACTAAATTCATACTTGAAGCACCAGATGAAAAGTGGTTGTTAACTAAAGTAATTTTAACATTTGGTATTTTCGGAGCATGTCGAAGAGATGACTTGATTCGTTTAACTTTGGAAGACGTAGAAGACAATGACCGTTTTTGGTGGTATTCCTTCGAGATGGCAAAAATCACAAATCAAGAAGCTTCACAATTGACAAAGGAAGGATGTCCTTTGATCCGTGCAGTTTATATCGTAAATACGTTAAATTAAGACCTACAAGTATGCATAGTAGAAGATTATTTATTGCATACCGCAATGGTAGATGCTATGCACAACATGCAGGTTGTCACACTATAAGTGGTGTAACAAAACACATTGCAGAGTATCTGAACCTACAAAATCCTGAAGAATATACAGGACACGGCCTAAGACGATCATCAGCATCTATATTAGTCGAAAGCGGAGGGGATTTGCTTACTCTAAAACGACATGGTGGTTGGCATTCTTCGACTAGCTGAAGGCTATATCGAAGAATCGGTAAACAGAAAGGTGGAAGTTTCTCGTAAATTGTTTAGTCAGGTACAAAATCCAACGTCAAAATCAGAAACCATTGTTATTGGAGCAGATCAAGAAATAAATACTAATACAGTACCTTCGACTTCATCAACTACAATTTTACAAAATAAATTGGCTACTAACGGATTGCATATTTATAACAACACAAATTGCACAATAAATATTTCATTTGATAAAAATTAAAGATACATGTTGTATGTATTTGTTCGTTCATACTTGGAAAAATAAAGGTTTGTAATAATGTGTATATTTTTTGCTTTCTTTTTTTTCCAGAGAGGTATAATGAAAGTATCGTTCATTACACGTCCATAAATGCTTTTCCGGCTGCGCTTGTATGACTTCCGTGTTCGGCTTCGCCTCACACGGAATTTGTCACCGCGCACGGGAAAAGCTCGTTTTCTGGACTCCTAATGAAATATACTATACGGTAAGGATGCCCTTTAATTACAACGTTATTGTCCATATACTTGGACGATATATATGAGATGTTGAAGAGACAACAAAGTGAGGAAATAGTGATTGTGAAGGAGAAGGTGTGGATGCTGGGAGACGGTAATGGTAGCGGATAAGGAAGGGATGAAAAGCATGATAAAGACGATAAAACGATACTTTGAAGAGAAAGAGTCGAGATTAATCACGAAAAAATAAAATCAGTGATGTTTCAAAAGAGAAGAGGTATGAAGTAGGAAAAAGAAATGGTGGTGGGGAGATAGAGACGATAAAGTTGGGATATATGTTGAAATATAATAATAGTGATGAAGGACAAATACAAGGTTTGGCAAAAAGCCTCATGTTATATGGAGCGGAGGTATGCGGATAGAGAGAGTGGGAACAATTAGAAAAAATACAAATAAAATATTGGAAATGGAGTCTGGGAATGGAAAAGGAAACACCAGCATACGTGGTAGAAGAGGAGATGAAATTAGAAAAAAATAGAATTACCGCACGGAAGATGGCAATGAGGTACGAAGAAAGTCTGAGAGAAAGAGAGGATAACTATAAGCAGTAAGAATGTATAAGAAAAACCAAATCCACTGTAAAAAGCATATGTATATACAGTGTAAATGTAAATATTTTATTTGTTTTCAAAAACAAAACTATGTAGCTGTGAGTAGCCCACATTTCTTATCAACTTGGTGATTTTATTTACGAACGGATTTTAAATATTACAATACATAAGGAAAACTTTTTCTAATTATTTTTTTAAAGGAGTACAAGATACAGTTTTCTATTTTCTATGTAAAACAATAAAAAAATGCTAATCATTTGTATCTCTCTTATTAGATTTACAAATTGGAACAATCACCTTAGTTGTGATCAATCAGACTGCATTGTATGTTTAAAAACCCAGATACCCTAAGAGAAGTAAAGTCTGTAACCAATACCATTCTCATACACTAACCAACAAAAAAACTTTTTAAGCTACTAACCATTGTTATGAGCGATCAAGGCGAAAATTGTCTTCTACGCCGTCTGAAATAAGATTAATCGTCGGATCAGATAACATCTGTAATCCATCTAAATCGATCGGTCCTAAACCCTCCCTTAAACTTTCTTCCGACAGCAATTCAGCCTCTAATTGTTTCGATAAAGTTAATTCTTGTCTCGTAATATCGTCTGCTGTTGAGAAGTCTGCAAAACAATCTTATATAAGCATACTAAAATGAAACTTACCTAAATAAGATGTACCTACCTGTTAATATAATATCAGGTATACTAGTTGGAGTATTAGGTGTTGTGTGTAAACTAGCTGGAGCAGTTTGATACACCATCTGCGAAGGTGATGTGCTGTAGTAACCGGCATCGCCAGATAGTTCCGCATTTCCGATTCCTATGTCGGGCAACGTTTGTGACTGCGCTTGGGTTAAATGTATCGTTCCTGGTTGGTCGTAGGATATGTTGTTAACAGGACTACGAGGTTGATCCATCTAAAATCGCGAACCATAATAATTTCATTTGTAAGCGGTACGCAATCGTTCGGTACACATTCAAATAGCGTTTGCATCTTCACTAAAAGATGAGAACAACATTTTCTCGATGCATGCTTAACAATAGAAAAACGAAATCAATAAAGTTAAAGCTAGAAGTCATGAACCATAAAACATTCTACAATGTAATTCTGATCATTACGTATTCTAACTACTTCAAGTAATAAAATTAAAAAATAAAAAAGTACATGCGAAAAGTTGAGCTGTTTAATGAAACGATTTTAAACGTAAACATTTTGTTATAACATAACGTTATAATAAAATGTTTCTACAAAATATACTTATAAAAGTAAGTAGATATTTAAATAAAATTTAAAAACGATTGTTTAATCATCGGTCACTTTTAGTTTCTTTCTAGATTCGATATATTTGCACAATATAAAACCCCAAAAGTTACTCAAAAAATAACGACTAAAGTGACAATGATTCATCTAACTATAGTAATAAAAATATCAGTCTTAAATCGAAATAATCCAAGCTAAGCAATAAAAATCGAAAGGGCTAAGAACATGAATTGACTGTCATTAAATTTTTTAGTCACCTGCACTTGAGCAGTCCATGTGCAGCCAGATTCGACTAGGCTGGCAACCAGCTGAGCCCAATCCTACCAACAATTACAAAGTGTAACTAAAGTAATAAATTACAAATCACAAGGTTCGTTCGTTCTCTCCGAGTGGCTGAATTGGTATTCCTGTCATATATTTCGCATCATGTGTTTCTATTAAACAGCACAACCAAATTCTTGTTGTATACGTTAAGTGACATGTCTATATTTTTACCTAAGTGACAGGTGTTTTCCCAAGCCCTTATACATATGAAATGTTAATGACATGGTAAAACAAAAAAAATTATTTCGCAAAAACAAATTGAACAAAACATAACTGTACTTACCACACCCTGACAGCCCAAAATAATATAAGTTATATGATTATGTTCTGCGATTACGTGTGATAATCTACTTTGGTACTTACCATTGAAAATTGTTCGAAATGTTGTTGGAGCTGATTCGCTTGGTGTTGATTTAATAAGTAATCGTTGGATAAGGGGCTAGGAGCTCCTGGACTACACGGCGCAGAATGATGACCTAATCCGGGTGATGATTGAGGACTAGGTCTAGGGCTTCGATAACCCGCTGGTTTCTGCAACTTTTCAACAGATTAGTTGTGATAACATAAACATTTGATAACAGTTTACTGTCGGAGATGGCGACTGAGATGGTACTTGTTGTTGATAAATTGATCCTATTCCACTAAGTTGCGAATAATCTGTCTTTTCTAATAATGTAATAAGGTTGTTTTCTAACGCCACACCCTAAAAAAACCCATTAATTACATTTAGTTGTCACTTATAAGTATGTTAAGATTACCACCACACACCAACTCTCAAAACCTACCTTATTGTGATGCAGATAACTAGAATTAATTGGAACTGACAAATGATTCTGTAACAAAAATAACAAAACCATGCAAAATAAATGTTAAAAAAACACAACCGCGAAAATAAATAAATATTCATGCCGTCAAACTAACGTATTGACCCTTACTTGATGTGATATTGGAGCACCCGTAAAAGGAAACCGTCCATGCTGCTGCCTAACACCTCCTGGAACACTAGTTGGTGATAAAGTAGACGACGGACTTGTATTAACCGGACTCTAAATTTGAAAACTTTTCATTGCATTAAAATTGCGACGAATGTACTTACAGAGCCGTAAGGTGAACTTCCTTGGTCCTGGTCTTGATCAAGGGGAGTGTGGATTGGTGAAGGGAAATGAACACTGGTAAGGTCGGGCAACGAACCTGTATTGTTACCTATTGGTATCTGAATTGTGCCAGGTTCGTGCGCGGATGGGTAAATGCTGAAAAATTATATGCTTAATTTGTTTTTTAATAATGCGGTACATACTTTATTCCCGGTACCCTCGGACCTTCGCAGGATCTAGGCCGCACTTCGTGTTGTTCGGGTCCATTTAAGGCTTGCAACATCCATCTGCTATTTGAATGATCATTTCTTTCCATACTTCCCTAAAAATGTTTAATATTGACAACAAATATAACTATCAAAGTTTGAAGTATAAGAGCTTATATTTCTAAAAAAAGGGTCAAATGTTGTAAGAATTGAGTCATGGTTAAAACAAAAAGGTCTTCCGGGATTGGAATGTATCGAAATGGTAACCGTAGTTACCAACGTTTCGCAACCTTTTGTAAGAAACTTCATTAAGCCGAGAAACTTGAAACAAACCAGAGTTCAAAGTACTAAAATTCAGACAATCAACTAAGCGAGATTCTAGAGTGAAAGAAGTGTGAGTAATTAGGAAAATATCTCCGTATTGTATAAAAGAGGAACATAATGGGTCGTTAATCTTGGCGCTAGTTGGTTCGAAACCCCGATGGCGATTGAAGTTGTTGGGATGCGTGATCATTTCTTTGATTCTTTATTGAAAAAGAAAGAAGATTTGGCAATCAAAGCGGAATTATCAAAGTATATCTTGTGACCAGAATAAAAGTCCATACAGTAATATGAAACGTAGATTTGTATTTCAATACCTCATAAGCAACACTGGTCCTTCGATGTCGGATATTAAATCAATTACGAAATCATCAAACACGCAACGATCTGTTCAAGTGCCAACATGGCCGTACGATACCCACTACTTCTCACTTAATTGCACAATAATATTATTTTGAATATTGTATTTGTTTAGCACACTTTCGTTTGCATCTATTCTATCTAAACTTAATGGTTTATTTCGTAATAGTCATCCATTGACAACTGTATATGAGGTGGTGACACCGACTATCTATTGTTCTATATCATTAACAGTTGTTTCATTGATTGTTTTTTGTTAGTTAAATTATTTTTCACCACGTAATTGGCAATGTCTGATATGTTCATAAAAAATCGAACAGTACTGGCTAATATAAATATCGTTGATTTTGATTCTGTATCAGAACAACAAATATTCAAAATTCAAAATCGCGTAAATACCAATAATTCACCTTCATCAAAATTTGAACAAGACCAATCTAAAATTGTACAGTCGATGGGAGATGTTCAAAAACAATCTGAACATCAAATCCAATTTGAAGACAGGCCCAAAGTTTATTGATCAAACGCAAATTAAAAAAAAAAAGAACAAAAAAGCAAAGTAAGTACGGAAAAAATAAACTTTTCATAGACATCAAAGAATTTTAGTCAGTCAGAACAAAAAAAAAGGTGATAAGGTGATTTATCGGGATCAAAACGTTTTCCTGCATTGATTGTTGCAACGTTTCGCCCCGACGACCATAGTGGGTGTTACAAATCAATTGTAACGTGTGCTTTAATTGTAAAATTTTTAGAAAAACGTTGTTAGGAAAATATGATGTCAAAAAAAAGTTGATAAAATTTTGCTGCACAACACTTTATATCTTTAAGTTCTTGTGATAAATCTCAATATTATAGTAACGACCGTGATAGGGATACGAGATCGATAGACTAAAGAAGGTGAGAGATGCTCAAGAGTCATTAGCAAATGAAGATAAGTTCCTTAATGAAGCACAAGTAATGCTGAAATTGTTGGAAGGAAAGATGGATCGTCTCAAAGAGTCAGACGACTCCATTTTACAACTACTGTTGGATAAGGAAAATAGGGAAGAAGATATTTCTGCAGAAATTCAGAAATGTGATTAGTATTCTTTAAAACTTTTTCTTTAAAGTCTTTAATGCATACCAACGAGAGCTCAATAAGTTCTCTGGAGAACTGAAGAAATGGCATCCATTTTGGAGTCAATTCAAGCAGATACATAAAATGCCGAACTAAGAAGTAGAGAGAAGTTTCAATATTTGATCCAAGCAACAACGCCGGGTTCCAGAACCCGTCAGATTGTAGAAGTTACCCACAACTGAAGAAAATTACCGGAAGACCGTAGAAAGTCTAAAATTACGTTTTGGACAAGTAGTTAAGGGGTTACTTAAACTAGTTATGACTAACAAGAAGTTACAATCATTAGGAGTTTTCTACGACCAGATTGGAGCACAGTTGAGATCGTTAGAAATAGAATCAGTTACGTGTGTTGCTAGTTATACCCTGTAGTTAAGTAGAATCCTGCCTCAGTGAAGACACAATTAAATTGTAGCAAAGTCAGACGATGATAGAATGACTGGAGAATTTGATGAACTTTATCAAGAAAGAAGTAGAAAACGAAGAACGAATTCATCTAGCGACGTCGAACTTTGATTTTAAGAAGAACAAAACTAGAGATGTTACTGAGAAGATTTATGGTGTTTCCATTGCATCTGAACTGATGAACAAAAATGTTGTTATCCGGTGTAAATTCTGTGACTGCGCGCATCCAAGTGAGAAATGTTGAAACGTTATTCCTTGGACATTAGCACAAAAAAAGAAGAGCCTTTCTGAAAAGGTATGCTGTCATAGTTGTTTGAAATTTGGGCATATTGCAAAGAGATGTAAAGTTAACGTGAAATGTTCGAAATGTCATTGATATCATGTGCCCGAATCACGAAAAATCTATTTTGGGTGAGACTCTGGTTTCGGATCAAGCAGTAGGAGAAAGTTCTTTATCGAATACGAACTGTAACAAAGTTCGAGTTGTTATGAATCCTGGTTCTCAAAAGTCATACATCAGTGATAATGCAGCGAAAGATATGTTTCTATTGGTTGTGAGCAAGTTTTGGATGCATTATTTGGTGGTTATCAGATTGAAGTTGTAGACCATAACAGCTACAAAGTTCAAGCAAAGAATTTACAAAATAATTGTGCGCGCAATTTTTTGGCGTTAGATCAGTAAGTCATTTGTTGTAATATTTCTGCTATTAGAAATGGTCACTGGATTCAAGAATTACGAGAATATGGTGTTGAATTAACTGTTGACAGATGGGTCTATTGGTCTACTAATTGGTGCTGACATTGTTGGAAAATTGTTGACCGGAAATATTGGGTTGGGCGCTGATGGGTAAGTACGTGAAGTGATCGTATAAATAACTCAAGTCATCCCCTCTGAACTTCAACGTCCATGCTATCAAGACATTGTGCTTTGGCACAACTTTGGAAGTATTGGGCATTACCGAACCATCAAGGACTGTATATCACGATAGTTTTTAGAATTAATTTTCTCCAGAGTGTTAGAACAAAAGATGATGACAGATGAGAAATTTCTCTGCCATCGTCCGTTGCCGTCAAATTTCGATCTGGAAGTGCTGCAAGATTCAATATGGTCATAAAGAAGTTAAAAGATGAAGGTTACTATGAAGAATATAAACAAGTTTTTGAAGAATGGCTTCAAGATGAAATAATAGAAGAAGTTTCGACTAGCAATACAGAAAATTTGAAGAATAAAGACCATTATTTACCTCATCATCCTGTTAACAAGTGCTACTACGAAAATTAGATCTGCATTTGATGCTTCTGCAAGAATGAAAAATTCTCTATCTTTGAACCCAATGTTTGAAGCAAAAATTAATTTGATAGAAATAATGCCTTCGTTGTTGATTCGATTTAGAATGGGCAGAGTTGGTGTACTGCAGATATTAAGAAGGCGTTTTTATACAAATTGGAGACAGAAACTTCTTGGGATTTTTATGGAGAACAAATTGTATATCGTCACAGAAGAGTTGTATTTGGGGCGAAATGTAGTCCTTTTCTTTTGGGTGCTGTGATACATTTTCATTTAAACAATTTTCTCGATGTTTAGAACATTTACTTCAAGAAGATGCATCACCAGCAACTTCGTTGTCATCTGTGTTGGATCTACAATGGAATAGAAATTTGGATACTTTGATGTTGTCACTTGACAAAATAAAGAGAAGAAAAAATCATAAAGCGAATGTTGATGTCGGTGGCACATAAACTTTTTGATCCTATTGGATGTGTTCGTCCAGTACTTTTATGGCCCAAACTCATGTTGCAGAAGACATGGATATAAAAATCTTCTTGGGATTCTGAAGTTGAAGAGGAAATTCGAACAAGTTTTTTGCGGTGGTTAGAAGAGCTACCTTCTTTAAGATATGTACGAATTCCACAATGGTTTTTTACATCACCACCACTTGCAAAGAACTTACATGTGTTTAGAGATGCTTCTAAATACGCGTATTCCTATATAATTTTTCTACGTACATAAGATACTTATGGTAACGTAAGTATAAGATTGGTGCAAACTAGAATTGTTAGGAGCAGTTATAGGAGTTAGATTCATTAATAGTGTCGTATATGGATGGAAATTTTTTGGACAGTTTACACAACAGTATGATTGGCGTAGATCAAAAATGAAGAGATGTGGAAGACATTTGTTTGGAATAGGGTGCAAAGGATTAGAAAATTCAATGAGAAAGATGAATGGTTTTATGTTACGAGTGAACAGAATCCTGCAAGTCTTCCATCTCTGGTTGTTTTCCAAAGAAGTTTGAGGAAGTTAGGTGGTGGGAAGGTCCATTATGGTTGATAAATCCAGAAGTAGAATTGCCGAATGTGGAAGAAGATTTGATTCAAACAGAGAAAAGAAATGGATAAGACAATTGTATTCGCCTTAAAACGAAGATATCTGATAAAGAATATATTGAAGTTTATGTGCCTCCATTAAAACACGTTGTTGTTGAAAGACAGTTTTTGAGAGAGTCGGTTTATATTTAGCAGGTTCAGTGTTTATTAAGAAAGGTAGCAAACTTTGAATTACTTTATACACTTGCAGTACATTTGGAATTAGTCTCTTAATATTTTTTACAGTGCTTAAGAAGAATTATTGCTAGAAAAGGAAGACCTTCAACTGTGTATTCGGATAATTGTTTCTGCAAATAGTTTACTGGAATACTTCGATTGAAATTGAGTATCATATTTTGCTATTGTACATAAAATAAAATGGAAATTTATTCCTCCTACTGCTTCTTGGTGGGAAGATTGGTGAGACCGATTAATTCGTATCGTTAAAGAAATTTTGCATAAAGTTTTGGAAAAATCTTCAATCGCATGTGAAGAATAGCGGAAACGCTTTACGAATGAATACTTATAAGAAAACAATAATTCAAGATAAGACAATGTTGAAGGTGGGTGACATCGTTTTAATAGAATATGAAAATGATTGGCCATTAGGTTATATTATGAAAGAATTGTTCTTGGTAGAGGCAGACAAATTCGAGCAAACCATTACAAAGGCTGTATCCTTTAAATCGGAAAACGTTATGATTGAGGTTACTCGTATGGGAGAAGAGTGATACCGCCAATTTGTTTTGAAAATTGAGTCCCTCTTGTACTATCGAGACTGCAGGAGGGAGTGTGTTACAAATCAATTGTAACGTGCGTTTTAATTGTAAAAATATTAGAAAAACGTCTTTAGAAAAATATAATGTTCATTAAAAAAAAAAAAAATAATCTTTATAGAAGGTTGATATAATTTTGCTGCACAACATTTTATATCATTAAGTCCTTGTCAGAAATCTCAATAGTGGGCGGAAGATTGAGACTAAAAATGCAAAAGTCTCAGTTCTTACATTATACTCTTCAATTGTTCAATATTATTTATTACTGACCAAAACATTTTAATGAATGAAGTTCCAGATTATTTCGTAATTTTGAAAACTGTTCTACAAACCTGCATGGCACTTTGGTGCAAAGCTGAATCACTATTTGTGCGTCTCCAACCCGTATCTAATGGAGGAATCAAAAAAGGACTACTAATTGAATAGGGCGAGGTATCGTGTTTTCGATCGGGAGGCCTCCGTATCGGCCCGCCCTGTGGACGTGATCTGCCCTCTCTGCTACAATGGGATGTCATTTGCATACCATCTTCTGGCTGTAAAAGCATACTTTACATTAGATATAAACGAATAAATAAAATTATAACAACAATAACGAAAATTTTTGGAAAAAAAATAGTGCGACCTTAGGTTATGGGATGCATTAATTGAAAACATGTTAATTTTGTACCAAAATAATTCTTAAAAACCTTGACTACTTATATAAAAAAATCTCCACATATGTTCATTATAATTAGATAAAAACAATATACATTTATGCTAATAAGTATATGATATTCACACACCATAGACGGAACCAAGTGTGACAGAAATTTTGAATACCAAACGCTTTCAAAAATAATCCATATTAACGACTTTTGACGACTTACAATACTATTTTTATATATAATACTTTTTGCTTAAATTTATTTAAACATTTACCTTCAATTTAGAAATAAAAATTATTCAAAAAATCAAGGTGAATTAATAAACTCGTAGTTACGTGTAGTTGTAATTATTGATGATTATTTATACGCATTGCTGTTTGTTTTATACTTGTTCTGTAAACTTCCCATTCACAAATGAAAATAAAGCGATAAGATTATTGTACGTACTTGCAAAAACCATAACAAACAATTTTTTCCACATACTACATTAAAATACTAAACTACATACGACAAAAAACAACATGCAAAACGAAAGCAAAAAAACGTGTGAATTTGACCTGGATTGTTTTATTATAATCACTTTTCAATTTTAATTTTCCCAGTCAATGCACATTTCCTCAATCAAATAAAGTAGATAAACAACGAATTCGGTAAATAATTATTTTTTTTAGTTTTGAACGCACTAATGTGAAAGAAAATCGGCAACTATAATACGCGCCCATAAAAATGTTTGATTAATTGGTAGTTGGAAGAAAAATCAAATCGCACAATGAAAAGAAAAAATTAGATGCACTTAATTTGAGACGAATCAATCAAATTGCCTAAATCGCAAACAAATAAAACAAAAATTAAACCCAGGCCAAATTATAATAAAATGAATAAAAAGAAGCAAACTAGGCAATAACGATGACAAATCACCTTCGTTTCAGTGACAAGCGATGCCGACTTGACGATGGGGGCCCCTGCTGATACGTTTGGCAGGGATCCCCTCGAAATGATCCCAACGCTTGGTTATTCACACGCAGGGCATTTTTGCCACCATTATCAGGTTGAACCTAAAAACCATTCCACGTAAAATTAAAAACATCAGATGATCGAAAAACTATGATCATATTCTATTTTATATATTGAAATATATTAATAATGAAATAATGAAATATTAATATGTCGAGAATGCAGTTTCAACTTTGATATTCAAAAACTACATAAATAGTAACTCATCTGAGGCATTCGTCAGATGAGGTTATATTTACAATGCAGGGGTCGCCGGTCGGCCCTCAATTCTCTACTTAAATTATAGTGGCCAAATAGTACAGTTTTGTCTATGAATCACATTTTGAGGTTGAGTGACGATTTTAGCTGAGTTTGAGTGTATATTGAGAGTGAGTGATATTTCTGAATTTAGCCCTCATTCTAACAAAATACTGTTCTTTAAAAAACTGAACTTGGTAGATCTTGAATTTTTTTGACATTTGATAATTTGTGAGCTGATTAGGTTAGAATTGAAGGTTTACGCAGCCATCGCGCGAACATACATTTTGTAATTTTAAGGTTATGCTACAGTTATTATCTATGACAGTTATTACTCATTTTACAGACTACAAATTCCAGAATTTTTTGATTATATATAACTAACTATTTCTGAAATAACCTCATCATCTGAAGGATCAGACGATGAGAGACGTTCTGGCAAAACTGACACTTTTCGACAATTTGTTTACGTAGTTGGAGATTGATCTTTACTGATCGACCTTTGAATGCAGATCAACAGTCAAACATATCGTAGATCGCTCATAAGCATCAAGTCGAAAACGAAAAAAGAAAACAATAGTAATTAAATCAATTCAGCCCAGCTCAATTTTTTATTTGATCACTAGTTATACCTGGTAGGAAACTTATTTCATTATTGAGGATTTCCATAGTTTATGCTAACCCTGCATAATGTAATAGAGAGAATAGATAGAAACATGTCTGTAAAATAAAGAAGACCGTTCCACAAAACTAAGCACACGGAATATAAATTTTTCAGGTAACCTCAAAATTGACGACTGATATGCCAATCAGTCAAAACTAATAAATGCACATATGAGCTTATTTTAGCTTCCTGAGCATGTCTTTAAAATATTTCCATATTATCCTCCGGAATCATCATGTATACAGTGTGTCTCAATCTCAGTAATATGGTATGGGTATCTTTGTTATTGAGAGAGGTTAAATGAGCACTGTTATTCTGTACATGTTTTCTACATCGATTGAGATGCCGTTAACTGGGATTAACAATTTCAATCCGTTCCGAAGATATCCGGAAAAAACCGAAAAATATCATTTTCGTAAATATCAATTATTTCACTTTTCAAAAACATAATCGCAAGAATGGTTTTGGAGATATTGTTAGCGACTTTCTTATTTTAAATAGGCGCCATAATGGATTTTTTCATGAATAACTTATATGACATAAAATGTCTTGACAAACCAGTTATTATTTATTTTCTGGTAAGCCATGGAAACAAATGAACTTCGATGATTGTTCAGTCTCGATTGTTTCTTACTTAGTTGTAAAGTAAGAGACTGGTGATTACTTGAAACCAGTATTATCAGTGATTGAACAGAAGAAATTCTCCAATGACGACCTTTTTCCTAAAGGAAAAATATAACCATTAAAAGCTACAAGGTCAATAAAACAATTTCCCAACATTCCACAAAACATATTGAATCCGAAACGAGTCTGATTTTGTCGTGGTAGAACGATATGCAGATTTTCTGTGGCGATTAAACAAACCACAATTCAAAAAATACGATTCACTCCATAATATGCGATTGATGAAACCATCATTTCCTGATGTTTTATATCAATATCTCCCAAACCATTCTTGCGATAATCTTTTTGAAAATAGATTACATTTTGCCTTAATTAGTGAAGAAACTTTTGTAGTAACTTTTTTAGTGAAATACATAATTGATATTTTCGAAAATGGCATTTGCCGGATATCTTCGGAACGGATCGGAATTTTTGATCCTAGTTCACGACATCTAAATCGGCATGAACATCTGTACGACATTAACCATTTAAACGAATCTTTATCTTTACTATAACAAAGATACCCATATAATACTACCCCGATTGGGATACACTGTTTTGGGTAATAAATGTTTTATTCCGTTTTTTTACGAAAGAAAGAAATAAATAAACACGTGCAATAAGATTTGATTACTCTCTCTTTCGTAAAATAACGAAGTATAAACTATTAAATGACACACTGTAACCAAATCGATAGTGGTGACTTTTAGAAAAAAATTTTGAGATACTTATTAATAAGCATTTGAAACCATACCGTTGTAAATACAAAATTGAAATTACTCGACGAAACAAATTTAAGAAATCAGCTGGTGGGTGGTGAAATACGACACTAATTCAAGTGTAATTTGGACCCAAGCAGATTATTCTAATCCACCAGCAAACAACAAATTAAACAAGTTAGACGTGAGCGAATTCCATCTAAATCATTTTGGTATAATTAACATAATTGAAGAAATTCTTAAAATTCGAGTCACGTGACTACCTACAATATTTTTCTTAACAAAACGTGTGTAAAATTACATTAGAAACAACTTCCATTTCAACAAAATACAGGGTGGGTCATTAGTGCATTAGGAAAATATTAAGTTTACAAAAAACTTTCTCAATGAAACGTAAATTTTATCGGAAAAAACTGAAATAAAACGAAAATCGTTCATTGTAAACACCATGTATAATACATAAAGTCACGTTAGAATTGCCCAAGGAATCTAAATTCGCAAAAAATATTCCATTTAAAAAAAAACATAACTTTGATATGTCGCACTTTTATGAAACACTCTGTATAAACAAAAAAAATGATCTCCACAATTTTCATTAAGAAAGTTTTTTTTTCTAAACCCAATACATTCCCTGTATATACAGGCTGTTTCATTAAGCTTGGTACGCGGCCATATCTCGAAAACTATTGGTTATAGAAATTCGGGAAAAAAATTTTTATTACTAAAATGGCTATGAAAAAATCCTGGAAATGATTTTCAAGTTCGGAATTTCACCGCAAGGGGGCGTAATTGATAGGTCGAGGCATAAAATTAAAGATTTTCCGAAAATTTTCATATGGAGCTATGACTTCAACAACATCATTAGAAAGCCTGAATAATTTTCCGCATAAGTGTTATCTGAGGGTCATTGGCGTACCGACCTTAATAAGACAAGGAGAAGCTCCTGAATGTCTAATAGTTTAAATGACCATATTTTCTAAATGACTTATCTGATTACAGCAAACTCAGGTTTGTTTGTAAGAGAAAGTGTTTTCAATTACCGTACCCATCGGCAATCGACAGATTCAAATAAAATTGCTAGAGGGAGTAGTTAGCAATAATAACAGTTTTTTCCAATTTTGCCACGAAAATTCAAATCATACAGTATAATTTTGATGTCATAATCGGAAACTAGAGAAAACGCGAAAACCGCAGTTCGATATCTTCGCCCATTTCAGAGTTATTGTCAAAAGATTACATTTTTCACACTTTAATTTGATAAAATGGTTATTTTCCTAGATCCAGGGAATTTTTGATTTAATTTTATGGTTGTGTAGGTTTGTCACTCATTTCAGTGGCACAAAACTACATTTAAATTAAAAACACCCCACAAATAACTTCTAATAAGGCATAAATGATGATGCTGTTTTAAAAAGTAAATTAAATAAATAGTCATAAAACAAAATCTCTAGGTTTCCATGGAGATTAACAAATTGGAATAAGTAATTGTCAACAGTTTTAATTTTGATGCTAAAAAACTTCGTCTTCGATTCTTATTGAATTTCGTATTACTTATTTTCCAAACTTGAGCTAATCCATCAATAATGGCTTACACTAATGCCGAAGCTTACTATATGCTCACCGTCTATTTTCAGTGTTTCAAAAATGCTCCTATCGCAGCACGTGAATACGCTATCTTGAAGAATAAGAAGGTATTTCGACAACTAGCAGTACGTTTAAGACAAACGGGAAGTATACGACCCATTCTAGTCCCTTTTAGAAGATGTCAAGGAATTAAGATAACGTGATTAACATTCTTGCATGCGTGGAATCGAATCTAAATTTAAGTACAAGGGAAGTGTCCTTAGAAGTAGAAATAAGTAACGTTTCGGTGTTTCGTATTTTAAAAGACTCTCAACTATATCCCTACCATATGGTTTTGCATCAGGCTCTGTCAGAAGCTGTTTATGACAGGCGGTTCGACTATTGCTAATGGTTAAGAAATATGTGCAACGAAAATCCTCAATTCTTGTCCTGTCCACAATTTGAAAGGTTTTGTTTTTCAGAGTATTTTTCTATCAACATTGGATACAAGTGTGGTATCCTCCACAACTGCTGTATTTAGTTTAGCTTCCAAGGAACAAGGTAAAATAAAAAAAGTTTCAACAAATATAACTTGAAGAAGTTGATCGTCAATGCCGTTAAAAGGGCAATTCCATCAGCAGTGGAACGAAATATTGAGAACCACATAAAAAACTTGCTGAAGCGAGCTCCAAGAAATTGCCAGTTGGAACAAGCAAAAGCCGTCAAATGGAGTATCAAGAGATTGTAGGTAAGCAACATAGAAGGCGGAAACAAACAACAGTCAAATTATTATCTATTTTTAAAAATGTAACCTGCACTGATTACACTTGTAAATAGAGTTGATGTTAATTTCACCTTTAAACCTTAGTTGGAGGAATGTTTAAATGATACTGGAGTTTATGATGTAGAAACAGTTATCAAGGAACTTTCAGTTGATTTAAGTATGTACAATGTTTTCAATAATTCAGAGACGAATATAAATTTAACAGAAAACTTTCCTTCTTCCATTGAAAATATCGTAGTACAAATTCAAAACATAATTTACACAAGCGATAAAAAAATTATACTTGTAGGGAAAAAATGTTTAGCAAGTGATTCTCTTTACACATATTCTATCAAATCATCTTACTTAAATGTATATTCAGTATCTGAATTATCAAAAGTTAATTATCATTGGAGTATAGAAAAATTCGAAGCAAAATGTTTAGTAATACCTTCTGAAAAAGATCATTTTGCTTCTATACCCATAATTTATTCTTTAACGCAACTCATTATATATTATATCACTACGTATTTTTATTCAAAATAATATTTTTGTTATCAGTTGTCTGTTTATTTTGTGTTTATGTATATTATTAAATTTTGTTGCAGTCAATGTATTTTTTCTTAAATTACCACACGTCCAAAACAATGGTTTCTAAAACGTGGTTTTGGACGTACAAAATACGTCTAAATAAGATGTTACAGAAACGTAACAGGATCACTTATAATTCACGTGACAAATGGACGTCCTATAAATGTGACATTCTCACGTTATTCGGACGTGATGTCCACGTCCAATTTTGACGTCTTTTGGTTAAAATGTTCCCAAAATTTTCCGTATTTTTCACGTGATTCTGTTTGCTGGGCTTTTGGAAGATGTTCCCATTGACTTAATGTTGTCCATGTGGTATCAACATGACGAATGCCCTGCACACTTTTCGCAAAGGGTCCGTGATTTTTTAAATGTTAATTACCCGGATGGCTGGATTGGAAGGGGTAGTTTGTTTCTTTGGCCACCCAGATCCACCGATTTAACTGCGTTAGATTTTTATTTGTGGGGCCGAATAAAAGGCACTGTTTATAAAACGCGACCAACTACACGGGACGACATGATTGGGCGAATTGAAAACGTTATAAATTCGATTTCACAAGTTGAAATTGAAACAGCTGTTAACAAATGTCGTGTTTTACATAATTTGGCCTTGATAAAGTGTGAAGGGAGGCATGGAATATAATATAATATCAAAACTAATTGTTACTAATCCTAGCTACAAAGCTACAAAACTAGGTAAATTACCATTTTTGTAAATTAAACTAAAAAAAATGTAATCTTTTGAAAATAACTCTGAAACGGGTGAAGACATCCAAACTAAAGAAATCCCGTTGTACTGATTATTTCGGCATCAACGCAATTATTGTTAAGGATACAATTGATATTGATGTAGATTATTTGGTGACTCTCTTTAATTTATGCATTGTGGAAGGTAACTGCCCTGAGGTATTTAAATTAAGCGGGAAAAGGGAAAAATAAATGACTTAAATAACTTACAGACCTATTACTATCATTCTAATTTTTTCTAAAATCTTGGAAATTATTTTACATGATAGGTTGTTAAACTACTTTTTGACTAATAAACTGTTAAATCTCGCTCAATATGGTTTCCGTAAAAACTGCTCCACTACTCAAGCGGTTCACAAAATAATATCAATTACAATTGAATCCCTTGAAAAGGGTGAACAAGCATCACTGGTTTTATGCGACCTATCTAAAGCATTTGATTGGGTATCTTTCATTATTTTACTAAATAAATTAGAGATGTGTGGTATCAGAGGTCTAGCCAAATCTTTTTTTACATCTTACCTTTATAATAGAAAACAGTGTGTTAAGACTAATTGTACCTACACCAAACTACTAACTACCCAATATGGGATGCCTCAAGGCTCGATCTTAGGTCCCTTATTTTTCATAATTTAAATCAATGACCTTTTTCAATACATTAAGCCTAACCATTGTGTTGCCTATGCCGCCGACACATATTTAATCGTCACGGATAAAGACAGCAAGAGACTACAGACCAAGAGGCTAAACGCATTACAACTCATTGATAATTGGTTTCCTCACCATAACTTAAAATTAAATAAAGAAAAAACACAATTCCTTACGTTCTCCTCTAACCCTAAGCTGAAGCTGCATGCGCTAAAGTTTTAGGGATTTTTATTATTTTCATTAAATATTTTTCGTAATGCTCCATTTTTACGTTAGTAATTTTACTTAATTTATGTAGATAACAGACTCAGTTAGAACTCTTACGTAGATTACCTCATTGGTAAATTAGCAAAAGCTACGTTTGTCCTACGGAATTTAAAAAATTGCATCAGTGCTTCCACCCTTAAATCGTGCTATTTTGCTTTATTTCATTCCCCTCTGTTATATGGAGTCAACCTTTGGGGTAATTCTTCTAAATCAAAAAAAAATTTTATCTATGCAAAAAAGAATAGTTAAAATTTTAGCCAATGCTCATTTTAGAGACCCAGGTCAAGTTGTATTTAGTAAATTTTAGATTATGCCTCTACCATCGATATTTATATATTGTGCTCTGTTAGAGATTCATAAAAACAAGACGTGTTTCCCGACTAACAGCAGCACACACAAATATAATACCAGAAGGGCTAAGGAACTGAGAACTCCTTACTACAGGTTTACTAAGTCAAAAAATAACAGTCATAAAATTGATTTATACAATATTCTTCCCAGTCAGGTAAAAGATTCTTTTTCTTATTATTTTAAAAAAAAGTAAAAGAACACATTTTAAGTCATTGCTTTTACTCTATAGAAGACTATTTAAATACCCCCATATCTTACGCTAATCTAGTCATCTAAGAAGTGGTATTATGTTAATGATAGTCTAATGATTTTATTATTGCTACTTGTTACTGTTCGTGCAATTTGTCTTGTAGCGTGTTATATACTTTTACATATTTAAATAATATTATACATATATTATACTATTATATATAGAAACATGTTGTAATTATGACAAGTGCAAAAATACTATTTGTATTCCTAGGCACAATAAACAATTGATTGATATCGAACTGCGGTTTTCTCTAGCAAATTTAATCTACTTTCCGATTATGACATCAAAATTATACTGTATGATTTGAATTTTTGTGGTAAAATTGAAAAAACTGTTATTATTGCGAACTGCGCCCTCTAGCAATTTTATTTGAAACTGTAGAGTGTTGGCCATTTAGAAAATATAGTCATTTAAATTATTAGACATTGTTGGGCTTCTCCTTGTCTTATTAAGGCCGGTACGGCAATGACCCTTACCCTTAGACAAAACTTATGCGGAATTATTCAGGCTTTCTAATGATGTTATTGAAGTCATAGCTTCATATGAAAATGTTCGGAGAAATCTTGAATTTTATGCCTCGCCCTGTCAATTGCGCCCTCTTGCGGTGAAATTCCGAACTTAAAAATCATTTCCAGGATTTTCTCATAGCCGTTTTAGTAATAAAAAATTTTTTCCCGAATTTTTATTTTTTTTTATTTATTTATTTATGTCAAGCAAACAGTGTTAACATACAAACAATAGAAAAGAAACATAAGTTAATCATTTTTAAATTCTAATTCGTAAAAATAAATTTTTTTTTGCTTGAAATTAGGTAGCCCCTCAAGATTTCTGTGTAGGGGTCCCAATAAGAAGATACAGAAGATGTGACAAGCGGAATTTCTATAACCAATAGTTTTCGAGATATGGCCGCGTACCAAGCTTAATGAAACGGCCTGTATGTGAAATATTGTCTAAAGTGCCAATTTGAATTAACAGTCTAATTAAATCTCTTTTATCACAATAGTACATACATTTTAAAACATCGTAATTACGTATGAACAGACGATCCTCGATAAAACAATTAATTAATTTTCTAAGAGGAAATTTCGCGGGTAAAAATAGTCGATTTTTGAGGTCTGGACAAATCACCGAATGGATAAAACGCTGAATTTGTGGACAAATGGCCAAAAAAGCTTCTGTGAACAAATCACTGAATGTAGTCAAAACGCCAAAAAGTAGAAAGCGACGTAATAAAATGTTATTGCAGACAAAACGCCGAAAATGCTTCAGTGGAAAAAACGCCGAAAATGCTTCTATGGACAAAACCCCGAAAACTCTTCTTTTGTCCACAGAAGTATTTTTGGCGATTTGTTCACAGAAACATTGTCGGCGTTTTGTCCTCAAAAAAATTGTCGGCGTTTTGTCCGCAGATACACTTTGAGTTCGGGGAGGACGCCAGGTAACGATCGCTAAGCGTAGTTTTCTAATTTGCGGCGTTTTATCCAAAGACACATTTTCGGCGATTTGTCCAACAATTTGGCGATTTGTCCATTCGGCGGTTTGTCATAGACTCACTCTGAGTAAGTAGGTACTAAGATGGTAGATTCACGCTATACCTTATCTTTTTTCAAGTCTGTCAGAGTTAAGCTCTCCTTTAGTAAAATGTAATATATGAAAAGATTGTCAATAGTAATTAATGTCACAAGCACATGAATCATTATTAACAGTATCGTTAGGAATTAAACCACAGTTAAATTTAAATGGAGATTATACAACTGACCCTTAAAGAGTTCACAGATGAATGAATTACATGTATTTCAAAATTTTGTAATGAACCCTTTAAACCTAGGTGTATTTGCATAACGGTAGTTCCTCCATTGTTTATTATTATTGTTGTTGTGATGATTCTGTAGTAACACTTTACACAATAAGTTGGTTTTTTCCAGAATTAAACGGGACTGTAAAGTAGCAAAATTCGATGGAATGAAGTAAAAATAAATTTTTGATGTATTTAATCATTGAGATAAATCAGGCACGACCTGCTCCTCAAAATGCATGATCATATCCCAGGTTCAATTTTGTATTTCATTCAATCACTGCATACTACTCATTAAAATGTGATATAAAAACACATTAGTTCCAAAATCATGCATCTAATAAAAGTAAATTTATCTTGGTATTTTAATGTATTCAACCTCAAGAAACTGAGATATCAGGTGATTTTGTAGCGACACTGACTGTAAATTGTTTACACCATATCGATACTATAAACAAGTTCCTCGGCAATAACAATATCTAAATAATTATAACTCGTTGAAGAGTAACTCACAAAGCATTGCACATGTTATGTTTAATTTAGCTTTTAAATTCCCACCATATTTAGAATTTTTTTAAATAGCAAAATTGTTACGAAAAGCTATAAATCAGTAGAAGCTTGTGTTAACGATGTAAATGTTGTAAAGCAATATTATTGTCTTGATTTGTAAACAATTTGCAAATCATGCACTATTTTTGTTATTGCTTGTTTTGTTCTGTCAAAAATCTAAAACAAAATTATTGATTACAATAATTGGAGATGAAAAAAAATTGGTCAACAGGTCGGTTTAATTTTCCCGTATGTAATTAATCGTTATAAAAATTCGACGGTACTCTGGGGCGGTTATTCTGAAAGAAAACGATTATATTTAGTTAGTGAATGATCAACCGATTGCAGCACAGCATAAGCAATTGTTTACGTCGTCATCTGACAGTTATTTGTACACTTTCGAAACGGCTTAATAGAAAACACTTACCCTCGCTGTCGCGACCGAAACTTCCTTCATTATTTGTTCGAATTGGGCAGTTCCTTCGGCTTGCCTATGCGTATGAAGAGCTATTTTTTCACTAAATTTTCTAGGAGTCGCCATGATTGTATCCACTATTAACACTTGCTCACTGCAGTGCGCGAGTATCAAACCAAACCAGTCAAAGCAACTACACGCGCCGTTTCAGGGTCGCGTTCAGTCGATATCTTTGCTCGTGATGTTTCCTACTAAACAACATTAAAAAAAAAAGATTAAATTTTAATTTCGACGCACAGATTTCTCGCTAAACGGCCGCGAAAACACTCTCTTTTCGGTATACTCGAAAAAAACTGCGCGTCGCCTTATTGTTTACAGAATTTAAGACGCTTATCGTAAATCAAGATATAAACTTATCTACTTTGCCAGAAAATAATTCATAGATTAATTCAGTCAATTTTCGAGAAGACGCGCGAATTGCGATTGTTATCATTTTACGCAAATATTTCTACCGGATAGTACGTAAGATCAAAAATAACTGAAAAGTAATTAATTCATTTTTATTATTTATATAATATCATTTCTATATGCATATATTTATAAAAACGATGGACATGGTTTTATGGTCCCATACAGCATATAGGCAACTAATATTACATCTCCGTGCTTTATTTTATAACAAAATCTATAGGCACAGCCACCTTTACTTTCTTTAGTAGACCGTTACACATCTGACCAAAATGCTAAACAATATGGCGTGCGTTCGCGGGAACATACACGTTTAATTAACCTGGCATTATGAACATATTATTTATAATATTTTTGATATTAAGGCTCATCTCTAGTAGTCTACTAATTCGCCAACGAAGGTGACCATCAGAGTTCGAAAAAAATCAAGAGTTTTCTTAGTAGGTATTGAAACCCAACCAGGTAGAAGTTATAAGGGTCTCGAAATAATCCCGTACTGAGAATGACCAGAGTAGATTTCTTTTATCTTTTGGCTCTTATTTTTTCTCACTTTTTTTTTCATAATGCAACAAACTATTGAAAGATCCATATTCAAATTCGAATATTAACCACAATTTTTTTTATAATCGGTTTAAAATATTTGTGTTTTTCTGTTGGTTAAATAGACGCTGCAGTTGGTGTTCCTTTCCTTTGAACGGTTTAAAATATGTCGATCTGCGCCGGTCAGATAGCACCGTTACAGAGTCCCGTTAAGGGGCTGCATTTTTTTTGTCGAGGAATACGAAGGAAAGTTTTGGCATCTGATTTCCGACTGTTAGAGTGTTATCAACGAAATTTTTCTTGTTACGTATTATATTTGGTCTGTATAAAATTTGTACCTGTAATTTACTTTAAAAACTTGGCAAATAAATGCCTAATGTTCATCATAAATTTTGTTTTTAACAAATTTTTTTTTGTAATTATAGCGTATTGCAACTTTGTGTTTCGTTGTGCAATTGGACAAGAAAGCCATCTAACGTAGCATTTGCATTTCTTTTCTTGATTACGCAATTTCAACAATTTTTAAAGATACGCATCTTTGATTGTAACTTATATTTAGAAAATTAATTATGGCGGCCTCGTGCTTTTGGTTTCAATTTTTATTTTAAGCGCGATGGTGACCTAACATTCGAATTGCATTTTTGTTTGTACAAATAATATTGGTATAATATTTGTGTTATGGGGTATTCCAATCTGTTTTATGTTATGTACACTGCGCTCGAATTCACGTTGTAAATAATTAAACCACGTGCCTTTGATTGGCGAAACCGTTATTTTGTTGGCGCTTCTTTCTTTGATCCCTATACAATTAAGAGAATGTAAGATGCTTGTTTTTGATCTTTTAATTTAAGATACATTTTAAAGCAGTCTACTTATAAAAGTATGATTCATAATGAAGCAATACCAGTGTGTGAAATAAGAGCCTTGTTGTTTAAAGTTAATTTAAACATACGAAAATTATTGTCGTACTACTTATTTCAAATAGTGTAATTTAGTAATAGTTGTGAAACAAGCTTAAAAGCAATATACAAACGGATTCAGCAAAACGCAATAATAGCATGTAGGTTACTAGATAATGCATATCTTTCATAATTTACGTCACAATTTCAGTGTATATAAACATTGCGATTTATTAATAAAATTATCATTCTCAAAAGTCTGGTCATTCTTAACTACCTTCCGTAGAACTTGACACGGTGGACGTGTTAGTTACCTCGGTAAGCGTAGATCAACAGGGTGAATTCCATCTACCCCCAGATCAAGCTGAGAAGAGGGTGATCGTCTTAAAACTTTGTCCGATAATCAACCGATTACTTGGGCAAGGTTTACATTGGTCCTTCGAGCAACAATAAAACGAATCAACGCCATCAACAACATACCCGGACATCAGTCGCCGGTCAAACAACAGCACCAACAACAACAACATCAACATGGATGTAGAAAAAATCAACGCGCTAGCCAAGCAACAAGAACTTCTGGGACAAGAAATTATAAGGTTACATTCAAATAATAAAAAGGACTCCGTATCACGCAAGACACCTTCGTACATTTCAAAACGTTTGTCGGACCTAGAAAAACTATGGGAAACAGCAGTACACAACAACGACAAACTTATATCAACAAAAATGTTACAACACACTTATTTCACAACCAACTACTTCCGGCAGATGAAGATGATTCATGAAGAAGCAGTAAACTACTTAAACACGTGCCCAAAATCAACTGATGAATCTCACCCCGAAGAAAAATCAAACACCGAAGAAATACAACTCGCCACCACAACCAACAAAAACCAATTGAAACGATTAAAGCAGCAAGAATGGAGAATAAACAGCATGCATAAGACATTGATCCAAATTAACCAAGAAGTTATGGAAAACAAAGACAGTCAACGCTATGAATTTTTACAAAGGAAAATAACTAGAGATTGGGAACTTATACAGACATTACATGAAGAGATTATGGACAATGAAGATGGATATCAAGATGCATATTTTACCGAAAATACCTTTGGAGACATTGAAGATAAGTACGAAAACACCACAGAAACTTTGGGGCACAAAATACAAGCAGTCCATCGGCAAGCCAGGCCGAACATCGCGCTTCCCAAGATAACACTACCAACATTTAGTGGCGGCTATGAAGAATGGCCCACCTTCCATGATGTATTTCTGAAGGTCATACATAATAATACGTCTCTAACCGACATTGAAAAGATGCAATTCGGACTTGTTTCAAGGTTTTTTATCACTGCTGGAGAACAAATAAATTTGTTTTTTGATACAGTTATGCAGTTTTGAATTCGTTGTCACTCATTGTGAAATATAATTGAGAGTTGTAGTCGATAGCAATTAGTTCCTTTGCGATGCTTAACGACCAAAAGGATCCATTTTCTATTTTTACTGGAATTGGTGTGGCTTGGATTATATCGTAATCTGAGATGTCGATTATAAGAAATAATCCATAAACATGAAAGCAGTCTTCATCTTGTTCCATAGTGGCTTGCATTATGGGAGAGTTGAAAATTCGTAAGTTGTGTGTTAGCTTAGAGTTGGCTTGTTCAATGATGCTACTGATTTGAGTAGGTGATAAGATATCTATGAGCGACCCTTTGCCGTGGTGGATTCTTAACAGCCTTTTGTAATACTTGTTGACTTCAGATATAAAATTGGATGCGACTTGATAAATGTTGAGCATGTGAATGCTTATTTTGTTCTCATCTACGGTCTTGAACCATTTCTTCATCTCGTTGATGGCATCAATTCCTTCATTTAATCGCTCTCTAAAACGCTCCAGTTTGTTATTGATTTTAATTTCTGTGTTGTTGAATGATGCTAATGCGGACAGCATCAATTTTGCTTGTTGGTTTGAACTCTTGATTAACTTCTGCTGATTTTGTTCTAAGGAGTTGATGTTGGCGTAGACTTCATCGTTGACTCCAAAGATTGATGTTAATAAATCCCCTAGCAGGCCACGCTTGTGACGTTTTTGACTTACAAGTTGTATATCAGTTTGTATCCATTTAAATTCATCTTCTTGTTCTTGTAAATGGTGTGCCAACGCTTTGCACTGGGTTCCGTCTGACAATGATTTTGTTTCCTCACAAAAATCTTGGAACTGCTTGTTCACTGCGAATACCTTAGTTGCATCTGTATACAGCCTGCCTTTTTCGAATTTTACTTGAGTTCGAAACGTTCCTCTTTCGATGTTAGCCCATCCTATGTGTTCAATATATAGCCCGGGTTGTGGATAGCGTATTTCATGCTCTGCCCGACTGTTATAAGGCATACATGTGAGGAATAGTAGAAGATAGATTATGGTATGTCCTATACGAAGATTCTTCTTGCTTTTTACTTGAATTGTGTTAGTATTGACCCTGAGTTCTTCTTTAGGGGTTACTGGTACATCCACGTTTGTCGGCAATGGGATTAATTTTGTTATGCTTCGTTTAAAGCTGTTTCCATCTGCTTTTTAATTGTCACTACTCGTACTTTGTTGTCTGTCCCGGGTGAACTTCTGTTATTCGGGCCAATGGCCATTGGCTAGGATTGATGTCTTCTTTTACTAGTACAATTGCACCTTGCTTCAGATTGTCTTGGTTAGTCTGCCATTTGTAACGTTGTTGTAAACGACGAAGATACTCTGAAGACCAAGATTGCCAAAAGTCCCCTTTCATTTTTGTAATAGTCTCCATCTCGAAGATAAATTGTTCGTTATTGGCGTGGTGATTGGATTTGGAGGTGATACTATTTCTCTTCCTACGAGGAAATGTCCTGGAGTTAAAACTTCGACTTCCCTGTTTTCCCAAATTTCATCCAATGGGCAGAGAGGGCGGGAGTTCAGGCATGCTTCTATTTGGTGTAATAGTGTTGTTAACTCCTCATATGTTAGTGTTGAGTTTCCAATTATTCGTTTTAGGTGATGCTTCATGGATTTCACTCCAGCTTCCCATAGTCCTCCAAAATGGGGAGTTGCAGGTGGAATAAAGTGCCATTGTGTGCCTTTCATGGCTATTGAGTTTTGAACTGTAGTTTCTTTAGTTAGCTGATAAATCTCTCTTTCTAGAATTTTACTGGCTCCCACGAAGTTTGTTCCATTGTCGCTATATAGATGTGCACAATGACCTCTTCTAGCGGTAAACCTTTTGTAAGCTGCCATGAATGCATCGGTGGTCAAGCTACTGACTAATTCCAAATGGATTGCTTTAGTTGAAAGGCATACAAATACGGCGATGTAACCTTTATATGATTTATGCCCTCTTCCTTTTAGTGCCCGTATTTGGACTGGTCCGGTGTAATCTACTCCTGTGTGAAGGAATGGTGGAGATGGCGTTGCTCTTGGTGCCGGTAAATTTCCCATTAGTTGGTGGGTGATTCTTGCGTTGTACCTTAGGCATTTAACGCATTTGTTGATATAGCTGCTAACTGCCTTTTTCCCATTTGTTATCCAATATTTTCTTTGTATATACGCCCGCGTTGCTTGGTTGGTGGAATGTAGAGTATTGTGGTGGGCATCTCTGATAATAAGTAGGGTTAAATAACTCGTGTGAGGTAGAATTATTGGATGTTTTTGTTGTATGACATTAGTGAATGTTCTAATCTTCCTCCAACTCTAAGAATGTTGTTTTTGTCCAAAAACGGAAACAGACTAACTAGTTTGCTGTTTTTGTGTACTTGATTATGTTTTTGGATGCTTCTTATTTCTGCATTAAAGAAGATATTCTGCGCAGTTTGTATGACTGCCGATAACGTTGTCTCCATTTCCTGTAGTGTTAGTTCCCCAAATTGTTTTGTTTCTTTTCTTGAGTTTGTTGCAAATCTCTTACAATATGACAGTACTCTGATAAGTTTGTTTAGAGATGAGAACCGTCTGATGAGCTCTTCATCGTTATGTTGTATTACGTGAGATGATACCTTTAAGTCTAATTGCGTTGCTTGCGTTCTTTGTTGAATTGACCATTGCTCTTTATTTGTAATCCATGCAGGACCGGCCCACCATATGGTGTGGTTTTTTATTTTGGATGTCTCGCCCTTCAACCAGTCCAGAACGATCATTGAATCGGTCCAAGCATATATTGTGACCTTTGATATCCCTAATGTTGTTGTCGTCCTTTTTAATAGTTTTGCAAGTAGTACTGCTGCACATAGCTCTAGTCTTGGTAATGTAACCCTTGATCTTGCTGGAGCCACTTTTGATTTTGCTACCAACAGCGTGATTTTAGTTTTTTCTGTACGTCAACTGTTACTGCGTATATTACTGCTCCATAGGCCCTTTCTGATGCGTCACAGAAACCGTGTAGTTCTAAGAAGGCGCTTGTTTCATTGGAACAAATCCATCTAGGTATTTTAATATCTTCTACTGATTTCAAGCCACTGGCAAACTCTGTCCATTTTTACCAAGATCGCTAGGTATCGGTTGATCCCAATCTAGGTCTTGCATCCAGAGCTCTTGAATCAAACGCTTGGCGTTGATTGTTACGGGTGCTAACCATCCTAGCGGATCGAAAATTTTTGCTATTTCGGATAGAATGTTGCGTTTGGTGTTTTTGATGTTGGTGGTAGTGTTAACCTTGAAACGAAAAGTGTCGTCGAATGGAGCCCAGTGAATTCCTAGTGATTTTCTTGTACCATCTTCGGTTATTTCTATTGCCGATTGATCCTTGTTTTCCTCTGGAATTGTTTGCAAGAGTTTCTTGCTGTTACTGCACCACTTGCGCAGGTTAAATCCTCCTGATTTAAGTAATGTTATTAGTTGGTTTTGTATGTCTCTGGCTTCGTTTATTGAATCTGCTCCGGATAAGAGATCGTCTACGTAGAAATCGTTTTCCAGTATGTGGGCTGCTTTTGAAAATTGTTCGCGATTGTCGGCTGCCAGTTGGTGAAGTGTTTTTATTGCTAGATATTGTGCAGGTGAAGTGCCATATGTGACCGTAGTTAGAGTGTATTCTTGAATTGGTTGGCTTGTATCAAACCTCCATAGGATTCGATGATACTTCTGATCTTCTTTAGACATTTTAATTTGGCGATACATTTTCTCGATATCTGCTGTAAAGACAATGTAATGTTTTCTCCATCGTAGAAGAATATCTGCTAGATCTTGTTGAAGTCTTGGTCCAACTAACATAGTTTCGTTTAGACTGACATTTGTTGATGTTTTGCACGATGCATCGAATACTACTCTCAATTTTTTGTTCCGTTGTCGTCCTTAAACACTGGCTGATGAGGAATATAATATTTTGTTTCTTCGTCCTTATTTGTTACCTTCTTCATATGGTTCAGATTAATATATTCTTGTATAAAGGTATTGTATTCATTTCTCATCTGAGGATCCATGCTGAGTCTTTTTCTAGTTGGAAAAGTCTAGCTATTGCTCGATTTCTCGAATTTCCAAGAGGTTTTGGTTCTGGTTTAAACGGAATTCTCACTGTATATGTTCCATCGCCATTTCTTTTTATTGTTTGTTTAAAGTGGTCCTCACACAATTGGTCATCTTGTGATAAGTGACGGTGTGTACTAGCCTCTTCGATTTCCCAAAATCTTGTTAATTGATTGTCTTCTTCAGCTCGATTGATTATGCTGAACACCTGAATTGGTTCTTGAGAAGTATGATGCAGGTTACCGGATAGTATCCATCCCAGCTCGGTTTGCTGTCCTAAAAGACCATTTTGGGATTTCCTAATTCCTTGCTTAATGATTTCTCCGAATTCTTGTGCTCCCATGATTGCGTCGATCGGTCCTGGTATGTCAAATGTAGGGTCAGCTAGTATGTAGTTTTGCCATTCTTTTATACTTTGGCCTGCGTTTTCGATTCTGCTTGATGGCATAGTTGATGTAAGTTTTGGTAATACAAGGAACTCAACGATTAATGAGTATGTTGTAGGGAAACGTGGTTGAATTGATGTAGATACTTTCCATAACGCCGATTTTGGTTCTCCCCTAACCCAGTTATTTCAGCTTTAATTTTTGCTTTGGTAACCTTAGTCGTTGCGCTGCTTCTTCAGTTATCAACGCTGCTTGCGATCCTGGATCGATTAGTACTCGAAGGTATTCTTGCCCTCCAGAAACCGATCTTGCTTGGATTAAGGCTGTGGCCAACAAGGTTATGTTGTTCCGTTGATTTCCTACGTGGTTAATTGCTTTCGATATTTGTGCTGAACTACCTCGTTGGTTTGTTTTTGCAAGATGTGTTGGTCTGAAGGTAGTTGTTCTATTTGAATTGTATGTCCTCTGCTCCCTATGTAGTAGGGTATGATGTGGTTGGTTACAAATGTGACATCGGTTTGGACTGTAGCATTGTTGTTCTGATGAGTGGTTTAAGCAGTTGTAGCAAATTCGTTTAGTGTAGGTAAGCTGGCATCTTTCGCTGTTCGATAATGTTTTGAATTTTACGCATTGTGTTAGGGCATGATCTCGGTTGCAACATGGGCATTGAGTTCTGCTGCTCATTCGTTGATATTCGTTTGTTTGTTTGTTGTCTGTTTTGATTGTTTCTAAAGATTGGAATCTTCGTTCTAGAAATTTCATCAGATCTTGAAGACTTTGTACTTCATGAGGCTTCTCCAAAGTTTGTTCGTACAATTTGTTTGTTTCATTGTCCCATTTCCGGGTGATGATGCGGATTATTAATGGACCCCATGATTCCGTATCTATGTGAAGATTGTTAATCGCTTCTAGGCACTCGTTTGTTATGTCGTACAATTTTCTGAGTTCGTGTGATGATTCTTTTTGGACAGAAGGCATGTCTAAGATTTTATCGATTAATTTTGATATTAGTAATCTATCATTTTGGTAACGTCGCTTCAAGATGTTCCACGCAGTTGCATAATTCCCTTCAGTGATTTGGAGGTGCTGAATGATGGTGCTTGCATCTCCTCTAATGTGAGTTTTTAAATATTGCATCTGCCGGGTTATCTTCTGAAAGCACATGCCGCCAGCTTTCTATCGGTAATAATTTGTTTGTATCTGCCACTCGATTGGCAACAAATGTTTTCCGATAGAAAGCTGGCGGCATGTGCGTTCGAAGATAACCCGGCAGATGCAATATTTAAAACTCACATTAAACAAGTCCGAATTGCATCATTGACGAAATTTACCAAAGATCAGATCCGGTTAAGCGCAGTGTTCAAAAGGGAAAAATAAACGACGGAATAGTATGGAAACAGCTATACATGCTCAACACTTGGCTATTTAATACATTAATTTAATACATTAATATTTTCTGTTCCGTGAGGGACGAAGATCAGAGGGATGACTCATGGTCACATTTATTTCTATTTGTTTTAATGTGTTTATTTTGTGCATATGTGATAATTGTAAAACTTAATATTGACTAAATTGACTACATTATGGCCATCTCAATATTGACGCGATCTCGAAAACCCAACTGAATACGCAGGTAGAAGCTTTCGCGACTGGTGAAACTCGCTTGTTACTCACGGTGTTATACACTGTTAACTAATTTTCTTCAGTTTTAATTGAAAATGCATGTAAAATGAGCTGAATTACTATATTCTAAATCAAAAATATTTTTGCAACTACATTCTAATAATGGTGGTTGTTCGGGTTTAAATATGAACTAATGAACGGTTCCACAACAGGATACATGTATTATAATTGTCTTTATAATAATAATAATAATTGCCTAGAATGAATGTTAATTATTTCGATACATACTTTGGTTATGTTGTGTTTGTTTAATTGTTAAGGCGAAACCTGCGGTTTTCTCTTACCCTTCTTTTCTCAGGCAGCCTAAGCAGAGGGGTGTACCTTTTGGTTTTAAGTATTTACACAATTTTGTCAAAATTTTATTTAAAATAAATTAACGTTTAATATAATTTACGTTATCACCATGCTTGTGTTTTATTTCATTGCTGATATGACTACATATTAATCAATTCACTTTAGCGGTTGTTAGGAATTTTATCCTGAATTCAACGTAGATGCCTTTAGTTTGCTTTTCCCGCTTTTCGATCGGTCAAGTGGCGGACTATTCAAATCTTGTTTTTACAAGTGCCTGGGTTACGTTTGTTACATTTACATTACCTACACTATTTCGCTAGTGTGGCGGAAATTTCTGTTATCGGAGTATTATTGAGTACACGAGCGTTCAATAAAACACACGTTTGAAAAAAATATATAATGTTAATATATTGTATAGAGTATTTTAAAAGATATGACTATTATTAAAACCAATCGAAATGAATTTTTAATTTATTGTTGATAATTTATTTTACTTTAGTCATTTTTTTGTATATACATATAATTTTGTTTACTTATTATTCCAACTAAAAAGAACGAAGCATCTGAGAAGGAAGGAGAGAAGGACGAACACGGTTCAACCCGAAAGATAACATAGTAACACCACAGAATAATAAATATATTCACTGCATTCATACAGAAATTTCACTAAGCGAAAATTTTGGTCTTAAGTAGCGTTGCGCTGTACCCACGCGTAGCTAAAGTAAATTTGTCAATTTCCGATTGTGCGGTGTATCGCGAAATGCCACTGCTAAGAAATAGTAAGCTTATCAAAGAAAATGTTGCTTGAGATCATTGGATAATTATTTATTAGAAGAAACTAGTGGACAGTGGAGAAATATCGTAAGAAGACCCTCGGGAATTTTATATTATTGTTAAATAATTTCAAAACAAGGCACAACATTTCGTAAAAGTATTGGGGTAAGAGCGAAGATAGATGCCACTACGTTTACTCGCCACTGGTGATTCATTTACCAGCTTGCAGTTCTTATTCAAAATGCATATGCGTGCGTACTGGCATCATGTGTACTCAGAGTGGAACCACCTTTACATTTCAAAATTTTTTTAAAATATACAGTATGTTTCAAAAAAGTGTAACGCTCATAGTCTTACTTTTTCCTATGGGACACCACGTATATTATTGCCTTTTTTTTATTGCTCGTAAAAAATAATAACGTTTCACAGTAGTGTTTTGAGATACGTTCAGAAATTTAAGAAAAAAAGTAATTATCTTCTAATCCAACAAATCATAACAAATTTATACTCATATACGTCTAAATAATTGGATATTAGCTAAATGTATTCCATGATTAAATATTAAACATCTCTTTATAGTTCAGTTCAGAATTTAGAGGTTAATTATGTGATCATTCAATATCTAATACTTATTTATTTATTTATTCGTATGTTACATTTTAAATATTGTATTGCGATGTAAGTGTTATGTATGGTGCCCCAGAAGATCAATATAAACCTGTATAGTATTATTATCCTATCAATTTGTTCTTCTTTATCTATCAACATAATATGATGTTATACATTGTATTCGAATTATGTTAGAAAAAATATATACGTTAATTTTTACTTTAACATAATTTTATATAATAAATCTATGTAAATAGAATGCAATGAAAACCAGCTTTGCTGATTGCCTCCTATGGACCGCACACAAATGTATTTTCGTTAAAGTCAATAAACACTATTATTATTAAAATGCCTATGTCAACTTTCCGTGGGACACATGGTATAGGTATATTAATAATAATGTTTTTTATAAGTTTATTGATAATTTATTATGAAAATAATAAATTTATATAATTACGGTAATGTTATACATTAGGATAAGTGAAATATAAGAATATTAGAAAAAACTTAAACATAAAAAAATTGTAACCTTCGTTGAAATCTTTCGTTTTAAAATAATTGGTTTTTTTTTATTTGTGAAGTTTTTGATAAGGGTTTTTTTACCCATTTTGCAATTGCAAGTTATGAGTGTACTTAAGACCGAAATATTTAGATTACGTCGTTTTTAGGGGGTATTCAAGTATCCGACCCGTTTAGCGTAATGAGGATTTGTAGAAGCTCTAGAAATACTTTTTTTACCCGTTTCGCAATTGCAAGTTATGAGTGTACTTAAGACCGAAATATTTAGATTACGTCGTTTTTAGGGGTATTCAAGTATCCGACCCGTTTTGCGTAATGAGGATTTGTAGAATCTCTAGAAATACTTACATATTATTACCTAGGTATGTAGGATTTCTTCGAAAAGAACCTTATCGTTACGACATACGAGATTCGAGCGTTTCCTAAAAAGAATTTACGCCACGACTTGCCAGCTTTTGGGTGTTTACCTAGAAAAATTATCGTCAGTCAGTTCCTAAATATATCAACGTTGCCGTGGTCTTTGACATCAAAGTACATAAACGATAAAACTCGTTGTATTGATTTATTAATCTTTTATTATTCTAACTGTCCGTGATTTAGGTGTAGCGTTTCATTATTTGTTTTACTACAGTTTTTTTCTAATGTATTTAGATGAAAAGTACCGATCACGTGATGAATTAGATTTTGTACATCCGTAACGAGCCTTTTTATTTTATGTTTGATCTTGTTTTTGTGCGGGTTTTACAGATTGTGACAGTACTTTTCAAGGTAAGTCCATCAGAAAGTACTCCTTTTAGACGAAGTATCGGCGAACAAGGGCTGGAAGGTAAATTACGTCGTGACCTTGTTTGTCAAAAACAGAGAGGAAATCAACTTATAGAATCTTGTTTCTGCTGGACTAAGTTTTTCACTCCACGTTACAACTCCTTACGATACAAGTGGGATTTTAGGGCCGATGGCCGTATTTTGTAACTTGTCGTTATTCAACGACCGTCGTGTCGTCTGTGGACGATTGTCCTTGACGATCTCAACAATAACAATATTATCGTTCTAACGCTATTCCGTAACTACGTCGTTCATAGTCTCGTACAGGAGCAAGGTTTTTCAAATTTATCAAGGGCAGCAAAACTGGAATCGTGTGGTCAATTGTCAATTACCTGTATTTCTTATTAGAATGCTCGACACGTGTACCGTTTAGTAACTTTGTATTTAATCATGAAGTACATATAATTAATTATCTTTAATTATTGCAAAATGAGTCACACTTAGATATATTTTTGTAGTACGTTGCCCTACTGGGATGGATGTCTACTAAACACTTCTGAAGAAACTCGAAGGGATTGCTATGGGCTCTAAATGTTCTGAAGTTCCTTCTACGTTGCTGTCTTTAATAAAATGACCAAGGCATAATTAAAACACAATCAGGCAAATTTGAATTAAATTTTATCGAACTCTTCATTAAAAATTTCATTACTGCTGTTAGCCTTTAATGTATAGCTCATCACTTAGCACTTAGCGAAAGCGTCAAGATACTTTTATTCTAAACCACAGCTCAAATAAAATAACGTGTAAGCGCCATCTATTAAACAATACTTTGATACAACGGTGAAGAAATCTGTACGAAAAGATGGTATAATCGAGACATACGTTTAGTGAATCTTAAACCATATGAATGTCACCGATGAGTCATACACAAATTAAACGCGTCCAGAGCAAGCTATGCTCCGAGTGTTTATAGGGACTCTAGGTAGTTACACGCTACACCTTTATTTATGAAGTTTGTGCCGAAAAGTTAGTATTTTTATTGTCTGTTGGTATTGTTGAATAACTTGTCAACCACAAAACACCCAACCTTCCTTAGCTCTTACCAATTTCAATGTTAATAGACTGTATTTAGAATTTTTATTAAATTAATTCTCAGAAACGTTTTTGCGACTGGCCATTATTTACTTATGATGCTGTGACGAAGATTCAAAATTTAAACCAAAACTAGTACGCCTATTAGTCAACACTTAATGGTTTAGTAAGAAAAATCACTAAAGATTAATTTTTAATAAGGTAGTAGTCGGAAAGAAATCAATATGCAACAACTAACAAAAACTTATTTTTGTTTATCCAGCTAATTACAAAACAGAAGTTTCAAATCATAAACGAAAATACGTTGTAACAGTACATAAACGACAATTAGCTATTTAAACAATTTCAGTCTACATAATCAGCAGGTTTAAAATGATTCAATAAATTTACAGTCCATTCACTATCGATGCCTTTAGTAAATTCTCTTATAAATCGATAATTGCAAACCGATATTCGTCCTTGATATTCGGGCATCATACCCATATTTAATGGGGGTTCTTCACCTTTAGATCGCATTTGAGAAAGACCTTTTAATGTATGATAAACCATTGTAATTTCAACAAAACGTTTGTGGTCTTTTCCATCCTCGTCGCTAAATATTATACCAACCTATAAACATGTTTTAATAAATGCATACATTTACGAGCTACATACCTGATAAGGAAATGAAAAATAAATATCTTCAATATCAATTGCCAACTGCTCTCTTTGAGCCAATGACATCAAAGATACAGATTTTGTAAATCCGCAGAGCTTCATTAGTTACTAGTCCATTTAAAGATTTCAAATCACCTTCGGATAGTTTATTAGATACAACCTATAAAAATCACTACATGTATTAACACTACACTGCAGAAAAGTATTAATGTACATGTTATACACCTCCACAGCTTTTTTAGAGCCTTTAACAAAATCAGGTATGCTAAAATCTCGGTCCATATAAGGCTTTATGATAAATGTTGATAAGATGAAGTTGCGAATGGATTTAATCAACGATGGCCAAATTATTTCTGGAAAATTCATTAGAGGTGGTTGTTTCTTTCCTTGCGATCCAGCATCTGAACTTAAAACTCTTCTACAAACTTCCAAGACATTTGCAGACCGTTTTGTTTTTGTAGAATGATGACGTTGTGAGGTTATATAAAACGGAATAATCATTTTAAAATGATTATAATTTTTAAAAATTACATTATTTCTCGTGTGAATGTGCGCGAAACATTTTATTAAGTTTCTATTCATCTTAATTACATACAAACAAAACTATCGAATAAATTGGTGTCAAAATGGCCGTTTTTAATACGTGACGTTAGATGGCACTACATCACATTATATACAGAGTGTACATCATACACTGTAGAGTTTACTGGAATTGTGTTGTTGCGTATTCAATAACGTATGTGAAGGAAAATAAAACGTTTATTAACGTAAACTTACAGAAGAACATAACATTGAACGTAACGTGAAAAAAACAACCGTCACCACCGTTACTAAACAAAATTAGTATTATGAATGTACGGTAGATGGTGTTTATACAAATACAAAACAGTAATATTAACGTAATTCTAATCAATAATCAAAATCTTATAAATGCAGTTTTTCAAATAATATTAGGTAAGAAATTATAGTTCGACTTTTCTAAAACTAAATAGGTGATGGATACGTAATCTAACTCAAACCAATCAATCGCCGTAAGTTGTACGTTCTGGTGTAAAGTGACAAACACAATCTTTTCTAAAATTAAAATTATTTAAAATTAAGCATTACTTGTCTTCTCTTTCATTATAAAAAATATTATCTTATAACACCACTTAGCCTGGTTCCTGATGGCACAAGTAAAAAAAAGGTTGATCTTAAAGGAAGCATTGAATAGAGTGTATGCATATGAAATAGACCACATTACAGGTACAAATGTACAAGGTAAACAGCAGGAAGAAACACTCCACTTATATAAGCAGAGAAATGAAAAAGAATCAGTATTCAAAGGAACAAACTACACATCATTTTACGTTTGAATGATTTAGACAATGTTATGTTTGAAATAATAACACTATTCTAGACTTCCATTGTCTATATTTTATTTTAATAGAATAAACACAACGTTTCAATTGCTATTCAATCTGCAATCGTCTTCAGGTGAATACTGATACAGTACAGAATAGTGTTATTATTTCATGCACATCATTTATTATAATAAAAGAAACATACGAGACAGTAATCTATTTTGACAATAGGAGGGAACAATTAAAAGAATTTAAAGATATAAAAATTCAACAATTTCATTATTAGGGAGATTTTAGGTCACCTAAAATAGGAGTTTCCGTGGTTGTCGTTATTTCTGTGCATGTGGAGTAAGACAAAACTAAGATCAAACGATATAACGATAACGCCAAACTTTACTTACGGCCAGTTAAAAAAACCTAGATACAATTGTTAAAACCGTAGCAACCATTGTTTTTAAGCATTGCTTAAGTTTAAGTTGTGTTGGTGCAACCAGCCATTAATCTTTTAGAATAGTCCTAACGTCACATGTTTTAAATTTTTATGTTTTGCTCTTTAATAATATTCAGGTACAAAGTCTTATACGAGTATACAGTTGTAATATAACAAACGTAATCCAGGCACTTTGCAAAAGCACTATTTGAATGGACTGTCACATATAACCCGAAGCATACTTGACCAATCGAAAAGTTGGAAAAACTTACTAAGGACGTTGAATCCTTGATAAAATTCTTAACAACCGCTAGAGTGCAGTGATAAATGTAGGAATGTACAGCAATGAAATAAGACACAAAGTTGTGTAAATATTTAAAACCGAAAGGTACCTTTCTGCCTAGGCTGCCTGAGATAAGAAGACCCAACAGTTAAGCAGCGTATTAAAATAATGACTGTATTATTGTAGGTATCATGGTTGTAAATAGCTTATCAGTTCATATTTAACCACGAACATTATTAGAATATAAATCAAAAAATATTTTCGATTAAGATAACAGCAATTCAGCTCATTTATACACGCATTTCCTTTTAAAAAAGTGTATAACACCGTGGGTAACAGGCGAGTTTTATTAGTCGCTTTAGTTCCTTTCAACCATACTCGAAAAATTGATATTTTTGCGATATAAGCTTGAAAATGGTTTTTCAAAAACAAATGGATTTATAGTCGATACTTTTCGACATGTTGCTTTGCAAAGGGGCAACTTTTTAAAAATAACCTTGTAGGGCCATTTTTCGTGGCTAAAGCGTCTCAAAGCAACGCTAGCGTACTCTTTTGAATTTTTTTTGCGCACACGATATTTTTGCTCATGATTATCGATGTCGAAAAATCGATATTTTTCGAGATATTGCAGAGAAAGTGTGCCGAGTTTTGAACAATGCATATATATGTGCAAAGTGCTGCTGAAAAGGAAAAAATTCATCACACCACTTTCTTATCTGTAAAAATTTGCAACTCTGGGTTGGTTTCAAATGTATTGAGAAATTTAATTTTGCCGAAATTGAAGAAACCCAATGTTATGTCGCACCCGCTGAAGGCATGGTTCTTCGAGTAATTTATACTTTTCGAAATATGGACCAAAAACTGCTTGCGTTTATTGCAAAGAAAGCTGGAGAAAAGTTCACACGGAGACTTTTTTGAATCTTTTTGTGCGCACGATATTTTTGGTCATAATCATCGATGTCGAAAAATCGATATTTTTCGAGATATTGAAGAAAAAGTGTGCCGATTTTTGAATAATGCATATTTACGTGCAAAGTGCTGCTGAAAAGGAAAAAATGTTTTAAATATGTCAAGTAAGTAACCTTTTCATCACAGCACTTCCTTATCTGTAACAATTTGCAACTCTGGGTTGGTTTCCAATGTATTGAGAAATTAAATTTTACCTAAATTGAAGAAATCCAATGTCGTGTCGCACCCGCTGAAGGCATGGAAGATGAAAATGTGCTTCTTCAGATCAGCTTTCCGTGAGAAACTGTTTGATGTGTAACACTTCTGAAAGACATTTCTTTTTCGTGGTTTTCGAAGGACGATGTTATTACTCCTGCCAGCAATTCTAGAAAGTCAATATCTTTGCCAACAATTTCTATTCTCTTGTAATAGCCAAATTACTCCATAGTACAGACAATATTGCGGTGATCGCCATCTTCAACCTCTTGTTTCGAATCTACCCCAGCTTTTGATAGGATTTTCTCGAGCAAGCTGATTAATCTCTTTGTGTTGAGTAGAAACTTTTTCTTGTTAAGCGGCGTCTTGAAGACCAAAAGTATTCAAAATTTGTATTAAAGCATTTTCAACTATTTTTATTGTATTTGAAGTCGTCTTCAGTTTTGTTTAGAATATACAAAACATTATTCATTCTTTTAAAAATCCAATTTTAAAAAGGTATTAATGTAATAACATTAACTACGAGAGCAATCTTTTACGTGTTGTACAGATGTTCAAACTCTATGTCTTATTACAAACGTATCTTGAGATTGGGTTTTATTTTTACCGCATGACGTACATATGGCGCTGAAAGAGTTATTTTAAGTAATAAAAAAATTTATTTAAATTGAAATATTGATTAATTCAATTTATAGTAAATATTCTATTCCAATCGAACGTAAAATTAAAGTAACTAAAATTAAATAAGATTTCTAAAAATAATACTTTTGTTTAGTTGCAATAAATGATTCAGCATAGATGTTTATTTTTGATGAGCATTTTAAAAGTGTTGAATGCGTGGGACATAAAATATATTTCTTAACTAACGATAGACGCACCTTTGCAAACTGTACGTTAGGAATATTAAATTTTATGAATGGACGTGTGAAAAACAGTAAGTGAAAACGAACCTAAATTCAAGGTTACAAATTAATTCTCTTCTGGAACACCACACATAACACTTACAACCCAATACAATATCAAAAATGTTCCATACGAATAAATAAATAATTGAAGTGCAGGGAAAAGATACGGGAGGGGTTCATCAATGAACACCTGATGGCTCAACATGTAATTAACACTTTGGGAAGTCAACTTGGAACAAATAATTACTCTCGCAAATAAAAAACCGAGGAGTAAATTTCGAATTTAAAAGACGGTCATCGAAACTTAAAATATATTGGCAAGAAAGATAAAAAATCACATAAACTCCGTGAAAGTTAATCGTACCTAAAAATTTAACGTTGGTTTAAAACAGTGAAACAATTTTAAATAGTTGATACGAATAATGTGAGTGCAATTAGAAGCAATATAAATACATAAACGCCAAATAAAGTGACCGAAAAGAAACTTAATTTGAAAACAAGAAAAATTCATCATGTCGACCGAACAACTCAAAACTTGAAAGATTAGTTTAAGTTTGTTAAAAGGTATAACCAATGTAAAACTAAATATTTCTTAGTTTACTTTAGTTTTTGTTTATGTTTTGCATGTATAAAGAAATGCAATGGATTAAAATAAATTTGTTATGTTGTAAAACAATAATTTCATTAAACAAACTCAAGCCTTGAGGTTTAATTTAAATAATATTTTTGAAAGTCTAGAATTTAAATATTTTTTTGTAAAACTAAATAAATACGATTCATCGCAATATGTATACATTTAGGGTCGTACTTACATAGGTACCTTGTATGACTGAAACAGGATAATAAATTGTGATTGGCATCCTCTTAGAACGATATATCCATGGAATTATAATCCTCATGAAACGTTAATACCATATGGAAGTACTGATTTAATTTGTATCGTTTTTTAGTATTATGCATTTGAAACACATTTTGAAATGCATTTGACTATTCCGAATTACTTCGAAGATTTTTGAAGTACATTCTAAAGTACATTACATGATGTCTGAAAAAATTGACTATTATGAATATTCTAAAATACACTTCAGACTTTTTGAAATGTATTTTACTATTGGAATATTCATGTAACATTTTCTAAAATAGATTTGAACATTCTGAAATACGTTAATTTCTTCTCATATTCAATTGACAAATAAAATACAACTTAATTATTAACATGTATACTAGATGAAATAATGGTAAAGAGAACAGGTTATCAACCAGATGGAAAACAAAGAACATACAAACAAACTCAATAATTGGGTCCCAATTGTATATGAATCAGCTAAAAGTAAAAGCTCAAAAATGCTACACCCCGAATACGACGTACGATTCAAAAATGAACTTTAGAGTAATTTGTTATACATATACACATATAGATACACATACATATATACCTTAAGAGAATGTGTTTGATTGGCGGTCACTATTGTTTTGAAATAAATAATCTTGAAACTGTACCAATAAAATTTGATTGAGTTACAAAATGCGGAAATGTAATGAAGAGCTACATAATGTATAAGAGTAGCAATTAAACTGGAAACCAAAATTTTATCTACTTTTATTTTTTTTTTCTAAACAACTCATAACTCTGTAAAGGTCTCACATAATAATTTAATTATTTATTTCTTCAAAAATTTCTTATTGTGTTATAACAATTGAAAATTATCGATTGAAACTGTTCTGCACACAGAAAGTAATAATAAAAAAGAATTTAAAAAATCTGATATTATTTGACGTAATTTAAATTTCCCACCAATATTCAAATTATAAAAGAACTTTCTTAACTGATATTCTAGCCGCTATGTGGATAATAGATTGGTGGTATAATCGACAGTAATATAACAAGACCTAGACAAATGGCCGACTGTTTTTATTGCATCTAAATTTCGAGTTTCTTTTAGGATTAATTCGTCGAGACAAATTGTAAAATTACGAGAAATTTAGTAGCTAATTTGTCAAGGTCGCGTTATATTTAATAAGATTATTTCGTGAGTCAAAAATAATTACTTCAGGTGAATATTGAGGACGATGACCAAATAGTCGACTATTTACCACCAAGGTGAATAGTCGCTTTATTACGTTTTGATTGGCTGCGTCAAAACAGTTTCCAAGTACGTGATTGGTGGAAAATTTAAATTTGACAGACGAAGGAAATAATCCCACATAATAATTAGTATAATCACAACGTTGTTTCACAAACGCTACTACCAACATAATAAACTAAAATTTAGTAAATTACGTGGCGACAAATTTAATTTGTCCTCATGATTTGACTCACCTTAACTTTTACAATGTATTGAAACTGTAGTGCACACACTTATAATTAATTATATTTAGTCATGTGAGTAATCATTTTGTTTAGTTGCAATAAATGGTTAAGAACGGATGTTTTGATTTTGATAGAAGGTGTTAAATTGTTGAATGCGTGGGGCGCAAAAGATAATTCTTGAGTAACGTAAGACGCAAGTTTGCGAAATTAAATATAGTGCTGATTAGATTGGGGTCTAACAGGCGTGATAAAAATTAAAAATGATGAGTGCAGGTGTAAGGTCAACGATGTGCAAAGAAAGATGCCATAGTTAGTCGAAAATAAGATCCGAATGACTCCAACAGCAAATTAAAAGAACTCTCACTTTCAATTTGGTAATCAAAGAGTCAAAATGAATTTAAATAATTAAACTTCCAGTTTGAGTTGTGACAAACATCGAAAATAAAATAGACTACTACGAACAATTCTAACGTGATCGAAAATAAACTAAAAATTAAATTCCAAAGAAAGATTTTATCATGCCGATTTTTTATTGTTTGTGCACGCATCATAATAAGGTCGTTAATATTAATATTTGTATATTATTTGTGAAATATTTTTCAGATTAGATTAAATTTGTTATTTGATTGAATCACAATTTTACTTAAGCGGACTCAAGACCTGAGGTTAAAATTAAAAAGTATTTGGGAGTCTCAAATTTCAATTATTTTTTAAAATTAAATAATTATGATCCTTGGCAGTATTATATAAATGAAGACCTGACAAAGAAAGAAAGGAAAGGATAAGAAAACGATTAACAAAAAACTAGAAATATGGAAAGGGAAAGAGACAAGAAAAAAATAAAGAAAAAACAAAAATTCTATTTTGGAACATAGCAGAGTTAAAAAATAAAAAAGATGAGTTTTGGAAGTATAAGTTTTAAAATGGCGGGGATGCGGAAACTTGGATTTAGAAAAATGGCAAAAGAATTTGCAAGAGAAATACAGTATGCAGAAAGAAAGAAAAAAAAGGGAAAGAGCGGAAGGAGAAATAATAATAGGAGTAGCAAAAGAGTGGAAAATAGAAGAAGATGGAAAAGAAGGGAAGGTCAAAAGTATAACAAAGATTCGAGCAAAAACGGAAAATGGAGTAAAGTATAACCATAGTAACGATCTATAGAAACGAAATAACAAAATTAAAAAACGTATTCAAAATTCTCTTAAAGGAGGAGAGAAGAAAAATTGAACAGTAAAAGAGGTAGGAATAATGCTAAATAGAAGGGTAAAAAACAGGAGATTAATGGATAAAAAAAGAAACAGGCAAGGAAGAATATTGTTATATGAAGAGAGAGGTTTGACAGTAATGAACGGAAATATGGACTGGAGGAAAAACTGTATATACGTATACGAGTATAAGTTCTATGTAACAAACGTAACCCAGACACTTGCAAAAACAAAATTTAGATAATCCGCCGCTAAACCCGAAGCGAACTTGGCTGACCGAAAAGTGGGAAAAGCTAACTAAAGACACATACAGTGTTAAATGTAGTAACCTCAGCAATGGAATCGTAAACCACAAGCATGGAGATAACATAAATTTAATTAAACTTTAATTTGTTTTAAATAAAAAGTCGATTTTAACAAAGTTGTATAAATATTTAAAGCCAAAAGTTACACTCTTTGTTTAGACTGCCGAAGTGTATAAGAAATCCTCAGGTTCCGCCTAACAATTAAATAAACTAAACATAACATGTATCAAAATCATAAGTATATCATTGTAGGTAATTGTTCATCAGAAACAAATGTAGTACATGTATCCTGGTGGGAATCAATTCATGTTCACATTCAAATAAGTAAATCCTCTATTATTTCGATAGACAATAAACAATTATTATTATAAAACTATAGACGGTTAGTTGACAGTGTATTGCACAGTGGGTTACAGGCGAGTTTCACCAGTTCTATCTGTCTATCAGTTCAATTTTCGAGATCGCGTCAATTTTGAGATGGCTAATACCAGTTCGTTTAATCAATATTTAGTTTCACAAATATCACATATACACTATAAAATAAACATATTAAAATAGGTATAAATAAATGTGACAGTGCCATCACCCTGACATTCGTACCTCACTGTAGAAAATATTAATTGTACATAAGTAAAATGTGTCTCTTGCGACATCTCATGTTAACATTGACACGTATGAATAGTATAAACTAAGAAAAATGCCAACAGTTAACTGTAACGGCATGTGTGTGTTAAAATGCAAAGCGCTATCTAAGCGATAGCTTTAATGCTTGTAACACACGTTGCCGATAAAGCCAAGATAAATAACAGTTAACTGTTGGCATTTTTCTTAGTTTATACTATTCATACGTGTCAATGTTTACACAAAATGTCGCAAGACACACATTTTACTTATGTTCATTGCTCCACGAGAGCTTAAAAGACCAACCGCCATCTTGTACAGTCGTACACCGCACTTAAATATACACCTCTGATGAGCTCACAATAAAAGCGAAATGCTGCATCAGGTGTTCTTTCATTGCGTGTGTACTTCTGTACAAGTTATCTTGGCTTTATCGGCAACGTGTGTTACAAGCATTAAAGCTATCGCTTAGATAGCGCTTTACACTTTAACACACACATGCCGTTACAGTTAACTGTTGGAATTTTTCTTAGTTTATACTATTCATACGTGTCAATGTTTACACGAGATGTCGCAAGACACACATTTTACTTATGTTCATTGCTCCACGAGAGCTTAAAAGACCAACCGCCATCTTGTACAGTCGTACACCGCACTTAAGTATACACCTCTGATGAGCTCACAATAAAAGCGAAATGCTGCATCAGGTGTTCTTTTGTTGCGGTACTTCTGTACAAGTTATCTTGGCTTTATCGGCAACGTGTGTTACAAGCATTAAAGCTATCACTTAGATTGCGCTTTGCACTTTAACACACACATGCCGTTACAGTTAACTGTTGGCATTTTTCTCAGGTTAATTGTACAATAAGGCCCTTTCACACACTGGTATTGCTTGATTTAAAAAATAAAGCGCTTTAAAACGTATCCAAATTATATACAATTTAAATTCAAATAAGGATCTTTCAAAGTGAAATAGAACAATCCATAATAGATCATGTGCTAATAAATGAAAAAAAGTAAGGAGGACATAGAAATTCTAAACATTGGGGAAGAGGAAGAAGTCGAGAGAGAATAAGGAGAGGAATGGATAGAGAAGAAAATATGAATAGAAGAGAATATACAAAGATGAAAAGAAATTGAAGAGAGATAGAAACATCAGGAGAGTTGACCGAAAAATAATAACAAAATGGAACAGACAACAGAAAAGAAAAAATTAAACAAAAATGAAAGAATGGTGGAACAGAAAGTCTGAGAAGGACAAAAAGAAAATGAGGAGAGGAAGAAGGAAATGAAAACAAAAATGGATATAAAGAATATAAAAAATATAGACAAACTTCAAAGAAATATGTAAAAGAAGAATATAAACAATTGTTAGAAAAAAGAATGGGAGAAATAAAAATGAAGGACAGGTATGGGAGTTTATAAACAGAAGCAAAAAGAATGAAACATAAATGGAAACAAAAATAAAAGAATACTGCAAGAATATATTAGAAGGAAGAAAATAAAATGCAACAAACAAAGGAGACACAAGGCAAAATGTAAAATTAGAGAGGGAGAAATAAGAAAAAATGAAATGGAGGGAGCAATAGAGAAACTAAAGAAAGAAAAAGCAATAGGAGAAAATGGAGATACATTTGAGAAAGGATGAGTAAGAAATCAAGAAAAATATGTAACAAAATATGGAAAAGAGAAGGAATTCGAAAAAAATGGAAAGTGAGGATAAGAGAAAGCACATTTGGGAAAGATTTAGAGGAAAGGTGATGAGTAGTAAAGAGTATAATGTTATATAAAGCAGAGATTTGGAAGTGGAAAGCATGGAAAGAACTAGAGAAGATACAAGAGAAATATTGGAAGTAGGTGTTAGGATTAGATAATAATAACAATAATACTAAGAAAGATATAGAAAAGGACGGAATACAAGAAATACAGGAGATTCTGTATAAATGCTGGAAAGAAGTGGAGGCAACATCAACACACTAAATTTTACTATAATCTTAGTATACGAATGACTTATTCTAATAGTCAAATGACGTCATGACTTATAAATATTTTATTTTTAAATATGCAAATCCGTAGTATACATATTATAATTTTTTAATTAATAAGAACTAGAAAAATAGATAATACACACAAAGAAATGCTACTGTACGTGATGATCACTGATCCATTTGGGATCGTGGTCGTTTCAGAAGTAGTAGTCTTTCCGGTGGTGCTTTCAGTACCAGAAGTCTCAGTAATACTTTCAGTAACATTTACTACCTCAGAAGTAGCAGTAACCGTTGTAATGTCACTTGGACTGGTGGTAGTTGGAGCCATAGTTGGAGCATTGGTTGTAGGAAGACCTGGTAGACCGGGGATTCCTCTTTCTCCTTTTATCCCTTTCGGACCAGGCAATCCCGGAATACCAGCTGGTCCAGCATGAACACAATTATCTTTGATTCTTTTGCAATATTTTCTACATCCTTCACCTACAGTTAATTATTTAATAGAGATAGACAAATTTTTTATACATACTTCGTAATCTTCTTCAGAATCATAATCGTAATCGTAGGATGATCCGCTACCTTCTACAAATGGCGTAGTTTCATCTACTAGTACATCTCGCTTTTTTCTATCAAAAAGAGTGTAGTAAAAAATGTCGTTTTTATTACGCTCAATGGTTTTGATTAGATTTTCTTTAAACTGTTCAAGACTAACGTCAACCGAATGCATAATTTTAGGCTTGATTACACAATATGTATAAAAACCAAAAAATAATTGTGAAATAAATATTAGAAATACAAAAAACGTTATGTACAGTCCATAACTTCTACTTTCCAATTTTGTGTTTTCTGCTCTCATTTTCTCAATTTCAATACACTTATTTACGTAATGACTTTAATATAAAACTAATGATTAACACTTTATTTATTTTGCTGAACCTTGACGAACAGTTATCAAGTTAGTTTAAAGAGGGGTTTTGCTGTATTAATAAATAAATGATTGATTAAATTAATAAAAATAAAAATAAAGATACTTGGACAATTTTGATTTATGGAAAACTGATCACTCACATAAAATGTCCATTCCATGTAGAAAGATGAAATACATGTGTAATCTCAATTTTGGTATTTTGAAATAAAATATGGGTCATACGATTTCATTGTACAAACAACTCAATTGCGTAATACTTTTAGCAGTATTATAAACAAGATAATAAATGTATAGCATTTTGCAATTTCTATATATGTAAATGACTTTCTAGAATTTATTAGATTCAACGATATATGACGTTGGTCCATGTTTCTTAATAAACTTTTGGGAATATACTATATCTGTATTCAGATAAGTGATTTCTTGTTTCATGATTCAGTAGGTATACCTAAATGTTTTACATTTTATAAAACTCTTATTGGACACCTTATAGTAGCGACTACCATTTTGAAAGTATTACCAGCTTCCTTACTAAACTTAGACGCATCACTCCCTTTGGTACTTGAATACTACATCGCATTTTGGAATTTCAACGCGCTTAATTTGGAGCAAGTTACTCACTTTCTTTTTGCACACAACGCCAAATTTGGACAAACCAACCACTTTAGTTATTGAACGATTGGGTTTGGCATTAGTTGAAGTTCAGACACACAGACTTGGATTATACACCACACCACTCTACTACACACTATTATTCTTTTCTTGTAATCCCTTTTGTAGATATGTTTTATACTACGCGCGTCGGGGAAATGTTCATAGTAGAATGCGCATAAACATATCTTTTATTAAACGTCGTCTTACCAGATTTAAAATCGATCCTAAAAGTCAAAGTGGTGACCCTGACGCTTGACTGATGCACAGTCATCTTTTACTGAAGAACTAGAACTCAATCAAAAGTGTCTGTGGTATCGAATGAATGCACCAAATAAAGTACATTTTTTTGATGATGAATAACAATATGGTCTCGTAAATAAAATATTGTAAGTTTGAGGTGATATAAGAAACCAGTTTTCATGAAAAGTTCGAGAAAAGTTACAGCAAGTTTCATTCAAATATCAGATGTAGAAAAACATTTTTCTTTTTTATAATTGGCATGGTGATTAGCGGTGAACAAAAAAATATTTCTAGACAATAAACTTTTTTTTTAATTTAATTTTTAAGCTCAACAAGAGTTGATTAAACTGCGGAAGATTAACCATCAAAACAAGAAAAACAAACTTTTGACACAATTAAGTTTAGAACATTACATATTGTAGTTTTACCTAGGTCGTAAACGGCTTTGCACAATTCAAACCATTGCACTCGTTTATACAGGTTTATACTGATCTTCTGGGGCGCCATCTTACATCACAATACAATAATGAAAATGTACCATACGAATAAATAATAACAAATAATGGTTTGTTTTACCGTTGGCTACAAGTCATCGAATCCAAGACAATCGCTCGCACCTAAATCTTCACCACTGGCCCATGAGTATACATGTAGCGATTTATATTTCGACCAATTAATTGGTTCTAAAGAGCTAAACTTTATGATCATAACGTATTTCAGTTTCAGCTGTTTAAAACTAAGTCGTGTACACGGTCTTGCACAATTCAAGCTGTTGTACTTGTTCTTATGCCAGCTTATGTAATTAGAAACGTATACAACTGTAGTAAATTGTACAATAAGGAAAAGCAAGAAACAGTCAGTCAGTAAAAACAAAAAAAAAACAGTGAACAAAAACTGGACTAAAACCCATGATAAAGAACAGTTTTACTATTTCGTTCGTCCAGTTTTTAATGTCAGTCTAGTGTTCTACAATCTAGATGCTCATGATCAGTGCGATTTTTCTACGCGTTGGTTATTAATTCTAGTTATTAAAAATTAATTCCGGTGAAAAATGTGGTGCCCGAGATCCGTTTTGTGTTCGATAATAAGTACTAAGTTACAGTTATTAGGCAAGTGTTCTAGAATCTAGGTGATCATATGATTAGTGCGATTCTTCCGAAATTTTTGTGTCTACGTGTTAGTTATCTATTCCAATTATTAAAAATTAATAAGTTTCGTTAATATAATTCTGGCCCCTAATATTTGTTTTATTTTTGATAAATGACTGAACCAAGAAACAACACAATAAGGTTTTTTTTGATTTCATCAATTAAACCTCCGTAAATTGCAAGTTTCTTGTTTAATTGGAACTAAACTCATTAATCATGTAAACAAACTATATGGAACACAACCATTTTTCTACATGTTTTTGAAATAATCCTGGACAACTGCCATATAGCGTGGAGAAGAAAAATGATTCTAGCGCTCGTACAAATATAAAGTCATGAACAAGTCTGAACAGTGGATCTTAAATATGTTGTTGTAATGAATCCAGCGTGAAAGAAATAAAATCATTTGATAAAACCACGATAAGAATTGAATAGAGCAACTCTTTGGATTCAATTTTTTGCAAATTAGAAGTGGAAAGATAGTATATTTACAGAGTAAAAGTTCAATTTTTTGACTATGTGTAAAACATGAGCTTAGACAAAAAAACCCAAGCAGAAAAATTGTCCAGATCAACTTTATTCACAGTAAGAAATCATCAGGTTGACGAGGTTAACAACCTGTGACGATTTTTCGATTTTCTTAATTACCCAGACTTTTTTAAGTCTACAATCTGGCTTCGTTGACAAATTGATTATCTGACTTTTAGTGCTCTATCTAGAACTTTGTTTCTTTCAATCTTTGATTAAGCCATTTGTGATAAAGTGGACGGAATGTTGGTAACTTCCGGTTAAATGGTGGGTAACAGTGTGCTGATATGTATGTCTACAACATTTTATGATGTGATGGATTCTAGTTTTTTGTTTCAAATTATTTTTGTAAAATTAACTTTTCTGTTTTAATTAAAGTGTGTGGTAAGATTGAAATCTTATTCGGCCGCAATTTTTTGTTGCAAATGGTAAACATCATTTGTTTTGCACCTTATATGGATCGGTTTTGACAAACCTTATTACCTATTTGTAATCTTTTGCTGTATGCAGAGTTGGTGTCTGCACTCCTGTGATTGCCACTGAATGATAGAAACCAACTAAGTAAATGTTTGTGTTTACTTGTTTTTAGTTTGATTGGTGAGGTATATTATTATTAAACAAATCGCTTGACTACGTTTATTTATTGTTCGCCAATAAGGAAGTAGATTTAATTTTGATAAAGGTTGTTTGAATGATTGTAAACGCTATTTTAATGGATATATTTTTATTGTGCATATTATAGTACAACTCACATTACGAATCTATAGTCGTTTAGCCACTTGGCATTCCTAAAGAAAACGTTACAAATAAGTAAACGAAAACATCATAATTTTTATTACCTGGTAGACCAGGTTCGCCTCTATCACCTTTCGGTCCCATTAGGCCCGGAAAACCGGGGGGGCCTGCCACGGTTTTCAACGAACACTGCTCTTCAATAGCTTTACAAGTATTTTTCAAGTTCCCCTATAGAAAAAAAGATTCTAAATAACCATCCTATACCAGTCGGAATACTCACAATATCACGTTTATCGCGTTCAAGTTCATAATCGTTGAACACACTTTGAAACACATTTTTTTCTTGTTGTAGACGTTCCAAAATATAATCTGTCTGTAATTTTATGGCGGAATCAATTCTTGCAGTAATTTCTGAGTTTATAAACTTATACGTCAATTCTCTTGTCACAATGTGACTAGCCAGGAAAAATAACAAACATAAAGCTGCAGTAACAACAAAACTGAAATTTCTTGAGTGTTCGATTTGACTCGTCATTTTTCTTAGGTAGTGTATTTTTGTGTACTTAATAAAATATTCACATTTGAACAAAAATATTCTACTTATCTAATCGAAATAATTCACCCGAACAAATGTACAAATGCTAATAGATACGATGACTAAATTAAACTGAAACAATTTTATGTCAGTATATAATGCAACCGCTTATATTTTTATTATGTCAATTAATTAGTGTGTTTTTAAAACTTAATTTGTTTAATATAACATTTTCTGAATGCTATTTTTTAGAATTACTGATTGAGTTGTGTAACGATTCTAAAAAAAATTGTGATAAATAACAGCAAAAGGTTAAAAACGGCGAGATAAAGATAGTATCTTCGAAACACTTAAAACAAAATGTCAGAAAATGATAGCAGTGAAAATATGGGTTGGAAAACTCTTGTTTTCGTTCTATTAATATCATGTTTGCAAATTACTTTGACGTTGTATTCATTTAGGTTGTTAAAACACCAAACAGAAACTGACGTTGAAAATTTGCTAGCTCGCAAAGAAATAGAGATTTTGGAAAGGATTGAAACGTTTAAGATAAGTGACAATTTGAACTTACATCGTGCAAAGCGAAATGACGAAGTAAGTATTTTTTTGTAGATATAGTGTTGTACGGATCTAACTATGTATTAACTTTAGGACGAGACACAGAAATTTTGCAAGACTATTGAAACGAATTGCGTTATAAGAGGACCGGCTGGTCCGCCTGGACTTCCGGGAATGGCAGGTCTAAAAGGTGATCCCGGATATCCAGGCATTCCAGGTAACCTATATAAATCTTCAAATAATGTTTTATTTGTCAATGTGATTGCAGGCTTAAACCAGTAGATGATAAAGAGTTAAGTAATCAAAATGTTTATAAACTATACAGTTAAAAATAATCAGCAGTTATTATGTTCTAATAAAGTTTCTTACAATTTTATGATTTTTATAAGACCTTCTGACAGATGATGGATATGACATATTAAAGTACGAAAACGTAAAAATCTAACAATTTACGTACAAAACGGAATTCAGGTACTTTAGCGTATTAGGTGTGCGAAACGAGACACCATCAACACGACGTAGGAAAAAGAGAAAGCGACATAACTCAACTCAAAATTTACATTAAATGCGTTTACAATAAAAGATTGCTATTAGTCAGTTAGGTAACGATGGTTTAAAAATGTGCCGTTGTAATTTTTACTTTTCGCCAACCTACTTGTATTGCATTGCTTAAAACAATATCGGTTTTTAAAGAATGTGCACAAGCGTAAAGCTAGACCTTCCAGAACTTAGTGCTACATACTTATGCGGATGCTTTTTAAATTTTATTTATTATCTTACTTGACAGGTTTCGGTTCTTCTTTAATGAGAGATTTATATTAATTTGTTTAATAAAATCATCATTCAGAATCCAAAGAGAAACTCCTTCAGCAGCTATTACGTACGAGATTTTGGATCTGGTATAACCGTTCTTATAGTATTTAACATTACTAGCAAGGTAAAACGGTTTTTACTGGCGGACAGAAGGATATAACTGACGAGTCGAAGACGAGTCTGTCACCTTCTGGAGCCAGTAAAACCCGTTACCTTGCGTGTATTGTTGAATGTTTTATTTGTTCCTCACTTGTAAAAAGTTATTATAAATAAATAATAAACCATTAAAAATTCTAAAAATTTTGAAAATTGGAGAAAAAATCATGTGAGCTTCAGACGTATTGCTTTGGAAACGCACGGTACTTATTTTGTTGATTAATTATTTCATTTCAATTTCACGTTTCCGGAACGTTTTGCTGGTGATTTTACTGAAATGAGTGTCCCGCAAGCTATCATTGATGAAGCAGCAAGTGTAGTTGCAAGATTACTGCCCGAAAAATCTTCATCAAGGTATGAATACGAGTACGCGGAGTTCAAACAGTGGCAAAAGGAAAACAAGGTGACTGGTGTTACGGAAGACGTTATATTAGCGTATATCAATAAATTGTCTGCCAAATTCAGTCCGAATTCTTTATGGTCGAAGTGGTCAATAGTTAAGAGCTGTTTGGCATTGAAGTTTGCAGGTTTGTTTCCTTATATTTATTAGTCAGGTTTTTAGTTACATATGTCATTTTCTAGATTTCACAAAGTGGTTGCGTTTTTGAAAAGACGAAATGAACGCTACGTCCCCAAGAAAGAGCAAGTGGAAAAGTTTGTCATTGATGCTCCTGACGAGAAGTGGTTACTTGGATATTTGGATGTTGTCGGTGCGATGAGCTTCTATCCCTCACTGTAAATGACGTGAAGGCTTTGGAGAAATATATTGTTGTCACCTTACGAGAGACCAAAAATTTAACAACAAGGAGGTTTACAATAACGGACGATAGGTGTAACTTTAAACCTTGTGCTCTTTATCGGAAATATGCGGCCCTACGACCTCCAAGAAGTGAAGATCTGCGGTTGTTCTTGACGTACCGCAGTGGAAAATGTGTCGCCCTAAATGCAAGTCAACATACTGTAGGCGCAATACCCAAGAAAATTGCTGAATATTTGGAATTAGAAGAACCGGCACTTTATACAGGGCATTCATTTCGACGAACTGGAGCAACGATGGTGGTTGATGCAGGTGGTGATACTTTGGCTCTGAAGCGTGCAGGGGGATGGAAATCAACACAAATTGCAGAAAGCTACGTAGATGATTCAATTAATAATAAGATTAAAATGGCAAAAACAATGTTTCCACTTGAAGAATCCACGCCATCCACGTCTACAAAAAATATAAGTACAAGTGACATAACATCTCCTGGAAACTTCAATATTACTGAAAATCGCTACTGTACCATGATATTTAATGTATACGATAGTAATAAAAACCCAATTTTCAAATGTTAATAACAAATAAATCAAGTTAGAAAGTTTGTCTGTCATTTCAAATTACCTATAATAAGGTAAAATATGAGGACGCGTGTAAAATTTTACAGGCTAGCCAGTTATATTTTACAAGTTAGTAGCTAGTTAAGAGGCATTTTCAAGGTAACTATAGTGAGTTGATAAACTCCTGTTTACAAGTGAGGAACAAATAGAAGATCTTTGCGCCTAATATAAGTTGAAAGTGACATTCGCCACTAACAAAATTAAATTGACGCAAATACAATTTTTTCTTAATGTACACGACTGCAACAACAATCCCCCACACATAGAAAAGATTTCTTCCGTTAAGAAATTCAATAGTTTTAAAATAGTTCACTTAAAGCGAAAATATTCTTACTTCTTTAAAGAAAATATTTTAAATTCAATTATTTTAATACATTTCAATATATGAAATTATAAACTTGACATATATATTCGTTGCAAATATATTTGTTTAAAACTAATATATAATAATTTCAATATTGCAATCCTTCATATGCTTCAATTAAATAACCTGTAAGTTAAATTGCAAGATTTATATAAAATTAAAAGGAATATGCATTGTTCAAATAAAAAAATATATTTTTAAACTGAAACTTTATACATTTACTGAACAAAGTAGTTCATTGTTTTGAATCCAAAATCATAGTTTATATACAAAACACTAACTTGTTTGATATTACAATTCTCAGAATGCAAGTCTGCATTACATCATCCACATGCCTGTATCAACTTATTGTTGCCAATTCTTTCAGCGAGTCTTTCAGTTCTAGTAAGATGTAAAACTGCAGTTAGTTACCAAAGTGTTTTGTTTAAAGTTAAAATGGAAAGTTTTTTAAGAGATTGCGATTGTGAAGAGTATACGACCAAATTTAAAGGTAAGTAATTGAATTTTTAAACGTTTATGGTAAGTTAAAATCACAAATGGCGTCGTATACCTAAATACATTTGTAAAATATTATCAGTTTAATTTAAGTTATGTAAACAAATTTTAGTAAACGCTTTATTATTTAATCGTAATATTAACTGTTAAAAAAATTACTTTATCTCAAATACTAAATCTATTCCTGAAACGCAAACGACGCCACTTTCTTATACTACCTATACAGTGCCATCCAAAAAGTACGCAACATTGGGAAAAATTTTGTTATTAATATTTAAAAAAATATATGCACGAATACGCGTAATGTACAGGGTGGGACCGAGGTGGGACAGTATTAACAGAAAATTTTAAGAAAATGTGCTTGTGTAGCCTTTAATTGCAAAGATACAGAAAAATGTTATAAGAAAAGTTATTCTGTCCAAGTATGTATCCAAAACGTTACACATAACGTCCATGTTATACCAAAATTAAACGTGATTTTATGGTATAAGGATACAAAATAACGTTTAACATGCACGTTATTTATAACCTTTTGGATACATACATACACCAATTAAGAATTAAAATTTAAGTTCAGATACAATTTTTTTATTTCAATTTCTTTTAAATTTTTTTTAGTTGTTATTGCTGTACAAAATTTGCAGTTTGAGTAAAAATAACATTTTTCTTTAATTATTATTTTTTCAGTAAATGTTATGTTATTTTTATTCTATTAAATAAGCAAGTCATTAATGTTAACTATTAAATTATTTACTTTCTCACAAGTCGTGTTAATATAATTTGGTTTTAGAAAATGACATAAATATTGAAAACCTAATAGAATTGACCCCGACTTACTAAAAGAGTTAATTCCGAGTATAGGAAAAAGAATGAAATTTTCAAAAAGTTAAACTCTTCACTCCAAGAGGTGCGTTCAGCATTAGCAAGAAATATTTTATTATTTGACAAAATTTTTGTTGAAGGCTAATGAGACAACAGCGACTACCGAAAGCATTCCTAGCACCAGTAGCTTTTCTTGGGATGAGGTGAGGGCATCATTTGATGTTATATATATATTTTTTAAAAGTAATATAATTTGAATTAATTAATTAAGCAAGAAATATTTTTTACATATTTGACTAAATTTTTGATTAAGGCTAATGACACAATAGCGACTACTCAAACCATTCCTATCACCAGCTTTTCTGTGGATGAGGTGAGGTATCATTTACATTTTATATATCTTTTTTATAAGTTTGACAATTTAAATAAATTAACTAATTTAAAACAGTCCACTCAATTGAAATAAATTGTAAATTTATATATCACGACGGCCGAAGTGTTCAATTCGCTAAAAATTCTAAAAATTCTATTGATGTCTTTTTCCTCCTACAATCGGAAAGACGAAAAAATTTTTATCGATACGATATCTCAAATATACGAGTTCAAAATTCATTCTCCTCTTTAGACATTATAATGTTATATGACAAAGAGAAAATATGTATGGAGTTACCATGATAGCCCTACAAAACTACCAAACCCAAGCACCAAATTCATCACATTTTACAAAAATTTTAAAATCTGTTTGTTAGGCTGTCGTTCTAAAAGGAATCGTGAAATGATGCATTTTAACTGGGTTAGCCCTTCAGAAAAATATTGTTTGTGTGAGGTTAGCCCCATGGGTGCTGCTGGCCTAGTTTTAATAAGTTTTAATTGTTCTAATCACTCAAATCTTATCACCAATGTGGAAAATTGTAATACTTATTATATTTCTGTGTTGTATTGTTATAGAATAACGATGAAACATCGTTGGTGACTGAAATTGGTACTTCACAAAACTCTATCGAGATTGAAAATTACATATTAACACCAAGTTTCCCGGACTTTGATTTAAATACGTTGTTATCAACTAGTCCGTTGGGACTTAGTGTCCTAAATTTTTATAAAACATATAACAAGTTGGATGCAACGAGAAGAAATCGGCTCACAGATATCATAATAAAACACATTTTTAATTATATAGTTAAAAAGTAAGTTCTTACTTAATATAAATTTACAGTAATAATTTTAACTTATTCTTTATTTTACAGTCGACTGAAACATGAACAATACAATATTTTGACATCAAAAATAGTAAGTTTATTTCCAACGGAATGTAGCAGTACGTTTTATGTACCTGCAATAAGAAAAATTAATTCTTTTACTGGTAGATCCCTTCTCGCAAGGGGAAAACTTGTAGATAAGTGTAGGAATTTGATGCACAAATGTTTTGGAGAATTGCGTACTAATAAATCAAAACAACGAATTAATGAAGTTGAAAGTTCAGAGACTGTAAAAAGAAGGAAACTTACAGGTGGGTAACACACACATCTCTTTTCTTATACAACTTTGTCAATATTTTTAGATCAATTGAAGGACGATCTTCTCTGGTTGCGCTTCAAAAGTGATCCTTGGGACGATGTCGTTCAAAAGTGGCAAAATACTTTTGAAATCAGGCTAAATTCCCAAGCACAGACGATTGACAATTTTATAAATGACTGGCAATGATTTTGTACCTAAGTATTTATTATATTCTTTATCTTTAAACATGTTTTATTTTACCTAAATTTACCAAAAATTTTCATCTTTTTTAAAGAATATTATTTGTTAGTTTAAAGTAACTCGAAATGTTTGAAACAAGAAAACCTATTTTGTCTTATTTGTTTTATAATTTTAATCTGAGATGATTAATTTTCAAAAGAATATAAATTATCACTTGTTTTAAAAATATCATTGTGCATTTAATAATATTAATTTGCTTATTTCAAACAACATTTTCTTCAATTTATACTGGCATTGTTTTATTTTGAATCACTGGAAAATTTACAAAAAAAAAATTTGTTTTGATTTGAGTAAATTAGATCTTGCCACAAATATTCGTCATTATTAGAGAAAACGCACCTATTCTTAAATTGAAAAAATGATTTGATTGTTATAAGCATCATATACAGTTCTTAAGAAAACTTTGAATTTATTGAAATAAAACATAAATATTTGATTCAAAACTACAATAAGAAAGAATTCATATTTTAATTTGAAGTAAATTAACATCTTGCTTATATACAAAAAAACCATTTATTTGACTTGAAACACATTCGTTTGGTTTGAAATATTATTTATATGTGTGCCCTTTATCATCGCTTTGAATCGATAGAAGGAAACAGCTTTTTCATCATCTTGATGTCTAGAGAATGATGCGCAACCATAACGCCACCAAACCAACCTTGCTGCAAAGATAAAAAAAGAAGAGACAAGAGATTAATAAATAAAAAAATTGATTTGTAAGAAAGAAAGAGGGGAAGAAGAAAATATACATGCATAAGTGCAATAATGATATATAGTAAATATAGAAGAAATTGCGGAAGGGATAGGAAAGAATCGGATCATCAAGTGTAGAGGGTTTTATAAATAAAAGAGCGGAAAATATAAAAGAAGGGAACGTACAGGTACAGGGTTTCTATAAATGATTGTCTCATCAAGGCAATTAAATGAATAAAATTAACGATGAACGACAAACAACACACAATTACAACCAAGGATAATAATAACGATGAAATAACTGACAAATGATGATATTAGCATAAATTAATTCACTATCCATTTAAGCGGCAAATTTGAATTTTTATAATATTTCAAAACGCTTATCTGATGAGACACAGACTCTGTATAAGTACCTATAAGACGAAACTAGAAACAGAAATGAAAAAAATGAAACAACAGTGCAAAAGAAAACGCATAGAAAAAATTAAAAACAATTGGGGAGAAGAAATATAAGTGGTGGGGTGGAAAATGTAAAGAGTTAAAAAAAAGGACCGAGAAGAATATAATAATGTCGTTTATAGAGTCTAAAAGCCATTGCTGATTGGAATTTCATTTTGCTAACACGAGTGGTTTGTTTCTTCAGCGGTCCTTTCATCTCCAATGTTGTATATAGACCAACGATATCTGCTTAGCAGATTGTATTTAGCAGAGTGATAGGAGATGAGTTTTCATTATGCTAATCAAATGCAGATCTTCGTACGGTGCCGTTCGGGTGTGTTCGAATTTCTCATATAGTTGAGCTTTCTTTCTTTCTGTTAAAGTTTTCTGGACGTTTATAAATATCGTTAGCCTTTTTAACCACTTTGTGGTGGTGACCGATAATTGTTCCATCAACTTGAGCTCTCCAAGAGTATCTTGTGATCCTAATTACTAAGCCCTGACTTTGTGTCCCAAACGGTAGTTTCCTTGATGTTTGTATGCTTAGATTCAGTACAAAATAGCCCAAAAGTTTCTTTACGGCGAAGATCACTTCAATTAGGAATAAGTAAATCACATATTCAACAAACATTAAAACATTTAAAAATTTTCAATCAAGCTTTAGAGCGGGAAGATGCTGTCCAATAACACCATGGTATCAAATTGCACACGAAACGTTAACTTTTAACTTTTTTTAACATGTCATTTTCACGGTTGTCATGAAAACAAAAATTTCTTTTTGGTACTTATTTTTTGATGTTCCTCTATAACGGAAACAAAATTTGAAACAGTGACAATAGATTCAACCGTGTTGAAATAAGCAAAAAATGTTGTAAATAATACATTTCTATCATAAAACGTAAAATAAAAAAGTTTTTCCTCTTGGCAACCCCATCCGTGAACATACGGTATATCTTGCCACATAACAAGGTATATGGTAAACTTCGCCTGCTGAGAGATGACCTTTTTTAACGTTTTCTGATCTGACGATCTGCTGAATCTTTTTGGTTGGTATGCAGTTTTTATCTCGTATCTTTTAGAATTGTTCTTATGCGGTTCGTGACTTTGTATATAAGATTTTTTCGTTTACAAACACTTCGAACTTGTTCTGTAAGTTTGCCTTCTGCCTCTATGGTGAACTGAAAAACTGAATCATGTTGCTGGCTTGTATTCTTCGCTCTCGATGGATTTTTTTCAAATTTTTTTGAATGAAATGATAAAAGAGAAATAAGATAATGGCACCGATGAAACGCGGTACAGGAGTGAGGATAAGAGATAGATTAAGAAGGATAATAATATGTCAAATTTATATGGGAGAAGAAAGGAGTGAAGTAAATAATGGCAACGAAATATGATATGTACCCAGGTTACAAAATTTACAAAGTGAGTGTAAGATTAAAGAAAAGGATTTGGTACGCCGAATTTAGACAACTAAACTAAACTATAGTAAATAGTAAATTAAAAAGAAAAAATCTAGGAAATCGGCATAAAAGTAGCTTTTTTTTGGACAATAAGACTGGCAGAATTTGCAGAAGAAATCAAGAGAAAGTATAATGAGAAGATTTGGTGAAAGAGCTATATAAAAAAAACAAAATGAAAGGCAAGATTAGAAGCTCACCTTAAGTTTCAGATTTAAAAGAGGGGAGAGACTGGTAGGGAAGATAAAGTGTGAGTACTGAATGGACGTAGTTACAACAAAAAACAAACTTGAAATAGGATAGGAATTAAAAAAGGGGGAAAAACGGGAGACAGAAATGTATCAAAAATGGACATTAGAACTAGACAGAGAGATACAAGAAGAGATAGAAGAAAAAAATTAAAGTAGAGACGGAGATGGAAGCAGTCTGGCAACTCAAAATACTGGAAGTTTTTTTGTCTAAGACTGGTAAGCAAAACTTGGGTGACGTTTGGTGGCCGATATTTGTAACTACTGAAATAGTACTGAAAGTTTTTTTGTCTAAGGCCTGATTTTTTCATCTTCAGTTAATTTTATTTATCGATTAATCATCTTAGAAACGCAACTTTCTAAAAATTTAATTGGTTCAATGCTGTGTTTCCATAGTATAGTCCAGTGCATTTAGGAATTGACCCATTGTACACATTTTTTCTCTTACCCTCTATTCGAAAGGGTTTTCCTCGGTGAGTTTAATTTTAAGTTTGCGCACCTCTAAAATCAACCCTTTCGTCGCCATCTTGGATTTGGTGTTTTTTTTGGAATTTTTATATCTCGCGTTCTGATTATCTTATGACCGTATGCACCAACACAACTTAAACTTAAGCGATGCTTAAAAACAATCGTTGCTATGGTTTTAACAATTGTATCTAAGTTTTTAAGCATCGCTTAAGTTAAAGCTGTGTTGGTGCATACGGCCATTAGAGTCATAAACTAAGATTTGAGGGTGGTCTAACGCGGACTAAAATCTCCCTCACCTTTTATTCTAGTTGGGAACATTTTAATCACTTATTGCACTTAATTTGTTACTAAATGCCATTTACTTAGGTTAGGGTAAAATAAGTTCGATATGAGTGTGAGTGGAGAATTTAGGAACGTCTCCGAATTCGGCCCTTAGTGTCTTTGGATTTGGAGTTATATTTTCAAAAATGTTATATGACAAAAACCTGTGCTTTTAACGAAAAAAAAAATTATTGCTCTTCAAAGTCAACAGAAAGACTAAAAAAAAAGTGTTTTTTTGTTTGCGGGTCCTATCTTTTTTCTAGTCCACCTGACGCTTTTTCGTGAGAGAACTTTATTAAAGATAAAGTAATTTCTGGCATTTACAAAAAAAAATTATCTCGATACGACCATTTCTAGTCTGTCAATCGATACGCAAGTTGGTATGTTTTGGGCGGTATTTCAAAATACGCTAAATAGAGCTCGTGCTCCGCGCTGCATTTCGTCATAATACGACTTGTCCATCGTTTATTTATTAAAAAAAAAACAATTGTTATGCACGATACATTGTTTAAATATACCTACTTGTTCAACAAAAATTTTGTTGGAGTGCATTTTTATTTAAAAAATGAACATATCGATGAGTTTAATGACGACTTTATTCTTTCCAAATATATTCAATTACACTATTGCTATTTGTTACTAATCTATTGGTATAGTAAGAAATTCCTTTATTTGAACGCAGAACTGTGTTTATATTGGAACAATTAATATTTCGACAAGTTTTATATTTATGAAGACATTTTTTCTGCTTTTTCCGAACTCAATTCCGCACTACCCTTGAGGTTGGAGTTCACGACGCGTTTTTTTTCATGTGGTTTCCCCGATAGACCTACTCCACAGTTTTCACTTTTTCTTTAGTAAATTTCTCACCTTGCCATGATATTGATAGCCATCGTCATTGTCATTCTCACTTATCACAGGTGATTGGCTTGTTTTTGATTTTAATAAAGCGGTTGATCTTGGTAAAGCTACCATCAGTGTAAGTTCGTCATCAACTTTGCTGTCTTCGTCATTCGAGTCCTCTACATCTTTTTTTGCACTTATGCTTTCTCCACAGCAAATATTGCCAAAACAGAACATTTCAAACCTGGTTTTTGACATCAACCCTGCTACAGTTAGTTGTACATCCACAGAATACAAAGTGGTATCGGTTTTTGATCGATTGTCATTGGTTCCACGTGCATTTATGTCTGCATCGATTCACTTTTGTACTTGATGATATGTTCGAAGGGAATGTTGCCTCGCTGCTGAGCTCGTGGGAGGTGAACGCGATAAGTCAGTTTTGGTTTTCAGATCAGGTTGCAAAAACGAGCAGCGAGACAACATTTCCTTTGAACATATCAAGTGCAAAAATGGATCGGTGCAGAGAAAAATGCACTTGGAGCCAATCACAACCGATCAGGAATCGAAATCATGCAAAGTTCTGGATATTGTAACCTGTGGATGTACAACCAACTGTTGCAGAGCTTGTGTATGTCAAAAAGCAAGTTTGAAATGTTTTGTTTTGTGCAAGACTTGCCGTGGGGAAACCTGGGCGACCGCGAAACAAGATGTAGATGACTCAAATGACGAAGACGACAAAGTTGATGACAAACTTCCAACGATTGTACCTTTACCCAGATCAACCGATTTATTGAAAAGAAAAGCAAGCGAACCGCCTGTGATAAGTGAGAATGAAGATGATGGCTATTAATATTATCACAAAGTGAGAAATTCACTAAAGAAAAAGTGAAAACGGTGGAATAGGCCTTATTGGGGAAACCACATGAAAAAAAAAACGCACCCAGAAAAAAAATATGTTTATAAAGTTAAAACCTGTTGAAATATTAATATAAACACAGTTCTGCGTTTAAACTAAACAAATTTGAAAAAAATAGCAATAACGTAATTGAATAACATTTGAGAAGAATAAAGTCATCATTAAACCCATCGAAATGTTCATTTTTAAATAAAAATTCACTCAACAAAATTTTTATTGAACATATAAATATTTAAACAATGTATAATGAAGAACAAGTCGTATTACATACGACGAAATGCAGCGCGTATTTCGAAATCGCGCACGAAACATAGCAACTTTGCACTTCGATTGTCGGGCGAGAAATGGTCGTATCGGGATAATTTTTTTTGTAAATGCTAGAAATTACTTTATCTTCAATTAAGTTTTTTTCTAAGTCTTTATGTCGACTTTGAAAAGCAATAACTTTTTTTCCGTTAAACGCACAAACATTGTTGAAAATATAACTCAAACCGAATAGCGTTGTCCTTTGTAAGACAAGGATAATTAAAAAGAGATGGTTTGTTCTACCAATCTAGGAATTTTAAGAAGTAACTGTTAGTTAGATCAGTAAGACACCCATAAGAAACAAAAACTAAATAGAGGATTCTACATTTTTAGTGATTTTTATGAATTGTTGTTTCTTACACTGTGTTGTACTTCTTAAAATCCCTAGATTGGTAGAACAAACCATCTCTTTATTATCCTTGTCTTAAAGGACAACGATATTCAAAGACACCAAGTTTATGACTGTGCAATAGGTAATTAGAATGCGAGGTATGAAAATTCCAAAAAAAAACACCAAACCTAAGATGGGAAAGGGTTGGTTGAAATAGAAAAACCGAGAAAATAAGTATGTTTCCTTATACCATTAATTAACTATTGATAATAATTTAATAATACTGACTAATAGCAAAGAGTTTGCTAATAGTTTATTTTATGTTCGTTTCAATCATTTGATAACTGTTTGTATAAAAATTGAACTCTTTGTATGGAATACGTCCATTATAAGATTGCGTTGTGAAACGTCAAAGAGAAAATGGTTTGATGTATTTGTTGAACAAAATGTACTCGCTTTTATTTATTTTTAAAAATGTAATTAGTGCAATGTGTTTAAAATCTATTTAAATAAAAATTTTAAAATGTACTTTCCGGTCGGTTGGCCTAAAGTTTTAAAAATACCCGAATTGGGTCAAACAACAATAAAACATATTACTAGTAATAGAGACAGGATTTTGTTTGCAATTTTAACAGATGATGCACTTGCTCTTTGGTTTTGTAAGGTAAATATGAATGACACGTTGTTATTTACAACGAGTACGTTAATTTACTAATTTTCAGCCGTGTGTCCCTATTGTTTTTCATCGCCGAACAACAGATTCGTTAAGTAAATTTGGTACCAATATTGTTGTCGAATGGAAACCTGATTCTAGTATGCTTGTAATAGTGGTATGTTTTAATAATCACGAGGTTAATTAGTGGATAATTAACGTTTTCTTTTTTTGGTAGACATCGGAGGGACATTTATTGTTTTATAATGTTTCCGTAATAGCTGATCAAAAAGGTTTATATGTACAAACAGATTCACCACATGTGAATTTACGCAGGGATAGTGCAGAGTTGTTTATCAAAGAAATCATTCCTCCATTGCATTTAACATTGGTAATACATATTGTTACGCGAATATTTGAAACATATTTGTTTTGTAGAGTCAAGAAGTAACAGTATGGGATGGTGCAATTACAAGTATCGTCTGTATTACTATGACTGAATTAATGGTGGCTACCAGTAAGGGTCACGTACTAAGATATAGATGGGATGGATCTCAAAATAGAGATTATAATTTAGATTTAAGGCGAATACCTTTTTGTATTAATCAACAAGTTTCTAAAGCAATTCCTATTGTTGAAGAGAATACTTATATTGTTGATATGGAATACTCTCCATTGCTTGGTGGTTTTGCAATAGCTTTAAGCGATGGACGAGCTGCTTTCTTAACTGCAACTTCTTTGAAATTTGATCCTAATGTAAGATTTTAATTTTCATCGCGTTTTATAATTATTATATATTTCTTAGCAAGCTCAAGGTATTTGGGCTCAAGGGATTGAAGATGCAACCTGTACAACCATAAATCATAAATACAGACTCATAACTTTCGGAAGGGCAAAGTATTTGTGACTTACTTCGCACGAATTTATTTTTTAACATTTTGACTTGCAGTTCGGAATGTGTTGTTTATTACATAGATGAAAGCACCGGTGGTTTAGAATTGTCTCATAACTGCATTTTAAGCAGTAAAGATTATCCCGGATGTCCTGGTTTTGTAAGTCAAGTTAAATGGACTCCCGATGGACATGCTATGGCATCATCATGGACGAAAGGTGGAATAGCACTATGGTCAACTTTTGGTGCTTTACTCATGTGTTCTCTTGGTTGGGATTACGGTTTACACGTAGATCTGGAACGGTGTAATCCATTACATGTATCTTCTATGGTAAGAATTAAAAAGCGACGAACTTAATATACATTAAATTATATTTATTAGGAATGGGCTACTGAAGGTTACCAATTGTGGATGATTCGCAAACACACATATAGAAATAGTGAAGCTACCGATATGAATAGCAATCCTGGCGATTTAGGTAGTACTCAATATAACGTAATACAGTTGGACTTTGTAAAAGTGCTTTAACCAGTAACCCTAGCATGGTGAGTGTTCCATTAATGTAAGCAATTTAATACCGAGATTAAATTTTAGGCTCACCAAAGTCATCTATTCCTTCAAGGCGATGACAGATTATATGTAAATACTGCAAATACATTAATTAAATTATTCTCAGACCGTTCAGCTAAAGACGAAAGTGTTTTAAGCGAAAATGGAACATTTTCTGCTTCATCTACGTTAGCTGAAGGGCGACAATGGTTGGTGATTCCTATACCTTCAACATACTCAGCTACAAACTGGCCCATGAGAGTAAGAAGATTTATTCGGTGCATTCACATAATTATAAATTAAATTGCAGTATGCTAGCATTGACCAAGACGGGCAAAATGTGTCCATAGCCGGTCGTACCGGTTTAGCACATTACTCAATGTTAACACGTCGCTGGAAATTATTTGGAAATGAAACGCAAGAAAAAGATTTTATTGTTACTGGCGGTTTACTTTGGTGGCGAGATTACTTGGTTATGGGTTGCTATAGCATTATTGACAATAAAGACGAAATTAGGTTTTATCCCAAAGACTGTAAATTAGACAACAAGTTTGCGAAACTGATAAAAATATCATCTCCAGTTTTACTTATTAATAATTTGCAAGATTATTTAATTACATTTGGATCTGATGCTCAAGTAGCTATTTGGACAATAAGAAAAATTGACACAGGTATTTACATTTGCATTATTACAATATTTTTGAAAAATAGGTCATGTAGATTTATTTTAAACGTTGTGGTGTTTAATTAAGTTAAAAAGCATTACAGTAAATTAATTTAATTTACTATAATGCATCGCAAAGTAAACACATTTAATTGCGTTATGGTTATTAAAAGCTGCTGTTCGGTTTTCGTTAATTATTAATTATTCCGTTATCTTGTGGCTTTCTGACATATATTATGTTTAATAGTTAATTACTATATTTAGTATACAGGTTGAATCACCACCAACGGGAAACAGTAAAAGTTTTACAAGTTTTATCTTTTTAATAGCTTGCAGGTTGATAAATTTTACATTTTAAAATTATTTTGAAATATACAGCATGTCCCAAATATTGTGGTACATTAAAGTTATATTTTTTCTTATGGAAGAACCTGTATCTTATTATATTTTTTGATTGCCCGTAGAAACTAAAGTATACTTTCATAAAGATACCTAAACACAGAGTGTTCTGAGTTTTGTCGACTTTTCTTAAAATATGGAGTATTAAAAAAAATTGAATATCTTCTAATCCAACAAATCATAAAAAATTTACTCTTACGTCTAAATAGTTGGGTATTAGGTTAATGTACTCCATGATCAAAATAATTGGATCATTCAATATGTAATATGAGCCTTATTTTAAATGGAACACCGTGTATTTTATTAATTCATAATGATAACAAAAAGTCCTCTTAGATTGACTCTAGGTATTCACTACTGATTAGCAGTATCGGATGTGCATCCTTTGATTTTAAAAGAATTATCACAACCTGCGAGCGAGTCGTCTAGTAGTAATCAAAGATAAACAATACGGTAAACAGGAGGTTAATTTTTCTGGTGGAAATTTAATCTATCAGGTGGAAATTCTAGAATGACAAGATGGCGATGTAGTCACATGTAGGTTTTGAAATAAATGTCAACTTACGGCGTTCATCAAACGTGCGGAATTCAAAGGTCATCTAAGATTGTTTCACAACTAGATTCCACCAGGATTCGTGTAGACAATTTTTCTTTCTTAAAATTAGACAAAAGTAAGGTTGGTTGCCTGTCTCCATGGGAAAATAATCCCACGCTTTATTCGAAAAGAGCGGCATAATCAATATGTACAAAACAAAATCCTAACACAATTCTTCTATAATCCCTAATCTATCTGGTTTCTGTAACCTTCTACCAAATCTAGTTGTGGCCACACTTTCTCTTGGTTGGCTCCTTCTCGAACACCACATCACCGGATGACGCCTCCGTCGGTATCTAACTTTGGACTGATCTCGGACGAGTCTTTAACTTGACTATTCGAATGGGTCCATCTCTACCAGGATGTAAGTCAGTCGCCCGTCTCAGATGCCACTCGAGCCTCTTCTTCTGCTTATTCTCTATGAACACAGTGAGGTTTCGGTTTCCGTCATCTTTGGCTCTCTGTAGGAGGATTCCCAAGTTCTCTTTCCGGAATCGTCTACGTAATTCATTCATGAGCTCCTACTGGTCACGAGATCGCTTTTGGAACTCTCTTTGTCAATCTCGTCTAGGCCGGGAACTTCTGTCGTCCTAATTCTATCTTGTTTTGTGCATCTTCAGGGGTCGACTATTGATTACACTTATTCCACGTCACACAGAACAGTCACGAGCTCCGCATACATTAATACGGCTTTGCCCAACAGCCGGACGAGCAGTCCCTTGTCACTCCGCAGTAGCCTTTCCTAAAAACCGCTCCATCAAGCCCCATTGTATTTCTGCTGGATTGTCTCCTAGTCCAGAAATCTCAACAAATTAGAACTTTCTCGGAAATTTGTCCCTGTGTCACAATAGACATGGTTGCCTTCTTCATGGACGCCCCCATTGCTTTAGTTTGGAGTAGTTGGAGTGACACATTATCAGTCCCTTCACATCGAATGAGTGTGACAGTGACATGTGCGAGTCCACTTGCGTCACAAAATTGTACGGGCTCCACTGGTTTCGATCTGTATTTCCTTGGCTAAACCATGTTGGAAGTCGTCGACACAAGGTCCAGTTCCTTTTGCCCACTTCACAAATCTTGAACTTTGCGTTCTCCTCCAAACTTATCGGTAGACTTGAGTCTTCTCGTTGTAGACCTAAGCCTTTACTCTGTAACTTGACGGATACTCGGATTGAGCTGAGTTTCCCTGCTCCATTTACAGACCCTCGGGTGTCACCGTGTTCACAAAGTGACCTATCATCTTTTCTTCGTTTTCTTGTTTGGACTCTCAAGCTCCAGAGGTCAGAAACGTCCATCTCACTCATCACTAAACTTGTGATTGTTATACTTGTGCTATTAGCACATTGCACAGAAGTGCAGAGGCACTTTCTCATTACTGTCCAACCCAGACGTGTTTGAATAGCAGTCAAACCGCACTTCAGCTGTTAGATTGTTCCAGTGAGAAGGTTACCACCACCTTCACTTAAGAGTTGTATGGGCTTTTCTGCACTGTTCACATCCTCCAATTAATATCGTTTCCCGAGACATACTTGGCAGCTTGCCACAAAGTTGATCTTGATCTAATACATCAAAACCGCACAAAAATGTTTCGTCATTATTTTCCTCCACACCGAGTACATGGGTGAGACTCTCACTTTCGTTTGACTTCAGCCCCATTTCCTCTGCTGTTGACTTCATGATGTGGGACCGTTGACATCCTATGCCTAACAACACCAGAATTAATTTCTCTTTCGGTTTATTTTTAGCTTAATCATAACTGTCTGTAGCGTGAACTTTCCGGTTTTGGAGTTGACCAAACCGGCAACGCCGGGCTGCTCGTTGTCTTTCTACAATTGTCTACGTTTCTGATGACAACTTTTGCCATCTGGTTCTTGCTTTACACTGGTGGATCCTTGAACTAATGATATGCGAACTTCACCTCAGCGACGGATGGGCATTGACACATGGTGGGTATGTCTTGGCTACGGCCTAAACTTAGTTTTCTGTGCCTTCTTTAAACTGTTCTCTATTTCTGTTTTTGTGTTGGTTATTGTTTGACTATACCTTTGCCGCCTTTTTGGCGATCCTCTTTTTAGCAACTTCTCTACTAGCGTCCCAATTTCTGATAATCTCTTTGGCTTACTTTTGCTTTACTTTTCTCTGGGAGTGATCAATCTGCTTTTAGCAACTTTGTGGGTATCTAACTCATTCGTGACCACCCCAATCTAGGCTTTATTTCTGATCTTCTTTCTCAAGTCTTTACACGAAATTTCTTGTCAGCTCTTGGCGACCTCTCAGTTTCGCTGGAGGGGGATTTTGTAACGTTGCAATTGATATTGGGCGAATTTATATATCTGGATTGAAATAAAACTTAAAATAAACCCAAGTTCTCTAATACTCGAAGTGTTTACTAAAGTCGTACCTAGTGGTATCCAGATTTTACACAAAAAGTTGATTCGTTAAATACAGACGGTTCAAACATAATAAACAGAGAGATTAGGTTGACGGCGTGTTCGAGGGGCAAAAATGGCGATCACACTAACACGACGTACCGAGCTTCAAGCGACGCGAAAATGGGGACACCACCAACACGACGACGAAGCGGGAGTTGCATTATAGCGTAGATTTTTGTATAGTTCAGAACGCTCTTTTGTGAATATAGATCTTTTGATTTTGTCTTTTATTTCTAATCGCCTCTCTTATTGCAGTTGGAAATGTCGAAGCCAACAAAGTGCAAGTAATTGACATATCGGCACTTTGCGTACATCCAGCATGCGTCACTTCAGTAACTCTGACATCTTTACGTACCGAAGCGGGTCGAGGTCAAAATCGAAATTCCGAAAGCATAGTGTTAAACGTCAGCGGGAGGCTATTATTAGTTCAAAGGGAATCGCGTAATGGCGATCGTTATACGTGCACGATGCCTACTGTACTTGCCAGTTGTGTTGAGAACGTATGGGTTCCTTTGCGTCGCAAAGCCGAAAAAGTGCATCTTACAGAGGCGTTGTGGCTGTTTTGCGGTTCACACGGAATGAGGGTATGGTTACCTTTGTTCCCAAGGGACGGAGATAAAACTCACACGTTTATGTCGAAAAGAATAATGTTACCTTTCTGTTTGAGAATATATCCATTAGGTAGACAGTACAAACATCTCTCCCACAATCATTTTAATTCTCAAAATTTGCAGCAATACTTTTCGAAGATGCAATAATTTTAGGGGCAGAAAACGATACTCTGCTATATACGAGTGATTCAAATTCGCCTTTCTCACTACCGTTTAGTGTTCTTGAACGTACTGTACGTTACCGTATTTACCTCAATTAATTCTGTAACTATTCCACGTTTTAGAGTCAAGTATATCTTCATCAAATATTAAGGCAACTTATTCGTCGGAATTTAGGTTTTCACGCGTGGGAAATCGCAAGAAGTTGTACAAGTTTGCCATACTTTCCGCATTCGTTAGAGTTACTATTACACGAAGTGCTCGAAGAAGAAGCTACTAGCAAAGACCCGATTCCCGATGCTCAGCTTCCAAGCGTTATCGAATTTATAATGGAGTTTCCGGTTTATCTTCAAACGGTTGTGCAATGCGCTCGAAAGACTGAAATCGCTTTATGGCCGTATTTATTTTCGGCGGCCGGAAAACCGAAAGTTTTGTTTCAAGAATGTATGGCGAAACGTCAACTCGATACAGCGGCATCGTATTTAATCATACTTCAGGTTAGTGGTTAATCGATTCGGCCTTTTTTGCGGTAATTGATCGTGTTTTGTAGAATTTAGAAACATCTTCAGTAAGTAGACAATATGCCACTTTACTTCTTGATACAGCGTTGGAGCAGTCAAAATGGGAGTTGGCGAAGGAGTTAGTTCGCTTTTTACGAGCAATAGGTGCATGTTTTAGTTGCGATTTAGTTATTAGTACTAACTACGCTTTTTTAGATCCAAACGATGTAGAATCTCCTCGCACTTCGTTTATTCTACCGGGAAAACTGGGGCTCAGTCAGCCAACTCCTCCAGTGAGCCCCGATGCGGACGATCTGTCGCTTATCTTAGGTAGTTTTCAGGGTCCTAGAGGCCGTAGATTTAGTACGTCGGTTAAACAGACTGACGCTAAAATTTCGAATACAATGAACACTGTTGCTGAATCTCCGAACGTGACTAGGAGGAAGAAAATTTCTTCTGTTAGTAGGAATAGTGAAAGTAGGTAAGACGCACTTTAGCTTATGAATATAGAATCACGTAAATTTTATTGTTGTTCAGTATTATCTATTATGCAATTTCTTTTGTTTTTTGTCCATTTGAAGTTAGCAACCCAACTTTTAGTTCTCGTTAAGTTCTTATCCATGTCCATATAATTCAATCAAACTTTAATGTTTACCAAACGTATTTGTAGCATAATAGAATTTTGATACGCCTAAAAAAATAAAATTACGAAAAACAAACGTTCACCAAACAAGGGATTTCTCGAAAATTCGTTAGCAATCGCAGGGATGCAGCTACCAACTTAGCGTGAGGTTGGATTTTAAAAAAAAGGTTTTTGGAACTTTTGTACCTTAGGTGTTTTCTTATTGATTTTTACGTTTTACGTAGTAATTTCTTACTATAGTACTAATTTTTTTTACAGAGATAGTACCGCTGAGGAATTTTTCATCGACGTAATACTTCAGCGTCACGCACGTCGTCTATTATCCGCCCATCGTCTTGCCGATTTAGGCTACTTTGCAGCCCATTTAGATTTTCATTTAGTTGCTTGGTTAGCAAAAGAAAGGGAACGAGCCGCCCGAATTGACGATTTTGTGGCTGCATTAAAACATTTACACGAAGAATTTTATTGGCCCTATCCTGTCGCGTGCGATATTTCTACAAACAGCAGTTCTACAAGTAAGGCGGTCGATCGGTTCTCTTCTGTTGTTGATTAACATTTATATCTGTTAGCGCTACCGACAACTCCCGAAAGCCCCACCACAACGATTGAGGATCGCATTAAGGCGTTGTATGTCGATCCTTTGTCCAGTGGTCAAGTTACGTCTAGTAGAGTAGGCGATAGCGGTTATGTCAGTTTTCCCGGAGGGTTGCCTTGTACAGGTATCTTAACTTCTCAAACTTTGGACACTTCGAGTCAAATAGCCGAAACAGAAATGGAAGAGCAAAGTATAATGACCCGTACAGAAGTGGTAGACACCCAAAGGGAAGATTACGATAATTCCAAAAGTGATATCTTAAATTCAAATAATTCATTATACGATAGTAAACTAGTACTGCTTGATAGAAATATTGGATTAGAAAGTACAAAAATAGGCGCTACAAAGAGACCTAGCATTAGAGATGAGTCGATGATGAGTACCGTTAGTTCGGTGTTTGGAGACGACGGAGATTTAGATAGTGTTTCGTGTAACGAACACTGGGAGGTGCCAACTGCTCAAGTTTTGGAGCAATTATCAAATTCCGGAATAAAAGGATCGCAAAGGGCTGATGTACAATTAAGGTAAATAATAATTTTTTTCTTTAAGCGACAATAAAATGGCATATTATTGAACTACTGGCAGACCCTAAAAACTTTTTACTGTCTAAACATTAAAAGCAACAGTTCTTTTGTTTTCACAACAATTTACAGGTTGGTACCTCGGTATGTCATATTATAAATGTAAAGTACCAACTTGATTCGTCGAGAATAAAACGTCACTCTAACACTCGAGAATCTCGAAAATTTGAAAATAACACATGAAAACTAGCAATAAACGCTTGCAGAAAAATAATATATTTCACTTGGAGTTAAAAATATAATTGTTTAACTCCTAGTAAAATAATCTACTATTTTCCGAAATTGTTACTAAAGTAGCAAAAGATCGGTAGTAAAGTAAATAAAATCGGTACTAAAAAAATTCATTATAGTTCGATTTTTAAGTACACATTTTTGTCGGTAGAGATGTGTAAAATGTATGTAAATTTTAGAATCTCGCATGCGCGGTGGACATTTGTCTATAAAATATACTATTCTTTCTTCAAACGCAAGGAAAAAGAAACAAAAACAGCAAGGAATTTTTATACAGCAAATCCCGTTTGCTTTGTAACACTGGGGTGTTGCTATGATTTTCATTGTAAAGAAGAACGCGGGCGCTTAAGTACTTAGCCGGCGACATTGTCATATAATGAAGTGACACTTAAGCATTATCAGCTCGGCCATATAATAGCATACTTAATTGACGTTTGAAGAAAAAGGTCTTTTTCATGACTCAGTGTTTCATTTGCCTCGGCTATCGCCTCTGCAACTAAAACACATTCGTCATGAAAAATCAAACCTTAGTGTCTTGATACATAAATAAGTACTTTTTACGGTATGCACATATCTTGTTTAATGGTCAGGTACAAATGTCTACAAAGTTAAATATTTAGTGAAAACAAAAATTTTGATTTTTCTTTAATTATCTAGAAATGTGGTTAAAACGGTACGGATGAATCTCGGACGCCAGATTTATTAAGAAAAGTCTCGTCCATTTCTGAAGATATCGAATCCGAAGCAAGAGCTTAAATATTTTGACAGTTAAAAGTGAGATCCTTGATTTTGAAAATTTATGGACTGAAAACGACATGACTTAAGGACTTTTTGTGTGATAACTGTATAGAATGAACCGTTCTCTATCCACTGTTAAAATTTCGAGATTCTATCTCCACCGGTTCCGAAGATACGGAATGTAAACCAAGAGCTGAAGCATTTTAATAGCTACACTACAGGTCCAAACTTCGACTTGAAAATGACTTAGGAACTTTGTATTTAAAAACGTATAGATTGATCCTTTCTCTATCGACTGGTAAAATCTCGAATCCCTATCTTTTTCGGTTCCGAAAATATCAGTGCAAAACAAGAGCTTAAGCATGTTGATAGCTATAGGTACAATCTTCGACTTTGAAAATTTTTGGACTGGAAACGAAATGACTTAGGAACTTTTTATTTAAAACCTTTATAGAATGGACTTTTTTCTATCCACTGCTAAAATTTCCAATTCCTATCTTATCCGGTTCCGATGATATCGGATTCAAAGCAAGAGCTTAAGTATTCTGACAAGTAAGATCTTCGACTTTGAAAATTTATGGACTGGAAATGACATGACTTAGAAACATTTATTTTATACTTTATAGAATGAACCTTCTTCTATCGATTACTAAAATCTTCACTCCTTATCTCCTCCGGTTCCGAAGATATCGGATGTAAAGCAAGAGCTTAAGCATTTTGATAGCCACAGATGCGATCTTCGACTTTGAAAATTTTTGGAATGGAAACGACATGACTTGGGGACTTTTTATTTGAAAACTTTATAGTATGAACCTTTCTCTATCGACTGGTAAAATCTCGAATCCCTATCTTTTTCGGTTCCGAAAATATTGCAAAACAAGAGCTTAAGAATGTTGATAGCTATAGGTACAATCTTGGACATTGAACATTTTTGGACTGGAAACGACATGAGTTATGAACTTTTTATTTAAAAACTTTATAGAATGGACCTTTCTCTATCCACTGCTAAATTCTCCAATTCCTATCTTATCCGGTTCCGATGATATCGGATTCAAAGCAAGAGCTTAAGTATTCTGACAAGTAAGATCTTCGACTTTGAAAATTTATGGACTGGAAACGATATGACTTAGGAACATTTATTTTATACTTTATAGAATGAACCTTCTTCTATCGATTGCTAAAATCTTCACTCCTTATCTCCTCCGGTTCCGAATATATCGGATGTAAAGCAAGAGCTTAAGTATTTTGATAGATACAGATGCGATCTTCAATTTTAAAAATGTTTGGAATGGAAACGACATAACTTGGGGACTTTTTATTTGAAAACTTTATAGAATGAACCTTTCGAATCCCTATCTTTTCCGGTTCCGAAGATATCAGTGTAAAACAAGAGCTTAAGCATGTTGATAGCTATAGATGCAATCTTCGACTTTGAAACTTTTTGGACTGGAAACGAAATGACTTAGGAACTGTTTATTTGAAATCTTTATAGAATTAACCTTTCTTTATCGACTGCTAAAATCTTGAATCCTTACCATTCCATTTCTATAACGTTAGTATGTCAAAAACTATGAAGCGACACGAAGTGGGTTTGATGAAATTTTAATGTAAATGTAAACATCGCGACTGTATAAAGTGTGACATGACGTCGTACCTCACCACAATTCCACTCAGGAGTAAAAAATTTTTTTTTGTTATAAAACGTCACGATTAAAATAAAAATTGACGGATCTGACCAATTTGTATTAAATAAGTTGAGTAATTTTGGGACACTGTACTGTCAAGCCCTAAGTATCTTGATGCTATTAATGATTCAATCAAATGTAATGGGTTGGTAGCATTGATTAGTAGGTTATCGTAAGCATTTATCAATTTTGGTTAAGGTACAAATAGCTTAATGATAATGATGAATTGACTTTATTTTAACATTTGATGTCACAGTTGAATTGAATATAGAGCATTTGAAGCTAGAGTACAGTGTGGTAAGAGCGATATAAAGAGCAAGAAAAGTGTTACCGGGGGGAAAGGTGAGGGAATTATATGGATGTAGAAGGTGGTGAGAAAAACAAGGATGGAAGACATAAAAAGAGAAGTAATAAGGATATAATGAAGAAAAAAGTCGAAGAAATTTTTATTGTTGTTTTTACTGTTTATTTGGTATGTTAAAAAGGTACCGAATCATTTGTTAATGTAGAAATAAATTAAATTAATAATAATAATTTCAAACTGTTGCATCTTTGCAATACATACAAATTGATCCTCGCATTCTAAAACAGAACATAGAGTGGGAAAGCCCATGTTCAGTGAAAGTAAGTACAGGTCTCGCCAGGAGTAAAGGCGAGCACGCCCAAAATTTTTAGATGCGCACTGACATTTCTTAGGGATTTCTCGGGTTGTAACTACAGTGGCGTTTCATGAGTGCTTTAAGATACTCTCGCGGTGTTGGGCAATTTTAGGAACGTTGATTAATTAACGTTTTTTAATTTATTTAAATAGATAGTGTTTCCTTCATCAGGCCTTAGATAGGAGTTGAAAAAGTTGTCTAATGTAGTATAAACGTATTGTAATTATAGTCAAACCAAGTAATAAATAACTACGGCACTGGTATAGCCTTTTCACTAAATCGTGTTCAATCGTTACCTCTCGGCATGCGAGTGTAATTGAATCGCATCATCATGTACGCCTTGGTCGGTGATTAGCTTTTGTTTTCTACAATGTTATATTTGTGAACTTCATAAGGTGTTCAGTAAAGTTTCATTGTATCGTTGTGTTTGTTTCATTGTAACTTTGTGTTCATTTTCCGAACTGTTCCGCTATGGCGTTGAATAAAGAAGAAATGATAGATATGGTTCTTATTCTTGGGGAATGTGAGAGAAATCCCCTCTTGGCATCGAGGGTGTATGCCCAGCGTTATCCAAATAGACGACATCCTAGAGTGGAATCGTTCAGCAGGGTTCTGGAGCGGCTTCTTACTAGAGGATCAGTGGAGTCTGGAAAAGAAACTACGCCAAGACGGTCTGTACAGATGAAAATGAGTTCCGTGTTTTGGCGTCTGTGGTGGAAAATCCGAATGTCAGTCAAAGAGACATCGCCCGAGAAACCGAAATTGGTAGAATGTCTGTACAAAGAGTCCTGAAACAGCATAAGTACCATCCGTACCACGTTCAGCTACATCAGGAACTACTTCCAAGGGATTTTGCAGCAAGAACGGAATTTTGTCAGTGGACCATCAAAAGAATAGCCGAAGACGAAGACTTCTTCAAATATGTCCTGTTCACTGACGAGTCTACCTTTCACAAAAATGGTTTTGTAAACAGGCATAACTTCCATTATTACGATACGGCAAATCCTCCTAACTTCCGGACGTTTTCTCAATACCGATGGTCACTGAATGTGTGGGAGGTGTTTTTGGTGATCGTGTTTTCGGACCGTACTTTTTGATGGACACTTAACAGGAAGGGCCTATTTGCAGTTCCTGCAAAATGGTTTCCAAGAAATGTTGGAGGATGTTCCTTTAGAATTTCTTCGACGTATGTGGCTACAACAAGACGGTGCCCCATCTCATTGCACCCAAGAAATTCGGAACTACTTAAATGCGAATTTCCCAAACCGCTGGATAGGAAGAGGAGGGGCAATTAACTGGCCCGCTAGGTCGCCTGATCTCACAAAATGTGACTTCTTTTTGTGGGGATTCGTTAAAAACAAAGTGTACACCTCTTCACCTACCACTGCCGAAGATATGCGGGAGAGGATAACTAACGCTTTCAGAGAAATTACCCCGGACATTCTGGTCAACGTTGACAATAACTTCAAACGTCGAATGAGGATGTGTATTCAAGAAAATGGCAGACATTTCGAGCAGCTTTTGTAAAAGTTAAACATCAAGAACTGGCCTGAGGCAAAGTCACTGCTCTGTGTGGACATCTTGAAAATTATTTTGTGATTTAAAATGTCTGAACTAAAATACAACACTCTGGTTTTTCAATTGAAATAGTTTTCATTCCTAAGGTAGAAAACAAAAGCGGAAAAGCAGCTAATCACCGACCAGGGCGCACGCGATGATCCGATTTAATTAAAATTTAGAATATAACTGCAATTTTCTCAAAACTGTTAGGAACTGATAGCAACAACCTTATATCAGACGAAAGGAAATAAAATTCTGCATATGATGGGCTGAAAAAATAATAGTGTTCTATTTGAAAAAAACAAGTTTTGCCGGTTTGAAACAATTTATTTTTGAAGCGGTAGCTTTGAATGAATTTAACAGAAACATGTTTGTGTAAATAGTGCAAATGGTAGGTCATTTCTCTTAGAAGCGATCTGTGAAAACCGCATTCCTCTAAGTTCTTTTGTTTCGGAGATATGAAAAATGGCGCAGGGTACCGAAACGGCATTTTTCTTCCTTTAGCGCTAATTTTCTGAGGAACGGAGCATTTCAGCCATAATGTATGGTTAACGAAGTGGCCTTTAAATTAAGCGAGAAATCTAATAAAGCAATAATAAATGGGGCATTCCATTTAAAAAATTAAGTTAGGTTGCGTACAGGAAAAACGGGACACCCTGTATATTCGAAAATAATTTTATGGTATAGAGAAGTTGATTTGGTGGAACTTTTATTTGAAACATTTTTCGATATCTCCAACCGCAAATGAGTTATTGAAGACCCACGCTTGCTTGTGACACCCTGTATGTAACCGTTTTATAAATATTTAGTATTTGTGTAGGTAATTATGGATTTACTTCAATAAATTAAACTAAGTAGACCGGTTGTTTGCAATGACTTGTTTATTTTGTTTTTCGGCAATATTTTTGCCCATAGGTATGCAAATAAACAAGCCATGAGATCCAACGGCATTGATTTAATTTATTGCAATAAAACAATAATTACACAAATACTAAACATTTCTAAAACGGTTAGATTTAGGTATAGGGAATATAAATCAAACGAGTTTTCAAAAAAATTCCGAAGCAAACATCATAAAATACAAAGTGTTCTATTTATAATAAGTAACTTATAAATGTTTTTAGTTAGACATGTTAGCTTCTGTGTTTAGAACACCCTGTAAGGATTATCGATTAAGTTAAAGTCAAGGATTAACTAACACTAACTTTAATAATAGTAGAAATATAGTTATTTTTCGAGTACTCGGTATTGAAATAAAATTTAAAAAATATGAAAATATTTCAATAATGGTTAATTTTAGGTATAGCATATGGTACACTAATTCTATCTTAAATTTACCGCAGAATTCTAAAATAAAATAAAAAATACTAGTTTCCGTTTAAAATAAGTAAGGTGGACTCCACTTCGGGTATAACCGAAAGTGCCTCATTTATGGTATTATTATATTTGAACTTGACGTTCTCATAAACCACTACTGGTGTAATTTCAAAACTCTAATATATATTTTTTCTTCCATAACTTCTAATCAAAATTCTTCATGTTACACCCTGTATACTTCAAAGAGTATTTTCATTTTTAAAATTGCGAAGGTCTCCGTTTTCACTTCTTCTAGATGAACCTGTCTTTGTCGGGTTATATGTTGTTTTCAACCAATGTTTTATTTTGGTAGAATACATAAGTAATTTAATTGATGATCGCTTTATACTAACTTTACTTTTCTTTGTCGCTCGTTATCTAATAAACACTTGTGATATTCAATAAACACTCTTGTTGTTAAAACAAAAACATCGATTTCACTAAAGATTTATTTATACAATTTATATAACACACGAAAAATACCTAACATCATATTTATAGGCATTAAGCGAGTCTAGAAATTGAATGGCATAAAGGAATGTACACCAGTCATCTATTTTCTTCAGTGGCGTAACAACATTTTTCAAATTAACCATATTTTTAGGTATTTATTACAGTTATTTATGGAAGCTAGTTGTTTGGAGTGGTCCCTTTTGATCTCAATTTTGTTAAGAGATGCAATGGCAGTGTTGCGTACCGTGAACGCAGCGCGTACTTCGGAACAATCCATTGAAGCAATTTCTCGTCTTCGACAAGGTCTTCAGTTGTTATGTTACTGGACCAATCGCGAATGGTAAGCGATTTAACCGTAAACGACCGAATTCTTATATGCTGTTTTTAGTTTGGGATATAAAACGTTTATGTTAGCGATTCAAAATCAGATATCCGTCCTATCGAAAATTCTAACTACGAAAATACAACAGCAACAAATACAAGAACACCAACAGGCGGTCTCTGCTACGTTTAGTAAAATGATGTCGCCACCGCAGTCGCGATCGCGGAAAACCAGCTCCAATCAAGACTCGACTAGTCAAAATGTAACGACGAAAGAAAAATTGGTTAACTCTCAAGTTAACCACACAAGCGGTGAAAGAATAACTGACGCCTCTCTTAGTGTAAATACATCTGTAGATAACGACAATTTTGCCAACGATAATCCTGTCCCCGAAAGCACAGGTTGTACAATTTCTTAACGTTTTCGGGATATGTATGTACAAAGTAATAACATAAGGTACCAATTCGTCAATTAAGTTTTAATTTACCGTTTGCTCAGTTTTTTTAATCCGTTTTAAGGTAATTGAATTCGTCCTTGGAGGAGCGAGGGTCGAGTCTTATATAAATGTTTTTTCTCGAATTTGTTTTACATCTCGCTTTGTAACGTCGTCAATTAGAAAATGTGTGGTTAAAAAAAAGTTATTTTGTACAAATGTATTAAGTGTATTATAGAAATGTGCTCACTACTAATTAATATTATTATGAAAAATTTTAATGACGTGTTTTGGTTTTTAGTTATCTAGTCCACTTTCGTTTTCACATTTGAAATTTCGGGTGGTTAGCTTCGCCCAATTAGACGTAAAGCCCACTTTGTTGTTTTGATATATCGCCATCTTGTATACATAGATGGAACAACATCGCCTACCTTGTTATTTACCGCCAAACTTTCACGTTACGATCAAATCACGAAGTAAGCGATGTGTTTTGGGTTTTGTGTCTAGTCGGCGAAGTCTCAGACCCAGAATACGTTATTTATTAAAATAAATCACCTGTATGAAGAAAACGTAGTTACCATATATTCGTCGTTAATCTCAACACCATATTGTTATCGTGTTTTAGATAAATTTTGATTCTTTTTGACAAGTGTTTAACTAATTGACAATCTTTGGGAATATGCTGCTTCTCCTTTTTATGTGATGGTCGATGTCAGTCTTGAATAAGTTCTGTCACAAAAAAAAAAACAAATGCTAGATTAATTTTATTTTTAAGATTTCTATACAATTCATAGCCCAATAGGAGTTGAAATGTCACAAAAGTTTTGACAAATTAACTTTGTGTTTTGAAATTAATTTGTAATATACAGAGGGTGGCGTTTCACTTGGGGTTACTTAACTTCAAATCAAGTTATCTATGTTTTCAAATTCTAATTTCCATAAGTTATTTTGAAAACATGATAGGTGAGGGAGCACCCTGGCAAAACGCTACACCCTGTATATCACAGATTGATTTTAAATCAACTATTTTGTGGTTATCTTAGCGCACTCTCGTTCTCAGCATATTCTCAAATTTGAGTTTCACATAAAAACCATGATGGTGATTGTAAATTTAAATTCAAAGACATTTAGTGCCTTTGTATTATTTATAAACGCAATTTACACTAACTCGTTAAGTTAATTAAATTTAAAAAAAAGAAGTTATAGGTGTCCCCCGCGCGCACTTTAAAGGTTTCGCAGCAATAACCTCGTTTTCAATTCGTTAACTCGCAGGGAAACGTTCATACATACATATACGTCCGTGGCGGAATAAAGAGTTATATTTTTACAATCTGGTTGCCAAATGATATTATAAATATGCTGAAAGTTATTGTTAAGTAGCAATTTGTTTAAAGCAATATGTGTCAAATAATTGTATTTTTTTTATACGCTCGTTAAATGGTTTTGTAATTAATACTAATCGTGTGTTGGATTATTTAAACAATACCAAGTTTATTAACTGTTATATACAAATAATTTTTATTATATGTATTAGGGGATATAGTAACTTAGGTGTTATTAATACTTTTTTAATCGATAGCGTTAATTATAGTAATTTTATAACTTCTTGTAAAGTAATTTAATAGTTGTAAATCAATTTGTAGATTGTAAAGTAACAATTAATTGTTTTAATTTTGACCTAAATGACCGTAATCTCTTATCCTTTGATGATTCAATCTTTCCTGGTCGTATCCGTCTATTCCCAGTCCTAATCGTTCGATCGCCTTTTCGCCATAAACCCCGTTAACTTCTTGGTAAAGACGCGCACGTCTGGGACCGACGTCTGGATCGAAATCGTATTCTTCTTCTTTATGAAGTACCGGTGCACCGGCTACATTATATTGTAAAAAATCCTTAATTATCCGTACGAAACAATAACTGCCCTGTTGCGCAAAAATCAGCAACACTAAAACCTACAAATCATTTTCAACAATTACCAAATATATTTTTAAGTTATAGTAGGTACTTACGGAAATTAAGACCCGCATTGTTGTCAAAACACGTCACGTTATTAAGAAAGTATACATAAAAATGCACTTCAAGGGAATTAACTATAAAAAGTGGGAAAACTTTCTCTATGCGTAATTTCACCTTGGCGTTTCAGTTGTTTCGTGAATAGTGAAAGTAATTTCATCTTGATCGTGCTACCACAACTATGTTGAAAATTCTTTATTTTTTTGTAAGTTTTGATGTATCAATTTATTTATACCTACTAATACGTTTTTACTAGATTTTATTGTTGGTATGTCGCACGTTTGCTTCAGTCAGTCTGTCCCCGAAAGCGCCAAACTTTCAATACTTCGAGAGGTAAGTTTTCTTAGCAAAACGTTTTACATTTTATCTAATTTTATATAATTTTTAAGACCAAAATACAGATATCCGTATTACGACGAAAACGGAGTGGGACGTTTGCTTTATGGATACGGAGATGACAAGCTATATCAATATAAAACATTTACACCTCTTGAAGGTATTCACTAACTAATTAAATTAAATACTATTAAGAATATGTTTTAAGTACCGAGTACTATTTGTAATGTGTTAAATAAATTTTGTTAATTTTTTATTTGATTTCTACATGGTGGAATTAAAATCAATTATAAATTTAGGTACCTATTTTGTATCGTAAAACTCAAAGCAAGGGAAATAAAAAGTCAGTTACAGCTATTAACCCATCAAAAGCACATTTAAGAGTAGTTATAGCAAAAAGTGAAAAAACTGTGATTACGAAAAATGCAATAAAACGATATTGAAACCCTTATCATCGATTTTGGTATTTTTCATTAAAACAAAAACTATAGTTCCTCGATGTAGTTAGCTGATGTAACGAGAATAATGTAGTTTTTGCAGAACTCGAGAAGTTTTTTTTTGACCAACATATACAAAAAAAATGTGTAGCATTTTTTACAGGAATTCGACGATAAATTTTGAAAGCACCTGATTTGATTATTTTATTATACACATTTGTGTATTCATCAATATAATCAGTTCCAATGTATTAATACAGTGTTCAAGAAATTCGTGCGTTCATTTACATCGTATTCTGTAAAAAAATCGATACAAAAAAGCAATGAAAATAAAATCGGGAAAAATTTTTTGTTTCCGATTCGAATGAAATTGGTGAATACAGTAATATTAAAGTGTAGAATGACGAAATACAATCATCAAAATTTTACCGTCGATGTCATTATGCATATTTAGAGTTCTAGGGAAAAAGCCTTTAATGTAAAAAAAAATAGTTAATGCAGCTATTTTGAGAAGTTTGAAATAACGGTTAGTACTCTATATATAGTGTTCTACGCATTGATTTGCATCGCATTCTGTTCAAAAAGCAACATAACATTTTCTGAAAAACTAGGCAACTGATTAGATTTCCGTATTCTACACACTGATATATTATTGTATTTATCAACTTTCATTGAAATCATCAGAGACAATTTTTTTCCTGATTTTATACTCAAGACTATATTTTTTGTTCTTTTCATGAAAAATGACAAAAATGTTGTGTTCATTTTTTGACAGAATACGATGTAAATGAATGCCTAGATAATTGTATATATGACTTTTACTGTTCCTTCGAATTTCTAAAATTTATTTCATATCTAAATTTTTTTCATTAGAAGCTTTTTTTTGCCTATAACATTCATTGGGCGGCATCATAGAAATGTAAACGACAGTCGGAAAAAAAATTTTGTCTTAGATTTTAATCAAAATTGCTGAATTCACTAATGTTTTGGTGTAAAATATAAGGAAATCAAGTATGTTTCTCTCAAACTATTATAGCTTTAGAATCATGGCGCTTATTTTAAGTCTTCGGGAAAAGAAGCTTCTCATGGGAAAAACGCAGTTAGTGCATTAATTTCGAGAAATTCGAAGGGACAGTAAGTCATACAGTCATCTAAAGCTTGTATTACATTATACTTTTTTCGTCTAGAAACTTTGACAAGTTTGTAAACTTGATGAACTTGACAAAACTTTGATAATGTAATACGGAAACTCCGTCCAAGTTTTGAAACTAGAAGCGGACCAAGTTTTCATCAAAGTTTACTTACTAGACTTGCGCGCTGGATCGAATTTAAGAGCTACCAACACTTACTCATAAATTAGTTACTTATGTGTTTTTGATGTTTGTTTATTTCTACTATGTGCTTCTACGGTTATAGCGTTAAAACACGGAGTTTTTTTTAATTCTATTTAGGATGTCTTACAACGCACGTTACAATTATAGTCAAAATATTGTTTATTTTTCTAAAATTGGTAATTACTCGTTAACACTTCTATAGAGTTTGCGCAATAAAATTATAAAATCGCACGAACAAAGTTGGAAGGGATTTCTAGTTTAGTATCCCGTCTAGTTTACAAACTTGTCAAAGTTTTCTAGACGAAAAAAGTATAATGTAATACTAGCTTAAACATTCATTTACGTATTCCATCAAAAATAAACACAATTTTTTTGACATTTTTCATAAAAGGAACAGACTATTATAGTCTTGAGTATAAAATTGACATAAAAATTGTCTTAGATTTTAATGACTATTGCACTCACCTATCATTTGTAAAAATTAGACCAATAAAATCCAACTTTACACATTTATTACCATAGGGTTTCAAAGAATTCTACCGGAATTTCGACTAGTGGAAATTGTATCGAATATACAGTGTGTCCAAGATAAGGAAGAACAGCATAGGGATCTCGGAAACCGTGAGAGATACAGAGTTGGTTAAATTTGGAAAAGTTGCCCACTCGAGGGGTCAACATTTTACTGTTGAGAAACTTGCTGAGTTCGACTTACTTCCGGAGATATTCGAAAAAAACAGAAATAGTGCCATTTCGTTTTAATTATATTCTGAAGTTATTCGAAAAGTTACCAAAAAACTGATTTCACTTTGTTATTGCCTCTCTTTCTGTTCTACAAAATGGCTTTTACGAATTTTCACTACAACGTTTCGTTTCAAAGAAACCATCACCAACTTTATTTTTTCTTATCGCACACAAAAAAAGTACGCTCCGTTTAAGAAAGCATTTTTGATTACGAATTCAACGATGTACTACACCATATGGTTATTCGTGATTTTATTGAAAAAAAATAACGTTTTAATAAATTTTTAATCTTTTTGGTCTAGTGTGCGCTGAATGAAACCATGTCAGCGAAAAAATTAAGTCTATTGTTAGTTCTGACAGAATCGATTCGATTGACATAGTAGTATCAGTTTAGCAACGTCTTTCAGTGTAGGTCATATTTTACAATGGAACACGTAAATTTCAAATCTTTTTGATGTACTGTGTTGCTTGAATGAACCGTATTTTTTAGATTGGACATCAAACGCCTAAATATGGATTTTCCTTAAAGGAAAGGAACACTAACTGCAGCGTGTATTTAACAACAGAAAAACACCAAAAAACTGCACCAAAAACTTTACTCGGGCACGTGTTTCAATAGCTAAGCTATCATCATCAGCGATGTTATGAATTTTCCTAGTTGCCTCCGTCCTAGGTACATGATCAAATACAAGTGTTCGGCTTCTACAGAATTAATCCGGCATGTAATGTAGTAGGACAGCATATCAAATTTCTCTTCATTTGAAAACATTACTTGCTCCATTGTAAAATATGACCTACACTGAAAAACGTTGCTAAATTGATATTATTTTGTCATTCAAATATATTCTGTCGGAATTAACAATGAAAGAAATGAAGTCGATTGTTAATTCGACTTCATTTTTTCGTTGCCATGGTTTCATTTAGCGCACACTAGACCAAAAAGATTAAAAATTTATTAAAACGTTATTTTTCTCAATAAAATCACGAATAACCATATTGAGTTGTACATCGTTGAATTTGTAATGAAAAATACTTTCTTATACGGAGTGTACTTTTTTTGAGTATCGTAAGAAAAAATAAAGTTGATGATGGTTTCTTCGAAACAAAACGTTGTAGTAAAAATTCGTAAACGCCATCTTGTAGAGCAGAAAGAGTGGCATGACAAAATGCATTCAGTTTTTTGGTAACTTTTCGAATAACTTCGGAATATAATGAAAACGAAATTGCACAATTTCGGTTTTTTTCCAGTATCTCCGGAAGTAAGCCAAACTCAGCGAGTTTGTCAACAACAACATGTTAACCCCTCGAGTGGGCAACTTTTTCCAAATTTAACCGACTCTGTATCTCCCACGGTTTCTGAGATTCCCATGCTGTTCATCATTATCTTGGACACACTGTATAGTCTTGGGTATAAAATTGACAACAATAAATTTTGTCTTAGATTTTGATGAAAACTGCTGAATACACTCATTTTTTGGTGTAGAATAAGGAAATGAAAACTGTTTCTCTCAAACTTCAACTTTAGAATCATGGCACAGATATTTTAAGTCATGCATAACGAAGTTTCTCAAGGGAAAAACGTAGTTACTGTATTAATTTTGAGAAATTCGAAGTCTTTCAATCATCTAAGTATTCATTTACATCGACTATAATAGCTAGTCTTGGGTATAAAATTGATAAAAAACATTTTATCTTAGATTTTAATGACTATTCCATTCACTTATCATTTGTGAAAAATAGACCAATAAAATCCAACTTTACACATTTATTACCATGATTTCAAAGAATTCCACCGGATATTTCGACTAGTGGAAATTGTATCGATTATTTCCTTCGTCTGTCAAATTTAAATTTTCCCCCAATCACGTATTTGGAAACTGATTTGACGCAGTCAATCAAAACGAAATAAAGCGACTATTCACCTTGGTGGTAAATAGTCGACTACTTGGTCATCGTCCTCAATATTCACCTGAAGGAATTATTCTTGACTCACAAAATAATCTTATTAAATATAACGCGACCTTGACAAATTAGCTACTATTTTATTGCTACTAAATTTCTCGTAATTTTACAATTTGTCTCTACTTAATTTTGGCATTAATAATCTAAGATTATTAATGCCAAAATAGATTATTAATGCCAAAATTAAGTTTCAACGAATTGATCCTAAAAGAAACTCGAAATTTAGATGTAATAAAAATAGTCGGCTATTTGTCAGGGTCTTGTTATATTACTGTCGACTATTTCCCTCGTCTTAATTTCCAACAATCAGAAACGCATAATTTTGAATTACAAATGGTTTCTAGATGGAAAAACTGTATGACAGCAGCTTTCAGCAGTTTTTCGAGTTTACCCGCGGCAAAACTTGACAGTTGTTGTCACCAAAAATTACAATACTCCTACTGTGTACCAAAAATAATTAAGTTTGTTGTATTTTGTGATTAAATAAATTACCTGCTTTTTCAGTTTTCAAATTAATACTTATACATAATGCATGCAGAATAATCTGTTACTCATGAAATAGTCTTGTCAAATACCATTCGGGCATCTAATTTTCCTGTGAAAAAAATTAGATGCCCTTATGATATTATGTACTTACGAATATACTACTAGTGGTCACAGCCAATATTTTTAACAAATGAATGTTTTTAAAAGAAGCAAAATTTATTTATGTATTAAAAACATAAAAAGATACAAAACATTAAGTGTCTTTTGGGGAATTTGAGTAAAACAAAAAGTTGGTTCATATAGTCCTCCGAACATCACTAGAAGTCAAATGTAGACAACTATTTTTGAGCTACTGTCACTCAACATATTCGACAATACTTTGACTTCTCGTAGTATTATACAGGGTGTTTCAGAATAATTTGCCATAAATTTAAGTGGTGATTCTATGTGTGATTTTGAGAAAAAAAGTTCATGTGAACCTATGTCCGTTTTCGCTTCCTCTATGAAATACAAGGCGTTAAAATTTGCATTTTTCGATTTTTTCTTAATAAGTCCAGACCTGCTTTAAATCTATTTATCACATTTGGTAGGCATACGTTAAATTACATTATTATTATTACATTATTACTCCGTGACGTCAGCCAACTAGATGATTTTAAAATTCTGTTTTCCATAAGAAATTACGGTTATATTTATTCATTAATTTTTTACACGAAACCGCTTGGTGATAGAAAAAAAATTCAAGAGACTATTTTTTAACAGAAAGTACTAGAATTAAGAAAACAATTGCTTTTTGAAAAAACAGAAGCGTAACTTGTTTTTCACCAAAAAATATTCAAGGTCATGCCTCTGGGGAAGCCACTCTGTTTAATTTTAAAAATTCGTTTTCTTATTCAAATGATGTCTTTCTACATTTAACGTATGCCTATGTACCAAGTGTGATAAATAGATTTAAAGCAGATCCGGACTTATTAAGAAAATACCGAAAAAAATGTAAATTTTAACACCTTGTATTTCATAGAAGAAGCGAAAACGGACATAGGTTCACAAAATCACTCATAGAATCACCACTTAAATTTATGACATACAATTCTGAAACACCCTGTATATTTATTTATTTGTATGGTACATTTTAAATATTGTATTATGATATAAGTGTTGTGTATAGTGCCCCAGAAGATCAGTATAAACCTGTATACTGTGGTGACGAAACCGTGTGCAATTGCGAATTGGTTCGTCTTGGCAAAGCATTTGCTTCAAGGTTTAGGAAAACCACTAAAACCTAAACATGCAAACCCTTACCCACCCTAGTATTCATATGTAATAATATTAATTAAATGTGTTAACATTATAGAAGGTAAATAAGAACATAAAATATAACAGTACAGCCATTGCATGACGACATATAATGGACCGGTCCAAGCGCCAGTCACGACAATGACGAAAAAAATAATAGGTTAAAAAATAGCAAAAAAAATTGTGGAAAAAACAGATAATCAGGGCATAGAATACAAAATATTGCTGAACTTCAGATGTCTTTCATATTCGTAAGCTATACTATAGCTTCATCGGTAAATTATGAATGTTTACAACCCTCCTCTAAACTTTGTTAATTGACAATCCTCTAGAATATGTGTAACAGTCTCTGGTTCGTTTCCACAGTCACAATTTGGATTTAAACAACATAGAATAAGAAAATAAAGAGTATTTCTCTCAAACTTTAACTTTAGAATCATGGCGCGCATTTTAAGTCGTCGAGAAAAAAAGCTTCTCATGGGAAAAAGCTTGTAATGAGAAAAAACGTAGTAGTTTATATAGCTAATCAATTTTTTTATGAGCGTACCTGTAATAGTTATTTACGAATCAAGTTCGGGAAGAACTTTATCCAACATGAATGCCAGAACAATCTTCCCGCAAGAGGTTTGTACAATATTTTTTGAATCGAGCAAATATTCCGTTAATAAATATTAGCAACCATTTTACACTAAAATCAAATTTTAATATAGTTGGCATGATACAATGTGTAGAGTGCTATGAGTTGACGTTTTTAGTTGTAGTCATTTACATAATGGATAGAAGGCACTATAAATTTTTAATAACTTTGTGTAGATTCTTCAAGGTTACTTCTTGTTTTCATTAACAAAAATATTGGGAAAATGGTTTTTAACAACTAAAAATTATATTTGGATTATGATGTTATTATTTCAACGTCTGTGAATGCCAGTTTTTTTTTTGTAATTTTTCCCGAACTGATGCGAGAAGAATACTTTACTGATTGCCTATACACTTACTATATCAAATATCATTTCCCAAGCCGCGAATACAAAGTTTGCACTCCTTACCTATGAAACAATCAAGAGCGCACGTAAAGCAGGCACCGGAACGCAGTTATCCCGAACATGTGTTTAAAAAACTACCAAAAAACACTCGACATTAGAAGCTTTCCACGAACAATTTGTTGATTTACTTACATTGTTCGTTATCTAAAATGCAATTTTCGCACATTTTATTTATTGTAAAAGTTGTAAAACAATGCAAATCTTCAAATAAAAGTTTAACAATTAAATAGGTTAACTAGATGTTAGATGACAAATGTATACATTATGCGTATAGCCACAGCTTACTAATTAAATTTTGTGATTTACATATCACAATAATAGAGATTTGAAAATGCAATTATAGAAAAGAAATCGTGCAAAAAATAGCATACGCAACTTGTGCGGAAACAGTATTCGGGAATATGTTTCCGCACATGCTTGTTACGTAATAGTTATTTACGAAACATGTGCAAACGCGCACTGGGTTAAGGAGGAAAATAACTATTACATTAGCGTGCGGAAAATTAAATTGTACAGCGCGAAATAAATTTGAAGCTAAATTTATTAAGCGCTGTAAAATAATTTAACGCACAAGATTTGTATTAAATTTTTTGGCCGACGATTTTTAAATGGTAAAAATCTAAAATTAACAAATATTTTGCTGTCAATTATCAATATCGGTCATAAAGTAAACTGTAATTCATAATACACAAGATGGCGCTAATTATTTACATGAAACTAAAAATATTCCAAATCAATTTATTTTTTTTTGTGTAAACTTGCGAATATCTTGCGAAGTCATTTATGCCCGTATTTACAGTCGAGCAGTCTTAAATTTGTCTTAGCCAATTTTGACTTTCGGTGGGGTTAAAAGCAGAATTGTGCACATAAATTTTTGCAAGTTTTGACTAAGAACTACTTAAGACTAGAAATCTGAAAATCTTATCAAAAACATCATAATTATTTCCATTCTTTGTTTAAGTCTTAGCGTAAGATTGTCTTAACTTTAGTTTATTAATACGGGTCTAAACCTCGCATGCCAAAACTTGCAGCCACAGAATAGAATAATACATACAGCATATCTTAGTCTATGGTCGAACTGTATCTCAAGCCGAAGCTTTTTACCTTATCTTTGAGACGATGGGGGAAGGTACTAAAATGAGCTTCAAGCCATGAAATAAAAACAAATGGTCCGCTATAGTCTTCAACAGTATTGGCTTCTATAGACGCTACATTCACTCACATCCATCAATATATGCAATAATACAGTTCATTATTGTAATTTGCGTAACTTTTTGTATAAATGATTAATAATTAAATAAATTAATTAACTTTTCTTTTAAACTAAAGACTAAATAAATAAACTTGTAATTAGTAAATAATAAATATAATTACTATTCAAAACGACAAACTTTCATATTGTTAAAGATTGTCTTTGAATAAACGTTTTTACTGTTAACATATTTATATTACCTATACTGTTGGTTATGCAAAACTATTCAAAAACTTTAAATGGAGCAAACGTTTTAATATATACAAAAAGTATTTTAATGTTTGTGAGAATGCTACAACCTTGACTTTAGTGATGTTTTGACTGGTATACTATAGGTTCTCAGGAATTGGAAATTCAAAATTCATGCAAAACTGATGTTTATGGACGTTCATACATTTATGTCAAACATTAAAAGACAAGTTTAACCCAAGGTCATGCTATGATTTGTATCTATATTCTGAAATCTTATAACTGACATAATAATGTAAATAACCAAATTAAAACTATGTAGCTCCATTTGAAAATTCCAGAAGTTCGATATATGCAATAATATCATAATATATTAAATTATAACATCCATAATTTTCTTGAAGTTGCGAAAACCATTTTTTCTACGACCACTACGAAAACTGTACATTTCGTAGTCATAAACCACTAGAGAAAATTTGTAATATCTAAACATCTGCAGAAAATCATTTCGTTACTGGTAACTGCATACAGGGTGGTCCACCACATTGCCCTTGGTTTTTCTACGAGAAATGAAAAGGGTTGGCAAATAATTTTTAGCGCAGTCATATATGGGTTCTTGAGGAGCATATTCTAAAATTATTTTTGAATATACAGGGTGGCACAAAAATAAAGTACATATCAAAGTTATATTTTTTCTTATGGAACATCCTATATTTTTTTATATTTTTAGATACTATAGACCAAATAAAAGTTTCTGTTACACTTTCTATACCTAAAACTGATCGTTTATGAGAAATTTTGAGAAATATAAAAATACATAATGTAATTTAAAAATTGCTTACACCCTGTAACATGAAACGAACTGCTCATAATTAAATCTACTGGTTAGCTGAAAAGTTAAGGTATACTACCATACAAAATTTTATTTTCAAAATTATACAGAGTGGTGAAAATATTGCTCCAAAGTTTAGGCACACATTTTATTAAATAACTTTTTAAAGTTAAATGGAACACCCCATATTTAGTGGCTTATTTCGACGCAGAATTAGATTCCCTTTAAAACTATATTAGGGTTCCCTGTGCTTACCTCTTATGCTTTTTACGCAAACGGGGTTTTTATATTTTCCTTTTTATTTGCTATACATATCCTACTATTTTTTTAATAATAGTAGGCTTTGGCCAAGATAGCGTTAATTATTAAAAAAAAAAAGAATTATTTGACAGTGACACTACTTGTTAGTCAAACCAATATCGTTGTTTAAAGTAGTTTAAAATAGTTTTTCGAGATTGTTAGATTTTATTACTTAAAATGAGAACTTACACTCAGGAAGAACGAATTGATATGATCTTGGTAATCGGTCAGTGTGAAGAAAACTGTTTATTAGCGTCAAGAGTATATACCCAAAGGTATCCTAACAGGCATCATCCTAATAAGCGTTCATTGGAAAAGTTGTTGCAGCTTTTCCGAAGATCAGGCAGTGTGTCTTATACTAAGCCCGAACGACAAAAATCGGTTACCGGAAATGAGGAAAATGAATATTTAGTGATGAAAACCCTCAAACAAGTCACCGAAAAATTAACGAAACAACTGGAATAAGCAGACAGAGCATCCAAAGAATTATTAAAAAACACAAATTTTACCCGTATCACATACAACTACATCAACAACTTTCTGAAGAAGATTATGATCGACGACTGAATTTTTGTTTATGGGTCCTAGAAAAGTTTGGTGATCATGAAAATTTTTTGAATACGTGCTTTTTTCCGATGAGTCAAGTTTCCATAACAACGGATTAGTTAATAGACATAACTTTCACTACTACAGTGACGAAAATCCTAATATTTTTAGAACCCTTGATCACCAGCACAGATCGTGTGGGGTGGAGTAATCGGAACGCAAATGGTAGGTCCATACTTTTTTGATGGCCACTTAAACGGCGCCATGTTTCTTAGATTTATTAGGAACAATTTGCCTATACTATTGGAAACTATTCCGCTTAATATTCGTCAACGAATGGTGATGCAGCTAGATGGGGCTCCTGCACACTTTCATAGACTTGTTAGGAATGAATTAGATGGGCAATATCACAATAGATGGATAGGACGAGGAGGTCCACAGGAGTGGCCAGCCAGGTCTCCGGACCTAACAAGTCTCGACTATTTTGTATGGGGATATATTAATATTGTTTACAATACACCTACTACTACTAACGACACCTAACGATATGAAAGTACGAATAAGAGAAGCATTTCGTTCCATAACGCCAAATATGTTATCCAGGATTCAGCAATCATTTCGAAAAAGAGTTCGCTTATGTATTGAGAATACTGGACAAAACTTTGAACATTTATTAAAATAATAATTCTTTTACTATTTATGTTTGTTAACCGTTCAATAAAATGCTTTTAAAATAGGCTTTTAGTGGTGGACCACCCTGTATATACCCCAATTAACTGAATGTGGTTGCAAAAGCTGATTGGTTGCTCGTTTTGATTTGAAACTGACATTTATTTATCTAATCTGAAAATCTGCCAAAACGACGTCTACATTTCAAATAAAAAATTAAACTTAATAATTATTGGGAAAAAAAAATGTTTGGTAGTCATAAAACAGCTATTTTTCTTTGAATTGCCAAACTGACAGTTAAATCTTAAATTGAATTTTGATAAAACTCACAGATACTACATACTGGTCGTGGAAAAAGTATAGTGTATTACTTGAGGATAAAATCATGTTTCATGAAAACTATGATTTTCTCCTCGTCTAATACAATATACTATTGTAGTATTCCTGCGGATATTACACTGTTAATTTGTTGAGGCCATTTCAGATACTAGGTTTGCGAGATAGTTCACAAAAAATAAGAAAGAGGGCATTGGTTGTGCTGGACATTTAAGAAATTTTAAGAGAAACATTGACAATATTCTTAGTAATTATTATTAAAATCAAAAATCAATAAAATTAACTACCTACTATTAAGCTACATACGTACTTTCTGTATATTCGCTTTTACAATCGCTACCTAACTGTCACCTACCTCCTCGAATATCATAAAAAACTAACGATTTTATATAGTCATAAAGCATAATTACTATTAAAATAATGTGAATAATTAAAAAAATTGTAGAATAATTAAAATTTTTATATCAGGCATATTAATCTTCAGTCATAACCTAATTATTTGTATTTTATTATGAAGCGTAAATTTCCCTTTAATTCGACGCGTTAAATCCAAAAACCAAATGAGTTAAATTCCCGACGAAAATACATTTCATGATGCGCACTCGTAAACGTCACGGAAGTTCACTGCCTTATAAAAGAGATTTCACTGTAAAAAACAGTTACATTACATCACTGTACATCTCGTTGATAACGCGGTGTAGGTAACGAGGCCACGTTTTCTCTTTTTTTGGTAAGTCATTTTTTCTATATTTTACATTGTTTAAACTTTTCCAATTTTTAGAAATGGTTTTAAACGATGTATACATTGTGTCCGCCTGCAGAACCGGGGTCGGATCTCTAAATGGACAATATGCCAACATTCCTGCTACTGAACTAGGAACGACGGTCATCAAACACTGCTTGAAAAGAGCCGGTATTTCTGCCGAATACATTTCAGAAGTTATTATGGGGCAAGTGTTAACTGCGGGACAGGGTCAGAATCCAGCTCGGATCGCATCTATGAATGCAGGTATTCCGATAGAAGTACCAGCTTATACAATAAATATGTTGTGCGGATCAAGCGTGAAAACAGTTTACTTAGGATATCAAGCGATTACGAATGGAGATTCGGAGATAGTAATATGCGGAGGGCAAGAGAATATGAGTATGGCTCACCACTCGGCACACATTCGAACGGGGGTTAAATTAGGCAGTTTGGAATTAAAAGATACATTATTAGTTGACGGTCTTACTGACGCATTTCATTCAGCACATATGGGTACAACTGCAGAGTATGTTGCTCAAAAGTACAATGTATCACGTGAAGCTCAAGATAAGCTTGCTCTACAGTCACATGAGAAAGCAGCACATGCTACTAAACAAGGTTATTTTAAAGCAGAAATTGTACCTGTGGTTCAAGTTAAACCCCCGGGAGAAATTACTAAAGATGAACATATTAGACCTGACATTTGTTTGGAAAAAGTAGCTAAATTAAGACCTACTTTTGAGAAAGACCCGTCAAAGAATGGGACTGTTACTGCCGGCAATGCATCAGGAATAAATGATGGTGCTGCTGCTGTAATTATTTGCAACGAGACACAAGTGAATTTGCGCAAGTTAACTCCGTTAGCTCGAATTGTAAATTTTGCTCAATCGGGTCTCGAACCAATGGAAATGGGACTTGGACCGATTAATGCGATAAGAAATGTATTGAAAAAAGCAAATTGGAGAAAAGACGAAGTGGATTTGTTCGAAATCAATGAAGCTTTTGCTTCGATATCGTTAGTTGTGATGGAACAGTTGGGTATCGATTCGAATAAAGTTAATATAAGCGGTGGAGCTATCGCTCTGGGCATCCTCTTGGTGCATCCGGTGCTCGAGTTCTCGTTACCTTATTGTATAATTTGCAACGTTTGAATTTGAAGAAAGGGATTGCTTCATTGTGCATTGGGGGAGGAATGGGTATCGCAATTGCGGTTGAAAGATGCTAAATTTTATCTTATATTTTTTTATGTGTCTTACAAAAAGTATGATGTAATTTTAAATATTAACCGCATTAAACTGTAAAAATTATTGCACTTTCTCATTATAATTGTTATTTATCATATCGGTCCTAGTAGAGGAAGTAGAGGGCAGAGGGGGATATCGCAGTTACATGTAAATTATCTATGCTGTTGTTTGATTAAGATAATAAATGCAATTTATTTTTTATATTTAGACTTGAAGGGTATTACAATTGTACTTTAAGTACTATTACGCTTTGCAGTATTTTTTATACATTGTGATTTTAAGCAATTTTGATAAAATCATTCATCACCTGTACTTAATTGTTTATTATTATTTGATTAAGTTTATTCATGCGATATATTTAGACCAGACTAAATATGAACATGCACATGTTTTTAAGAAAAAAATGTTCGTCATTTGACGCACAGTCTGAAGGTTCAAAACGAATTAAACTATTAAATCATATTGTGTTTTAATTGAAAATTAAAGGATATTGTAAAAATAAATTTGTAATTATAAACTGTTTACTCTGAACTCTTGAAAAGCATAGGCAACCAACGATATATAATACCAAGTAATGGTAGGCGAATACAAACAGCATATGCACATTGATTATAATCAATAATATGCATATAAGGTCTACCGACATAAAAAAATTTGGAATTCGTCTAACACTTATTGCCTCTGAATCCACGATCTTGGACCGTCGTGGCTGATGAAAATTCTTAAGTGGTCACTCTTGACAATTTCCGTCAAATAACTCTTGTCTTAAAAGTAACGGAGTTCTGGCGCTTTTTCAATCATCGATCAATCTTGAAAACAAGTTAAAGTAATTTTAGTTAAAAATCCAAATCGTCCAACATAAATTCTGTGTCTAAAATTTTAAATATCTAATAAGGAAAAATTAAAACAAGACTTACAGAAGCTGGAGGAAGGCTTACATAAAATAAATCAACATCCACTCCATTCAAAATATTACAGAACTGCCAAAGAAAGCAGAGATGCCAACTAGGCGTTTACATTTTCGTTTAAAATGCAGAAACAAAAATAGACTTACACACGTTATCAATATTACTTGTAATTACCTACCTGGATGGGTGCTGGTAACATAAAATACTAACACACAACACTATAACACGTCTCAACTCAACATAGGCGCCCTTCAAGGTTCGGAGCTTGGCCCGTTGCTTTGGAATTTGCACCAAGACAATCTCAAATTTTCCTAAAGATGTTTGACAATCAACATATGCTGATAACCGGACTCTGTGATAGAGTTAACGAAATAGAACAAAGGAAAACAAAATAGTTATTAACTAATCCTTTACTTTTATAGTCTCAATAAAGGAATGTTCTTCATTAGCCCAGATGAACTAAAGTTAACCAGTGCACTTGACAAGGTTTCAATTTGCTAAAGTTCTGGAGTATATGACATCATTATTATCCTAAAACAAATTTGACCAAAACAACCTGCCCATTTGAATGAAAAGAAGACTGAGAGGTCGAAGGTCAAGAGGATGGTTCACAGTCACATTTATTTCAATATGTTTATTTTATTAGGTATATATAATTAATATATATATATCAAAAGAACAAAGACTATTTTGTTTCCGATTTGAATAACAAATGGTGAATATACTAAGAAGGTGTGTAGAATACAAAAATACGTTGCCATATTAATAATACAACAATGGGAGAAACGTAGTTTATCCAGCAATTTTGAGAAATACGAAGAAACGGTTTGTACTAGTGTTCTACGCATTCATTTACATCGAATTAAGTTAAAAAACAACACAAAATTTTTTGTCATTTTCGATCAAAAGTCTTGGGTATAAAATCTGGAAAAAAAATTTTCTTTCCGATTTGAATATACTAATAAGATGTACAATACAGATATACTAAGTTGCCATCTTAATAATATAACAATGGGAGAAATGTAGTTTATGCGGCAATTTTTAAAAATGAGAAGGAACGGTTTGTACTACAGTGATCTACGCATTGATTTACATTGAATTAAGTTAAAAAAGCCACACAAATTTTTTGTCATTTGTAAAACTAAATATTGATTAAATGGACTGCAATAGAGAGCCATCTGAAAATTGACGTGATCTTGAAAATTCAACTGAATATATTCAAGTAGGAAATGTAGCGACTGGTGAAACTCGCCTGTTATCCACAATGTTATACACTGTTAACTAACATTCTTCAGTTTTGATTGGAAATACATTATAAATGAGCTGATGAATGCTTTTCCAACAAGATACATGCATTATAATTATTTTTATAACAATAATAATTGCCTACAATGAATGTTAATTATTTCGATACAGGTTTTGGCTATGTTGTGTTTGCGTAATTGTTAAGGCGAAACCTGAGGTTTTCTCTTACCTTCTTTTCTCCGGCAGCCTAGGAAGAGGGGTACCTTTTGCTTTAACTGTTTAGACAACTTTGTCAAAATTGATTTTATTCAAAACGAATCAACGTTTAATATAATTTACGTTATCACATGTCTGTGTTTTATTTCACTGCTGACATTACTTCATTTACCACTGCACTCTAGCGTTTTTAGGGATGTTATCTTGGTGTCTTTAGTTAGCTTTTTCCATTTTTCAATTAGTTTGCTCCGGGTTTACGAGAAACTATTTGAATCTTGCGTTTGCAAGTACATGGGTTACGTCTGTTACATTACAATATGAACAGGCACTTCATATTTGAACTCAACTTCCAGACGACACTAGGCAACAAGGAAGACTGGGGGCCGGGGTAAAATTCTTCCCAGTACCAGACGGTCAGAACTGCTGGGTTACAGACGGATCAAGAACGGCCGAGGGTAACGGTGGGGGGTATTTGAGGCGCACACCAAACTCTGCATCTTTCAGACTGAAGTACACGCAATTGAACACTGCGTGCAGTTCAACCTGGATCGGGGTTTAGCGGCAGACATATCATTATTATGTCAGATAGCTAGGCGGCCATGTAAGTTGTGTCCAAGAATGGTAAAAACTGGTGAAACTGATTAAACTGGGGGCATGCAATAACGTCATCCTAATTTGGGTGCCGAGACATTGTGGGGATCCTGGTAACAAGCAAGCGGATGCTCTAGCCACGCATTCAGAACCTTTCTTTGGTATTAGCAAGCACCCAATACGTGAAGTACTTCGGGCTGAGGAACAAAACACTGGGTCAGTCTACCAGTGCTGAGGCTAAAACAGTCCACAACTTTACAATAGTGTATTATTTTCAAGGCGAACCGGAGATCAACAAATGCATGCGAAGTTCACGTAAACAGAGTGGCCAGAATCGTACTTAGGTCTCGGTGGAAGAAAAATATCGTGAAAGCCCAAATAAGACTTTTATTCACTACAAACATGTATTTGTAAAAAAAACTACTTAGCCTGAAAATTAGGAACTGCTTTAATTTGAATTTAGATTTATTATTACCTGATTATGCCCCTGTAAGAGCGCCTGCCCAAGCGCTGTATAACCAATCCGGTGCAAAGAATGTACAAAACACGTGTTAAATCACGCATTAGTGTTTATTTACCGCAGGTTCGTCTTGGGATTAAATGAATTATAGAAGAACTGAAACAAATTTGATATTGAATTACGAAGTCAAAGAAATGATGTATAATCACCAAACCATATAATTTCTATGTACAAAATATTTATGTTACACCCATTCATCTACCAACTTGTGCAATATACAAAGCTGTTTTTTTAAAAACATATTAACAATTATTTTCGGCTCAATAACCGATGACATAGAAAGCTAGCCATAAATGGCCATAAAACAGTAAAAATTATAAAATGTGGAGGTATATTATTTAAAAATGTGCGTTTTGTGGTTACAGTTGCCGTTGCGGCAGTACGTTCTAGCGTATTCACTTTGTACGCTAGTTTTTCTATATCTAATCTTAAATGCTGTACGGCATCCGCAATTTCGTGGGATACATCAACTGTCGTACGCAGATTCTTAACTTTAATTCTAGGGGCATCTTTATGTATTCCGTAACCATTTGCCATACGTTCTTGGTAATAATAACTATGTTCGATGTGTTTCTTAGGTTCCGGTATCTATAAGATAACGCATGCACTGACAGCTTGGCAAATTTCATTTAAATACTCACTTCAACTGAATCGATGTATTCTTCGTCACTATGATCACTCTCATCCACGCTCGAGGACATATTTGATGAAGGCGTGCTAGTGTTAGTTGGTAATCTATTAGGGGATGCATCTCGCGAACCTATAAAAAATCTCTAGTAATTTACGATAACGGTAACATCGAAAGCGCACCAGTTGGCGAATTCGATCTCGATCTAACTCTTTCCAAAACGTCTCCAACTATCAATTCCAGATCGGCCATGTTTAAAGAGTCAATTTCGTTCGGAGGCGCTTGTAAGAAACTTTCCACTTTATCCGAATAACTCATAGTTTCAACAATTCTAAAATTAAAAAAATATATTCGCCCGTTTAATATGGTATATAAAACTACGGGTTATCAAAACGGGTGTGTTTATAATTATTGTATTCAACATAATTATCACAATAAAAAACATTTAAAACTGATAAAATGGAAAATTGTGAACAACACTGTTGCGAGTTTGCGGCACAGCAAGCGAAATATGAAAGAATAATGGGGTATTCACAATTTTTCCAACAAACAAGTTTTAATTAATGTTACTGAAAAAGATACATCAATGAAAAAAAATAGTCAATAAACTTTTGATACCAGTATTCATACGGCACACTCAACTGATTTTCCGAAGCTGGAATCATATATTGAACCACGTGTTGCATCATGTTAATTAAAAATATCATTTTGGTTTGCAAGATTCGCCACAGTCACTAAATACAACTACAAGCATGATTAGCTCAACTTCTAATCCGATATGCAACTTTTTATTTGATGTGCTATAGTATAATAGTTATGTTGTTATTTTATGAGCACAATTAAAAAATATTTATACATGATTTTAAAACGCAGTGACACCCAAAATTTATGGTAGAATCAAATCAAAAATTTATTGCAATTCCATAAATTAGGAAGTAGTGTTATACTTCAATAAATTGTAATGCTTTGAGAATTGTATTGATAGGCCAAATCCAATCAAAACTTTATTCACTGTATATACATATAGCTACCTACGTTTTTTACAGTTCTTCACACTCTTCCCTCATATGCTCAAACTTTTCCCATCCTTCCCCACATAATCTACATTTTCTTTTTTCGGCCACCTTACAACATTTATTTTCATTCTCTTCATATCCCCCTCTAAACCTTGCTACGATCTTTTTATATTTTTGCTGTCTTCTGTTATTATTTCTGTTGTATTTTCTGTTGTACTTTCCTTCTTTAATTTTAGTTTTCCTCTTCTGCTTCTAAATATCCCTATCTGTTTCTCTCATTTTTCGATCAAACTCCATCCTGTCTTTCTTCTTCTCTTGCATGTCATCTCCTTTCATAACAACTCTATCTTCCTGTCCTTCAGTTATTTTTCTTTCTTTCACTTGATTTCATGCTGTTTGTAATTTCTTACATTCCACTCGTTCTTTCATACTTTCTTCGTACCTCATTGCCATCTTTCTTGCTGTTATCCTAATTTTTTCCAATTTCACCTCCTCCTTTACTATGTATGCTGGTGTCTCCTTTTCTATCAAACTCAGTTTCCAATATTTTATTAGTACTTTTTCTAATTGTTCCCACTGTCTACATGCGCTTCATATAACGTAACAATTTTTTCTTACAGCCATTTCCTTTTCGTCATATCCTTTCCAAGTGCTTTCTCCCCCACATCTTCCTTCAAATGTCCTTCATCACTATTATTATATTTCAACATATATCCCAGATATTTTATCGTGTCTACCGTCTCATCTTCCCCACAATTTCTTGTTCCATCTTCTACCTTTTCATCCCTTCTTAATTTTCCGCTACGATTACCATGTCGTCCGCGTATCCCAGCACGCACACCTTCTCCTTTCCAATCACTACTCCCCACTTTGTTGTCCCTACAACACTTCCTCTAAGTCGTTCAAGTATATTGAGAATAACGTTGCACCTACTTAATGGGTATCCTTGCCGTAATTCTTTTTTTAAATCTGCTTGTCAATCTTTCTATGAGTTTTTCTCTGCCATCTCTTTTTCCATTCTTTTCTAAACTATCGTGGCATATTCTTTACGACCATACATCCCACACTCACCCCGTCTGTAATTCCCCACCTCTCTTCGCTCTCCTCCAGTGAATATTAAACTTATTACTGCCTCTCTCCAGTCACTTGGAAATCCTTCTCCTCTCCAAACCTTATTTATTATCTGACCTAATTTTTTCTTGTTTTTTTTCCCGTATGTAACCATTGTTCTGCCTGTATTCAATCACCTCCCGTCGCATTCCTTCTCTTTATTTTATTTATTGCTTCATTTACCTCTTCTATTTTTATATCATCTCTTTTTCCACCCTTTTTTTTTCATTGTTTTACCTGTACTTTTTGTTCTCTTTATTGATTTACAATTCTATAACGTATTCCTTTCACTTCTCCAAATCCTTCTTCCATTGTTTCCCCTCTGCTCTTTCCTCATTTAGTATCTACCATTTTTATGTCTTTTATGCGCTTTTCCATTTCCTTGACATTTGAAGAGAATACAAGGTCAAGGTTTGTAAAGTGGACATCATTCGATGTGAAGGGACTGATAAGGTGTCACTCCAAGCCAAAGCCAGATTGGAGCCCATAAAGAAAACAAACATCCCTCGTTTGGGGTGTTGTGCATGTAAGGCATCACAGCTAGCGGAATGCTAATGGTGGAAAGGACCAAGTTGGTTCCAGGAAGATCCTAAGAACTTTTCATTTCAAACTATTGAATGATCTCAGCGCTGCTACCGCCTTAACTATTTATCAAGCACGAATATTTAATCAACCCCAATGTAGGTTGCATATTTTGATGCTTTATTCGGTGTTGAGACGTGGTAAAGTAAACAGATGTTTAGATCGAGTAAAAAATTATTAAATAAATAGTAATTAAAAATTCCGTTAAGTGAAAGTGGACGAAATAAGACACATATCAAGCGTACACAATATATTTGAAAGTTTGAATATAAAAATAATTACATTTAAATTACGTATGAATATTACAGAAATAAATTAAGTGATCGTCGCAATAGAATTAAAGACAAATTAAGTGAAAAAAAAGGAAAAAAACGTCAGATTAGGAATGGTCAAAGTCAGAGACAAAAAAAGAGAATGAGGGAGAAGGAGATGTCTAAGATGTTTAGAAAGAGTTTAAAACTGGGAAGGTCGCCAAAAGAAGGAAGAGGAACAAACTGTGAGTATTTGGAAATAAAAACTAAAAGAGATAAAACTAACCAGAAACAAATAAACGAAGAAATGAGAGAGATGACAGAAGATATAAAAAGAAAAATGGCAAGCTGGAGAATAAATGTAAAAAATTAGAAGAAAAAGTGGAAAGCCTGGAAAAACAGTAGAAAATACGAAGAGAGAAAAGAGGAGAAACAATATGGCTTTTGATAAGGTTAAAAGGGTAATATTGTGAAATAGGTTGAGAAAAAAGGGTTAAGATTTAGTTTAGTAAGAAAAAAATTGTAAAGGACCGTATACATAGTTCGACTGCAAATCGCCTCCTGTTCAAATATGTAAACCGTTTTGTTAGGAAACGCCAGGTTAAAAAGTTATGGCACTTTCAATGTTCTATGCTAAACCTGGGGAAAAGTAAAAAAAAAGGAAAACTAAGCTAAACAAGACTAACCTAAGCTAACACAACCTCAACCAATCTAACCTAACCTGACCCAGCTTGGCCTAAAGTAATTTAACATAACCTCTATATCTCTCTCTTTGGCCCAGTTTGTATATTAAAAATAAATTTTTCTATAGGTTTCACATGAGACATCGAAAGTGCAATAACCTTTTAAGTGGGAGTTTCCAAGCAAAATGGTTTACATTATGTATTTATTAATTTATTGATGCTTTAAATTATACAATTTTTGCACAAGACAAATATAAAACAAATATAGGTATATTATGTATATATTCGAACTCAGGAGGCGATTTCCAGTCGAACTATATATACGGTCCTTTAAAATGTTTTCCTTACTAAAACGAAGTTGGACCAAAAAAGGGATAAGTGAGAATATAATAGATGTGGTGGAGAAGATTTATGACGTCACGATTTGTAAAACCAGAGGGTAGAGAGGGGGGATATTGGAAGAAACGTTTCGGACTGGAAGAGGAAAAAATGTCCGTTAATGAACGATGGCGAGGAAATGCTTGGGAAAAAAAGTTAGAAGCAAGCGTAACAAAACAAAGATATGAAATTTAAAAAGAAAAAAAGGTGAAAGAAGGAAGTAACATGGCATTGGAGAGAGGAAGAAATAGAGATCGTGGACAAATATAGGTGTTTAGGATATATCTTAAACTACGACGATAAGGAGAGAGAACAAATAAGGGAATTGGAAAGAAATAAGAGTGGGAATAGGAGAAAGAATATTCGGAGAAGACTTGGAAAAAAAAGCGGTGGTTATTCAAGAGGTGACTCAAAGGAGTGATAATGTACGGAGCGAAGGTGTAGGGATAGGAGGAATAGGTAGAACTAGAAAAAAAGAAGTACTGGAAGTGGATAAATTGAAATTAGAAAAGGAAACACCAGAATACTAGTACATAGTGTAAGAGGAAGTAAAAATAAAAAAGACAAGAATGCAAACAGGAAGAAGAAGAAGTATCAAGAAAATATGGAGAAGAGGAAAGAGAATGAGATATTATACGAATGTTGGAAAGAGATAGAAGCTCAAAAAAAAACAAATAAAGTGGAAGAAGATTATACTATGAAAAAGAGGGGATAAGCGAAAGGGGAAAGAAGGAAGAAGCATGGAAGCAGAAATAGTGAGAAGAGACAACTGCAAGAAAGAACAGCAAAGAGTATAAGAAGGTAAATTAATTGGGAGATCATTACAGAAGGGATACCAAGATATATAATAGTAGAGAAAGGATTTAAGGAACAACGACTGATAGCAAGATTTAGAGTGGGAAACATAGAAAGGAGAATAAATACTGATGAAAGGACGAGGATAGATTGGGAGAGCTTGAAGCATATGAAAGAAAGATGTAATGAACTAAGAGTAGAAGGGAAGAAATACAAGGATACTGTTAGGGGATAATGGAGAAGGGGTCGAGTGGATGAGGGAAGTTATGGATAGAAGAGATTGGATGGAGAAAAAAAAAGGAAAAATAATCACGTTTGCATAATAGGTATTTATGTAAAAAGTCCATAATCTACGTTTTTATAGACGAGCCACAAAATTATGGACAAGCGACGAAAGCCAACTGTACGATTTTAGTGAAACAAATATGGACTGCAGAAAGAATTTGTCACCGACGATTATCAAGTCATCTTTGCTTTTATTTATAAATTGCCAGTTTTTACTCTTAAAATCCACACATTTATTCTGACATTCATGTTTGACATTGACAGCGGTTCATAAAGTAACAAACAAAGGACTAGTCCATAAAGAGGCCCAAAATGGCCGAAAAACTGTATAATAAATACCACGAAGTTGACCGGTTTATCAAAATAGTTATATGTATCAAGGCACTAAAGTTTGATTTTTCATGACGAAAAGTTGCAGAGGTTATAGCCGAGGCAAATAAAACACCTTAGTCATGAAAAAGAACTTTAGTGCCGAGGTACATATTATATTTTTTCCCAAATCGCAAATTTGAACAAAATTGGACAATTTTTTACCGTTCTTGAATTATTAAATCTAAATGTAATCAGCTTTTTTTACGACAAATGCTTGTACCGCTCATGCGCGATTTTAAAATTTACATACGTTTACAACGTATGATTTACACATCTCTACCGGCAAAAATGTGAACTTAAAATCGTCCTAAATAATTAATCACCTTACCTTGATTGAAATATTGGTAAAGATAGTCAACCGTTGTATTTGTTGTATCACGGATGATTCCTATGTGTTGGGTTGCGTTTTTGTTTATTTTTTCACCTGTACTGAAGCGCTAAGTTATAATGTGTACGATTCTTGAAATAGAATAGTTCAATTTATTCCACCGTTGTAAAATGGCGCAACATACAATCCGTAAAATTTACTTTTGTCAATACAATGTTGCAACGTTTTCAAATATTTAGTAAACGTATTAACTAGTAATTAAAAGTGACGAATTTTTCTTTATGAATAATACCATTGATGATACATATCTTGGATTTTAATGACAATGTTTTTAATAATTTACTAAAATACATGCGAAGCGTTATTTGTTAAAACGTTTGGTTTGGTCGGTGTTAGATAAATAAGAAACAATTATTTTACAAATTATGCTTGCACTTTATTTTTAACTTGCAAATAATAATGTTGACATTTGTTTGTCTTTAATAACTTCGTTAGGAATAAAGTAGAACATACTGGGAGAAATACCACTAGGTTCAGAAACGCAAAATTATTGGTTTTTGTATCTACTTGTTTTACGTGTTCAGTTGAAAAGGATTTTAAATAAAATTGGTTTTCAAATTTTCAATTCAAAAGGCAACAAGTTACCGTGTTTTTAGGAAAGTGGGTTCCACTAGACCTTCAAATTTAAATTCACTTGGTAATAAACCTATTCCTATTACTTCTAAAATAAAAGTACTAGATTTTAGCTTGAGGTGTGTTGTCTCCCGACGCGGTGCGGATAATACGTGTATAATACACTATTCTTTTCTGTGACGAAATAAATGACGATTTAATATTGAAAATCTATTACAATAGATTAGAAAATTATTGAGGGAAATTTGGTGTTAAAAATAGTACTCACTTTTTCCCGAGGAAAAATAATTTACAAAAGTGACACTTTGTTTCTGTTAGTAGAGATAAAAGTTAGATTTTACTCTTTGAAACTGTATCAAAATATCATGGTTTCGAATTAAAATAGTTTAATTAAAGTAAAAATAGCTCATTAATTATAAACATTGTTTCAAAAATTACAATTCAACTGATCTAAAATAATAGTAATAATTTACAAACAATTTACACATAATAATAACGTACCTAATACAATGCTATATAAACATATCAAATATAAGTACACCTAAGTTGATATTGAAACAAATGTATTACGAGAGTCTTCCGATTATCGTTTATGTCACATTCCTTTCGGCTTGTCAGAAATTCTACATTGCATACTTTTGCAACACCTTTGTAAATGGTAGGCTTGTTATAATATTGTTTAGATGCAAACAGTTGAGTACGTTAGATTGTAATATAAGAAAATTCAACATTCGTTCCAACATAAAAGGGATAGCGTTTCTATGTTAAAAATTTTAATTTCAATGACCAAAATTTAGAAATTTACTTGCGTAAGCCTAATGTTTTAAAACATTTTCAACGGATAAACGATGTTAATGTAATAAATATATGAGTATGGAATTTTCAAAAGTATTTAAAGAAATTGTTTTTTTGGGAGAACGTTTTTCAACGATTTCTTTACGAAATTAATACTTTTAAATCTGCAGGTTTTTTTTCTAATAATAAACTTTATTCACATGTGTATGTATACAATCTTTGTACATATATGTGTTTGTCATGATGGTATAACCATTGTTATAACCTTACGTAAGAAAGATACAAATAAATTTTATTACATTGAACAATTAACAAACAATAAAAAAAAAAAAAAACAAAAGAACCCCCTTTTATTTATAATTTCACAAAAAACAAAAAATTTTTTTTATTTTAAAAAACAAATTTTTTTTTTTTTTTTAAAAATTAACCCAAATACCCAAATTTTCAAACAAACCAAAAAAAAATTTGAAACAAAATCCTCCCTTTAACAAAAATTCCAAAAAAAATAAAATTTTTTTTTTTCACTTTTTTTGAAAAAACTTTTTTTATATTTTAAAAAAAAATTTAACTTTTTTTTTAAACCAAAAGATACTACCGACCCAAATGTTTAGAACAAATTTCAGGGTCGCATAATCCCGTAAGGTTGACTATCTTTACCAATAATTCAATCACCTTACTAAGAATTTGTTGTTACATTAGTGCCGGTTTCGGAAAAACTCAATTAATACATCACTGCTCTGAAGAACCCGAGTTTTCTATAACTACATATTTGCACTTTCCATAGGGGTCCAATGACCTCGATACGTCCCTGGCCCCAATCACTCAATAGACACAGAGATATTTTGATACTTTAGTTTAGTATCAATATATCTTAATAGTCATTGAGAAAACAATTTGCATAAAGCGTCGGGTGTCTATTTTTAAATTAAATTTGTATCCCTTTCAATAAATGTTTTGAAAATGTATGTATGTACCAATATGGGTATGCCTGTAATTTTGGTTGCATATTTGAAAGTATCTGTGGTGTAAACCATCAAGGAAAAAAAAATTAGAAATTTATGCAACAGATTGTATCTATAATAATTTAAAGAATTTCTCAATATTATTTCTTACTCTTATCTACATATAGGTCATTTAAAATTCATAATGGAGAATATTTTGTGAATCAACAAATTAATCCGTTTTAAAACAGCCTTCAGCATTTGCATCAGACTTATTAAGTTTTAATATAAAATGAGAAAACATTCACAGGAGAAAAGGATTTTGTTGTGCTCTTCATGCATAAATCTTAACAGGAACAGAAATAAAGAGAAATCTTACCGATGCAATTCATCTACGTAGTTTTTCATAGCCTCCTGTTTTGTCATGTTACCGAGTCCCTTATATGCATCATATTTGGCTCGTCCAACCAGATCCCAAAAAGGGGGGCCTTGAACCAGTGCAAGGTCCCTGTGTCGCTTGTTTAAAGTAAGCATAGAAACGCAACATTAACTCATTACTAGGCTGATAGGACCCTAGAAAAAGTAAAACCTGGTATCATCTATAGAACGTTAAAGTTAAAGTCCACTGATAAATAATAATTTATAACATATTCGAATTATTTACCATTTTTCGGTAAACTTTTGATTACGTTCACTGCGGCATTAAATTTTTGCTCAGTTGTCATAGTTACAATTGACAATTATTTTTTATTAACAATTAAGATTTAATTTTTGCAAGTGCACTTCGAACTTTAGTTTTTACGATGACAATTACATTATCACTGATTCTAGATTCCATTCGCCATAACAAAACAAAAAGCGACCTCTATTGCCCCAAATAAATAACCGTTTCACAAGAAAGCTGCTTTTACGTAATAAATGTAAACAATTTTGTAGTATTTATTTATACAGGATGCTTCACAGGGAGTGGCATAATAGACGTTATGGTGAAACTACAAATAAATTTGCGTACAGGGCGTTTCAGGAGTGCTCATTTTAATGAAATTAATATCATGGTTACAGCACATACTTAAAATTAAACATTAAAAATTTTATCTCAAAAATAAAGATTTTTGTATTATTAATAAAAGTTAATACAAAACCAAACCTTGCAAATTAATCCTTGACGTTAACTTAATCGATAACTCTCCTACGAAGTCTTCTAAATTCAGAAGCCAACAAGGCAAATTAAAATTACTTATAAGTCGTTCATTTTAAACACAACACCTTGTATTTTAAGAAGTTTGCTGATTTATTTTTATATAACGTTTTATTTAAAAAGAAAACACTTGACAAGAGTTTAAATGAAATTAACCAATACTGTTAATAACATTTTGTATCATGCTACGGAGGCGGAAATATTTTGGGACACGGTGTGTATTACCATAAGCACAATGAAACAATTTATTAGAAATAAAATTTGTACATATACATAAATTAATTATTAAGTCGCTCAAATATATTTTATCACCACAAACTAGAGAATCTGTTTTTCTTTCTATATTATAATAATTATAAACTAGCATCAGATTATGTATAGAATAAGTTTTTATTTAATATGTTACATTATTGAAATTAAGATCGTATTTCAACACCCGGAGGCTTATCTGACATTATTGCTTTTATATCTTCCGCATCTAACGTTTCGTATTTTAGTAGGGCTTCGGCCAAAGCTTTATGCTCTTTTGCGTGAGTTTTCAATATACTTCGGGCTCTGTCGTAACTCTCCGTTAATATCCTCTTGATTTCATTATCAACCTAAAACAAATTTTTTGCAGTTTATATTGTTAATGGTTTCATTAGCGAAAAAAATGCATGTGAATTTACAATTTCAAACATAAATTTTTTTAAAGATAAATCCCCCCGCACGAAGCTAATGACCAAAGAAAAATTTAAGAAACCAAGAACTACTTTAGCACCTTTTTTTCTAAAGAAAAGTTCTCAGTTTCTCAAAAACAATTTTTTTAACCAATGCAAATTGAACAAATGGTGTATTATAATACAATTGCATTGGCGAGCTGTTCAGCACGTTTTAACTTATCCACGCAAGTGTTTGAAAAGTTCTTATGCGCAATTTTTTATTATAACAATAAATTTAAAGAAAATATTGAAAACATTAACATTTATTCGCAATGTCATCTGTCATAATTTGAAAATGTTGTCCTCTGTGAACTGAATATTGTTTAATCAAATTAATTTATAAATTTGTTTTCAATTCGCTCTTTTAATATTTATCTAAAAAATAGAAACATTTGTATTTGATTAAATTAAAAAAAAAAACATTCCTAGCATGAGGCTTGAACCTGAGATCGCACGATAGCTTAACTTGGGCAGCAACGACATCGATAAGTAAATATTGAATTTTCTAGATATTATTTTAGAATTATAAAACGACATTATGTATTTATTCAGGCCGTTCGAAGTTAACATTTATTGCGAGTGGATATAAATTCTAACGTGTAATGCAATTGTAAGAACTGTACGTGTTAAATAAATAATCTCTTAATACCGATGAAGAATGTAATTCGATTATGGCTGTTTATTAACCTCGCAGTTATGAATGCAGAACAAAAACGATAAGATTTGTTACAATATATACTTTTAGTTGGAATATTGCATTTTCGTCAAACAGTAGGTATCAAGTAAAATAAATACAGTTTTTACTATTTAATAAGAACTCAGGCGGTGGAAGGCTTAATTCTTATTTAAAATTTCATTATCATCCAAAATGAGCATAAATCCAAAATTACTATGTAGGGAAATAGGCAAAAAATAAGTTAGAAAATTCCACTTGATAAAAAAATCAAGGTGGCGTGACAAATTCAATAGGTTCAATCTTATCAAAAACGAATTGAAAATATTTTTTTTGTTGCGCACGAGACGAGATACTTCATCTTTTTGTCATCTTACAGAAGAAGCTTGAACTACGTTTGGTGTGACAAGAGCTAAAAAACAGGGTGACCCGGTAAGTTTGAATGAGCCCGAATATTTCTGTGACGAAAATACAATAATTCCAGCAGTTCTCATTCTTACCTATTAATTCGCGCTTTTTATTGATTCCCCCACCTCAAAGAACATCAAGTCCTCAATTTGACTTGAGGTAGATACGCCTGAGAGCCGCTGAGTAGTTCTACCAGCTGCGTGGAACATTATCGTAATTACACGGAGTAGTTCAGAACTACTCGTAAGCATTTGCAAAGCAGATAGTGTTCAGTATACCAAAAAATTTCAAGACTTGGAGCCCACATTTGTCCCCAAATACCCAGGCCCATTGAAAAATGAAATGTGATAATATAGATCAACCTAATTTCTTTAGCAGTGTCACCCGTTAACCGTATAGTTCATTCGTTTTATTTATCCAGATTGATTGATGAATCAAGCGTATACTTGAGTATAGCTATCCTTGTGAATGTCCAATGACGGCATGTCAATGTCGTTTGTAAATAAACAAATCAAAATAAACCAGCGGCGTATGTAACCTCAATCAACAAATAAGTAAATAACGAAAGGTTGGTATCAGTGCCCATATTTATGCTTAATTTTTGGACTTATGGTTTAGATTTGTTGGTTTGGTTAAATTCCCACTAAAAACTCGTAATTCTATTGTATAAATTAAAGAATATACAAAAAACGCCAATAACTGAAATCTTAGGTTTAGTTTTATTTTTCCATAAAATTACGAATTTTCAGTGAGAATTTAAAAGTACTAAAGGTTAAGGCTGGCATTTACCTAAACGAAATTTAAATTGCGTGTATGTTTAGTTGTCTAAGTCATTTAAAAACAAATCTGTCAAAACATTTTACGACTTTCGAATAAATACTCACTTCTAATCCTATGTAACCCCTTGTCTATTGTTTGGTTAGTGAACAGGTAAGTTTGTGTAAAATCACAGGTAGCAAGCTTAGTGCAATGTTTGTTGCCTAGTTTTAAATTAAATATGGTAATTTTACGGATTTTGAAAAAATTTAGTTCCATTATATTACGAAAAATTAATGTTTTAAAAAAAATTTCGACACGTTGTTTACAAGATATTTATTATATCTATCTATTCACATCGAGATGTTTGCAATATTCTTATATTTAAAAACACTATTCGTAAATATTTATAGTAAAATAGACTCATACTTTTTGGATCACAAACAGTTACCTTTATAAATTTAATAAAAACACTCTGTCAGTAGTTAGATCAAACATTAGTAATAAAGAAATAAAGTCGTCCGCAATTACCACTTTCAAACTAACTTCTAAAAATTGGAACAAATTGTGCACAAAATGAAGTATATTCCTGAGAGTAAATGCCAGCCTTAACCACACCAACAAAACTAAACTTTCATGCGTCATGGTTAATTTAAATGACGACGGTTATGACGCCATCAAAAAATGTCAGACTTTAGTATATGTTGCCTGCCTAACATAGGAAGAAATTATAAGCATCTGATCTGCCATTTTAATAGGTGCTTAGTAAAACACCAAACATAACCTCAATAATACGAAATGACATCCACAACCTTCCGCACCGTAATACTCAGTTTAACTATGATAAGAGTGTTGTTGAAATAATAAGACATTTTTTGAAATATAGTCTTAATTGTGTTTTGAGTTGTCAAAAAATCCAAATTTTTCCCTCTAACTTAACCCCACATTTAAACACGTATATGTATTTTTCAGAAAAACAACAAACCCCTATATTACCTGTTCGTTAGTTGTAGGTCCCAATTGTTCAGAATTAAATCCTTTAGAATTTTCCGGCAAAGTCCTCAAACCCACTTTCTCAGACATCCCCCAATCTTTGACCATGTGAGAGGCGATCTGTGTAGCTTGTTTCAAATCTGAGCTAGCACCTGAAGCACAATAATATTAACGCGAAGAATTAAATTTTACAAACCTATACCGGACGTAATTTTTTCGGGACCAAATATAAGTTCTTCCGCCGCCCTTCCCCCCATCATGGTGTCCATCATCGCAAGTAACTGAGATTTAGTGACGTGATATCGTTCTTTTTCTGGAATATACGCGGTGTGTCCTAAACTGGGACCTCTTGGTATAATTGTTACTTTGTGTAATGGATGACTGTCTTTTGTATAATAAGCAACGACGGCGTGTCCACCTTCGTGGTAAGCCGTTATTGTATTAGCTTCTTCGTCTGGAATACGACTTTTGCGTTCTGGTCCCATTAAAACTTTATCGCGAGCCGATTCCAAATATTTCATGCTAACACAGTCGGCGCCATCAATTGCTGCTCTGTAATATACACCCATTTATTAATAATCATTAGGGAATAGTTCCTTACCGTAATGCCGCTTGATTAACCATATTCTCTAAATCTGCGCCCGTAAAGCCAGTTGTTCCTCTAGCTAATAACTCCACGTCGATTTCCTTTGCCATTATTTTACCTAAGTATAGTCCCAATATTTCTTTGCGTCCGGTATAATCGGGAGCAGGTACGGTGACCTTAGACATTCACATTAATTTAGATTTTACAGAAAGACCAAATACTTACTTCGACGTCAAAACGTCCCGGACGAAGAAGTGCTTGGTCTAAATCGTCGCGTCTGTTAGTGGCGCCCAAAACGATCACCCCGTCGTTTTGATGAAAACCGTCCATTTCGCTAAGAAGTTGATTAATGGTTTGGTTTGCGTAAGGATGTAATAAACTGTTGGTACGTTTAGCGCCGACTGAATCGATTTCGTCTATAAACACAACACACGGTGCCCGTTCCTTTGCAGCTTCTAGAAAGAAAATATTAGTTATGATCTATTCTATTGAACAGAAAGCACTCCTTCATATTTTGGCCCAATACATGAATGAAATAAGTTATAGAGAGGGGCTTAATTTTTTTATGTTTAGCGAACAGATAGTAAGAAGTTTTTGAAAAACCTAAAAGCATGCGCAAAGCAGTATGCGCATAAGGAATTTTAGCGTTTACTGTATTTGTTTTTACGGTATACAAAGACACCCTAATAACCTAATGTTAAATAATAAAGCTTACTGAATAAATCTCGTACACGTCTAGCACCTTGCCCTACTAGAATTTCATCAAACTCAGGCCCAGCGGCATGAAAAAATGGTACGCCAGCTTCGCCAGCTACTGCACGAGCTAATAACGTTTTTCCAGTACCTGAAACGAATAAAAATAAAGTAAAGTATTATTAGTATTAAGAAGTTTTAATGCTAATAATTTTCAAAACGAATTAATTTGATCCCGAAGTTAATGTTTCAGAGTGAATTCGAAGATTCTCGCGTGGGATAATTTTTATGCAAACTTTAGGCAGATTTACCCCCCCCCCCCTTATTATCAGATAGTTGGCTGAACTTCTGAGGACCAAGAAAATCCACCAGAGCACAGTCAGTTTGCAGTAGTCTCACAGGCAAAGAATGGGGTGCACGCCCAAAATACTGCGATGGATGTACCGCATGATGTTGCGGCAGTCTATTACTGTATGGTGCGGTCTTCTGGTGGTGCAAACTCTCGGAGGTTACCACCAGAAACCACGGATTATTGCGAACCTGCCCTACAGCAGGTATTAGGGCTGACTCCCTTCATCTTGTCATTGACAGGAAGCTCAGGATGGGGCTACTGTGCCTTGAAAGACTAGAAAGGAAAGTTCGCCAAAGCTCAATCACTTGACAGAACCTTACTCAATAGGAGATATCCCCGGCTTCACATAGACAATATGAATAGGGACTTAATATTTGAGGCCAACTTCCGGACGGCACTAGGCAATAAGAAAGATACTAGCTGACCCCAGGCCCGTCACGAACGATGTAATTAGGGCGATTTATCCAAGCAAAATCATGAACTGTACTCACAATCCAAAAAGTGTAAACAAATACTTTCTGTTATTCATCCGCTTTGTGTTTTTTACTCTTTCTCCGAATTACATGGTTACGTATGAACCGAGGATGTGATAACAATGTTAACACCGTTCCCTCAAGTGAGTTGCCTATCCTACCAATGCAACAGCAGGCCGCGATATACTTAACACTGGCCCAGTACTGGGTACGCTTGTTTCCTTATCCTAGCAACGTGAACAGAAAACCGAGGTGATAAGAAAAATATAAGATACGCGACAGGGGCACAAAACGAACATTTTTCTTAAATAAACTTTTTATTTATCGATTATAATTTAGAAATTATGGCCGTTTTAGTTTTCGATTGAAATTTTTTCGGAACAGTTTTTCGCTTATAGCTTTTGAAAACACGCGAGTTCAAAAAAAACTGAAACGGCCAAAAATGTTTATTTCTTTCGATCAAGATTGCGACTTAAATATTTAATTTAAAAGCAAAAGCTCTTCACTGATTGATCATAATACTCTGTAGAATTTGTCCTATGCATAGTTTTTTCAGAAAAAATCATAATTTTTGAAAAAACTTCAATTTTAGTACCTAATATAAATAAACCACGATTTAACCAAAATGTGCAATAAAAACAAAAATTCAAATGCATACAATAAATTTTACATTTGTAATTGGTGGATTGAAACATCGTCCTCAATGTTCGCATTTTTTTAAGGGCATAATCTTGGGTGAGAGTTTCAAACATTCAGTTTTTTGGGCATAATTTTATTAGAAAAGTTTGAACGTATATGCAACTTAAACAATATGTTGGCCTAAGGCTCTACTTATCGGTGCAGGTAAAAGAATGTAATAACCACTAACGACTTAAAGCAAATTACACATAACAATGATATTCCGATCTACAATTAACTTTGTATTTTTACACAAGTTTTTATATTTTTATTTTAATAATTAATGGGACAAACGATGTGAGATCCCCCCAATGTCACAAGAGTTACAAAAAATCATGTTTTGTTACGTGTTACGTAAGTAACAGTTAATTATATACGAAATACCCATTTATGTTTTATTGCTCTAACAGTTTGTTAGTTCGGAATGAAATCTTAGGAGAGCAGCCAGAAAAGATGCCGTACCCTAGTCCTCTGGTTCTTTTATCACTCGCGGAAAACGGCTAGAGGTATAATTTCTAAACGAGTTCGAATTTTACTTTGCAATCCTAAATTGTTTAAACAAAAGCTATAGACAATAGAATTTCCAACAACTTTTCTCCCTCAACTTTTTTCGTAAAATTGATATTGGTGGAGATATTGTTACAACAATTATTATCACGTGATTGATATATATCAGTAATTACTTATCAGATCAAAAAAAAACTTTAAAGAAAAGTTGTGTATAATTAAATTATAAATTATAAAAAAATGTGTAAAATTCGAAAATCTGTGTAGGTTAACGGCCCTTTTGGTTACATATAATATGTCCAAAATCTAATGAGATCTGCGGAATTATAAATAAAGGCCATGTACAAAGTTTCATAAAAATCGGACCGATGATTTTCTTGATATCTTGTTTAGAGACGTACGGAAGGATGGCTGGCCAGCCTCCGGACATAAATTTTTTTTTAGCTTTATTATAACGTACTAACTCTAATTCGTCGAAAAAAGTGAAAAAAAGGGGTGTTAAAATTTTCGGTTTGAAAACCGTCGCATAACTCCCCATCTTATTTCATAAGATGTTGAGTAAAACCACTACATTCGAAATTTTGATTAAATAATGCCACATGTTTTTAGAGACTCTCGTGATTAGAAGGTATTGAATTCGTTCAAGACTTACCATATTATGGTGGAAAATGTAATTTACAATAACTTTTCTTTATAATTTTGTGGAAACCTAACCAATATCATAGAAAAGATCGTGAAATGTCATGTAAATACCATATGGAATCAAAACAAAAGTTTTGCATGATTACATTAGAAAAAACGGATTATGTAAATTTTTGTGAATATTCTACACAAACTAAAATGATTTTCTCTATAGAGCGCATTTGGCCATACGAACCTCCAAAAGCTAAATTTCAAAAATCAGAATTGCGATTTTTTAGATTAGATTTTGAAAATGTGGAGTAAAATTTAAACCACATCATGCTTTCTATTTCCTATGTGATGAATTTATTGCCTTTAAATTGAGTGCCTACAAACATTAGTTTTAAAATATGACAATAACAAAAGAATTTACGGATTATGAAAGACAATAGGATTATAGTCAGGTAGTTTATTACTCATAGTTTTAGTCCCACAATGCTATGGCTAACATTATATCGTAGTATTTGATGTAATTTTGTTTGCCTATATAAAAAAGAGGCAAATTCATAATTCTAGCGCTCTCCTTAAGCGCCTTAACGAGCACGTAATTTGGAAAGATTAGTAAATAATCACCAAACCTGAATTTTCATAGTAAATGGCTGTAATTGCATATTTAACCTATAGCCCGGACAGAACCGACCACCCGCGGAATTGCAGAGTTTCTATACTCGGCTGTAAGTTAGGTACCCTAAGCAGTTGTCAACATGTTGTTTGAGTTAAAGTGTTCGAAACAGTTACACGAATTTGGATTGCTGTAACGTGTCAAGTGTAGTGCGTACACGTAGCGACAATAGTGAGATTGTTTCTTGGACGTTTTACTACGAGCGGAAGAAATAGAACGTTAAGAATAATTGTTTTTTTGTTTTTTTTACTTTAGGTATTCAATACCCATTAGAGACCTAATCGGCTTCCAAAGCAGAACGGCAGATATGGCAAAAGCAATTATGAGGAATAGCAGAAGAGGAGAAGTTGGGGAAGCAGAAGACGATTTCAGAGGAAGAAAAATCGAAAGCGAGCATAATACGATTCCGAAGAAGAAGGCGAGGAAACAAAGAAGAGAAGAAAGGCAAGAATTGATAGTGCAGAAGTTGAAACAATCGAAGATGCACACAAATACTTATGTTTTATTGGTAAGAAAAAAACTATCTAAAAAGCATCAATTTGTTCCAAAAAAGAAAACGAGCAGAGAAATATCGTAAAATTTTCCTCGACTTTACAAAAAGGAAGAGTTGCAGATGAAAGATGGCGTTTTCGGTATAACAATACAAATGGTGGAGAAATACAACTGTACAAAATTTATACGTACAAAGCAAGATCCATTCAAGAGGTAGGGATTGAAGGAAACAACGCGAGAAGAAACCTGCATTTTTGGTCTTCTTTACATGGCAGGCTAAAAAAACAGAGCCACACTAATTTAATGAATTATGGTGAAAGATGGGACTGGCCGAAATTTCCGACTGATAGCGCAAAATTTTATTCTTATTGTACCAAAATTTACAAATAAAACCGACCCATTAGAAGACCACAGACAAAATGTCCTATTAGAAATTTCGAAATTTTGTAATGAAACAAATATTCTATTGTAGTTATGACCATAATAGACGTTAAACCATTCAGGGGACGTACTACCAGACTTCCAAAAAGCCAGCAAAAATGGGCAAAAGTATGGCTTGCGATCAAAAACTTTTATGTTGGTAAATGAATTGTATTGCGGAAAACAACCACCCCCACCAAATCAACCAGCGAAGTGCCAAAGGTTAGAGAGCCTATAAAGGCAAAAATTAAGAAACTAACTCAAAAAACACCCTACCAAAACACAAAAAAAAACAAAAAAAAAAAAACCAAAACAACCCAAACAAACCGGCCACCACACTGACCAAAAACAAACCCTATACAGCAAAAAAAAAAAAATATGCAACAAGCAAAACAAAAAACACCAAAACCAAAAATAAACACAAAGGCACAACAAAGCGGCAAAACGACAAAAAAACAAGAAGGCCAAATCAATAAACGACAAAAAAAAAAACACCCAAACAACAAAAAAAAAAACACCAAAAACAAGCAAACAAAAAAAACACCGCGACAAAAAAAAAAAAAACAAAAAAGAAAAGAAGAAAAGACAAACCAAACAAAAAAGAGGAAAATGTCAATATGCGAGTGGAAAAAAATGAGTGACTATATTTTAGTTTTTAGGTTTGTAATGGTATGTTTATGAAGAAGAGGAAATTACCGTTTAAATTTTTTTAAAATAATTTTTTTTTTTTTTTTTTTTTTTTTTTTTTTTTTTTTTTTTTTTTAATAAAAATTTTTTTTTTAATTTTTTTTTTTTTTTTTTTTTATTTTTTTTTTTTTTTTAATTTTTTTTTTTTTTTTTTTTTTTTTTTTTTTTTTTTTTTTTTTTTTTTTTTTTTTTTATTATTTTTTTTTTTTTTTAAAAATTTTTTTTTTTTTTTTTTTAAAATTTTTTTTTTTTTTTTATATTTTTTTTTTTTTATTTTTTTTTTTTTTTTTTTATAAAAAAAAAAAAAAAAAAAAAAAAATAAAGAGAAGGCAACGCGAAAAGGTTAAATACAATCTTTCATTATAACATTTTTCTGTATTGTAAAAAATAATGATACTTACTCTTGAGCAAAATGATTTTTTGACAAACCTCGTATACGGCTTTAAAAATTGATTTTTATTAAGAATAACTTTTTCAAAAACTGATTATAAAAAAGTTTTCCATATGGTTCCAATTTAAGTAGACACAGGGTATATCTATTTAATGATATAAGTACGTTCGAGGGTCAACTGAAGGTGTTCCCGTAATCTAAATTTTATGCAAAATTTAGCAATTATTAATTAATGATTAAAAATATATTCAAGAATTAAAATTCTTTTTAAAATGAAAATATTAACCTTTTAACTTTTAGACCCAATGTTTATAATGAAACGACTTATAAATTCCAATTTCTTTGAAATTTTATTTATAAATAATTGTGAAAATTATAATCAGTTGTATTGGTCATTTTTATCGGTATCTAAATTCTCCTAATTCTTAATTTAATCATGTTTAAATAACAAGTACGTGTTTCATATTTACCTGGTGGCCCCACCAACAATACTCCTTTCGGTAGTTTCCCACCTAAACTAGAAAATTTATCGGGATTCTTTAAGAACTCGACCACATCCTTTAGTTCTTGCTTCGCTTCATCCGCACCTTTTACGTCATCGAAAGTAACGTGAATCTCTTCAGGATCTACTTCCACTTGATTACCTAATTGAATACTACACAACAATTAAACCATTTAAACCCAATTCCAATCTCACCGAAACATTGAACCGCTTGCGTTAGCAGTTAAACTAATAACTATGGCTAAAAATATAACAATTGTGAGAACTTGTTGAATTATTTTGAGATATTTCTCGACTTTTCCCATGTTGGAAGATGAGTTGTTACCAACAAGGTATCCTTCAGCAAAAGCAATTTTAATTCGCTGTTTTTCATTATCTTTAATGTTTGGATCATCGCTTGCTAGGATGTTTTTCAATTTTTCGCTGTTAAAAGCACCATCTCCGGCTATCTTAGAATCATCGGAGGCGTCAGTAAATCCTGCACTATTCTTCAATCTAGTAAAAATATTTGGATTTCTACTTAACTCAGCTTTCGTGATTTCTATCTGTTTTAAATCCGCGAACTTGTACATTAAATGAGAACTTGTTCTTTTGTAAAATGCCATCTACAATTGGTCATAAAAATGATGAGAAATTCTTATGGGTTTGTTTTTGTTAACATACACAAAAGGAACACTTTCTTTATCTAAGGCTTTCTCCGGCAACCCATGTTTGTTCTCAAAAACTGTTGCCCGAAATGTAAGATACTTTCTGTTTATTAATAAAATGATTTTCATATACAGCTTTTATGTTTATATCCTTAGCGAAATTGCAGTCACAATTCTTAACGGCTTCGAAAAAACTATCGACACATAAAAAAACTTTCTTTTTCCTTTTTTTGTATGGATTTTTTCTTTAGATAAACGTTTTGTCTTGGCGTTAGTATTGCAGATACTTGAGATAATGTAAATTTTGCCTAAAAAATAACAAAGATGTGAATTAGTTAACCTTAAAAATAATTGCGAAATTATTTTTGTCGAAATTATTTGTATTTACCTGATTTTGATTCTGTAAACTGAACATCGTTTTTTTTACATAGATGTGAATGATGAGTTTACTGCAAATTTTGCTTAATTTAATAATTTATTTTAACAAAAAAAATTATTTTTCGACAGCAAATGTTGAAGATTACGTTTTCGTAAAGAGCACTGTAAAAAAAAAGTTTACGTCATTATCGGCTATGTTTGATAACGAACAATTAGGGTACATTGCGTCATCTAGAGGAATATTTACAAACGTTGCAAAAGTTAGGCAACTTTTCATACATGTTAATTAAAACTTGTTCGATGCTCATATCTTCTATATATATGTAGAGTGGTATCACTTGTAAGGGTGCATTCAGAGAACGTGAGCGGATACCGCTACGCTCCCAATACGCTACAGAAGCAGTCGTCTGACAAACTGCTTAGAATCGAACCATTCACCGTATGTTCATCTCAAGTAGCGAAAACACAATACGCTACCAAAAATGGTGACCGCTCCGTAACATGTTGTGGAAGTAGCGGTCCCAAAATTAGACGTTTTCACAACAGTTCCGCAATTGTTACGTCCGCTGAATGCACGCATTGATACAAAATACCTCCCTTAACATTCTCTCTTTTATGTCATATGGCATCTAGTTTGTTCATATATCTTTTCTATCTGCTCCACTGTATCCTCTCACACATTTTTCTCTACAGTGCCCTTAATAAATTATTCCTTTTCCTTTTATTTTTCTGTAACACTTTTTATTTATTTGTTTTCCCTCTTTTATACTGCTATGTGAGTAAAGAAAAAGGATTAATTTAAATTAAATTTAAAATACATTTACCGAAAGCAGATTGTAAATTAATTAGGCTAAGATTACAACGTAAGTATTTTAGAATTTTTCGATTAGGTGTGGTGCTCGTCGTAACAAACTGTGAACGCGTATAAGAAAAGACTAAGTGATAAAAACAGTGCGTATTCGTAATGCGTGACAAAAATTAGAATTTAGTTATCATTAAAAAAAGTTATCATTAAAAGAAAAATTGTATGGTAGAAGGTTTCGGCCGAAAAGTCATAAGAGCGGCTGGTGTTGTTAATAGAAAAGCGTCTTTTATCTTTCGTCTTTTGAGTCCCATCCATCTTCAGGTGAGAATTCAACATTTATCTCAACAGTAAAAAAATTTTTGACGGCACGACAAAAAAAATCAAATAAATAATTGGTTTTAAGTTTCAAAAAGAATTTCGACGAAGATACGACGTAAAAGTCAAGTATATAATTGGTTTTAAAATTGAGACAATGTTGGATATCAACCTAAAAGTGTTGTAGTAATATGATTGGTGTGTCATCAACATTAAGTTGATTTAAGTTTTCATATTGTGTTGTTATAGGTAACGGCGTTTGTGACTCGTAAAAGCGTGTCGCTTATAAACAAATTAAAAAAAAAAAATTTTTGTAAATCTATTTATTAAAGTTTGTAGATAGGTATAATAAATTTTAGTTTAAGATCATCGCAGTATTATTACCTCCTTCCACTCATTTGTAGATTTTTCTAAATATTATATTTCTTCTCTCCTGTAAAGTTCTATTGTTCTCTCTTTTTGAACTTATTTTACCTCCTTATCTTTCTTTATCTTCTTCTTTCTGTCCCACCTTTTTCCTTTCACTTTCTTTTGGCTTATATTTTATTCTTCTAACAATACTATTAAATTTTACTTTCTACCTGTTTTCGAGTGTTATGGCTTTAAACCCAACTCTTATTTTGATAGTATTATTATTATTACTTATCATTGTTCTTTGACTTTTTTTTATTTACCCTATTTCTTCTTTGTTTTTGTTCTCTGTATTTTCTCTTTCACTTCTTTTTATATTCTTCTTTTTTTGTTCACATGTTTCTCTTATATTCCTGTATGTCAACAAGTTTTTCTTGATATTCTCCTACTTATCACTTTTTAATTCTTTATCCTCTCTCTCTCCACTTTTCTCCAATACAATAGTCCTTTCTCATCTTCTTAAATTTCTCTTTCTATTGATTTCGTTTGATCGTTCAATTACACCGTTCCTTGGTCTTTCGCAACGTCAACTTACGTTTTTCTGGTCATACTTTCTTAATTTTTCCTTTCCCTTTTCTATTTCTCTTTGATTTTTTTTTCTATTTAAAAACACCTTCCAAAGTTGATGATCTGTATTCTATTTTGACTTTCACTATAACCCACATCAACTTATTTTCTTCGTAATATCGTTATCGAAATGATAACTTCAAATGAGAATCGTGCCGATTTACAAGCCAATTATTTCCGTACAGTAGCATACAAGCATGAAAGAACACCTGATGTACATTTTGCTCTATTAGAGTTAACTGTTGGCATTTCTTGGTTTATACTATTATTTACGTGTTCTTTATACACGAGATGTCGTTAAGACACATTTTTCACTTATTTTCTTGCGTTCACTTATACCTATATGTATAAGCTCTTCCACAATGGCTCGCATATTTCGTTTTAATTTATACATCCTCTTTCTTCTAACTCCCTTATCCGTTCATCTTTTTTTATCAATAATATCTTCTATTCTCTTCTGTACTACACGTTTCTTTTACTTTTAATTAGTATTGTTTTCTTATGTTTCTATATTTATATTTACCATTTTTTATATGTTGTTCACTCGCTTCTCCATTTCGGTTTATGACTCCTTTATTTTGCTCTGCCTTTATTCTCTATTCTTCGGAAACTTTACGTTCCATTCCTAACTCCCCTAGTAGTTTTTTCCAACTCATCATCCCACATTTTTGTTCATTATCTCAAAACCCTTTTTTGGTTTTGCGATGTTTCAAAAATATATTTTTTGTATTGCTCTATGTTCGCCATTAGTTTCTTTATTGTTTAATCTTTGTTTTATTTGTTCAAACAAGAACGTTTTGACAACGTTTGGCCACCGGCAACTACGGTTACTTTTTCGACAGGTCCAATATCGGAATACGTTTTTGTTTTAACATTGACTGGAGCACGGTATATCAGAATTACAATGAAACAAAAATTGTACTAATAGAATATTTTTCTATTTTTTTCGTAAATATCACAACATTAAAACGGACGTTTGAATTAAATTAATTTAAAGGAAGCTTGCAAAATTCTGTAAACATTTAAAAAACTTATTAAATAAAATTGTTTATTACGAAATTAATTTTTTAATAAATAATATTTGAGCATTAAAAATATTTAACTAATTTTTTTATGACACTAAATACTAATATGTAATTATTTAATCTGTCGACATACATGAAGATACCTCTGTGATGTATTAGTTTGTTTTAGTTCCTACTCTGTCTACGAAAGGGCCAGGCACAAAGAATTTTTGTAGATGGGTACTTATAGTTCATACCACAGCACAATAAACACACATCACTGTTTACTAAATTAAAAATGACCGTCTTAGAACTGGCGAGGAAATAAACCCGCCCGCTAAGATATCCACAACAAACATAATCAATTTATTAGAAACAAATCAAATTAATTATTTAAAAAACAAAAATTTAGCTTCACTTACATTTTGTTTAGTTTATGTTAGAAAGAAATTGTAATAATCAAACATGGTTTAAAATCGTGTAAAATTTAGTTACTTTGGTATGTGGCATATTTAATTTAAAGGTGCTGATACAGAAAAATCCTGCGGCGTGTTTATTATGCTGTGGTACGTTATAATCTCTAAGATTAACTCTCTTCCAATTATATATGCATCAGCTACATTATAATTACAAAACGTACTTTGGGTAAATTGACGTAACGAAACACATAATAATATTCTAATATTTATTGACATATTGATAGTTTCGCTTAGATACTTACATAATTAAGTATTTGGTCAAGATTTTCTATTAAATTGCACACATTATTGAATAACCATAAGGTAACACCCATGTTATGTAACCACATAATATATGTTATTTACAATATTTTTGTATTTTCTAAAATCGTATCATGTATAATCTTTTTCTAAATACTTTTTTAAATTAATTTTATTTTTGCATAAGTATAAAAATATGTGTTTTTATTAATATTTTGTTTTTCCCATCCGTACACACAAAACACAAAACAAACACTGGTTAGTAATGTAAGTAAGCAAGAAGTAACTTTTGTGTGTGTGTGTGTGTGTGTGTGTGTGTGTGTGTGTTTTATATTTTAACAAATCATTTAGTTTTTAGAAATAATATGTATAATACTTGTTTTCTATTCCAATTACCCCTCGCTTATTTCTTTTTCCTTTGTCATATCTCTCACTTTCTCTAATATCTCATTTCGTTCATTTTTCTTCTTTACTTAGTTTCTCACATTCCTTCAACATATCCTCTGTGTTCTCTCATTCCTTTTCTTACATTTGCACCTCCTCCTCTCAACCTGTCACTAAAATTTTTCTCGTTTTTCTTGTTCCCGTACCTGACTCTTGTCACTAGTTATCTTTACCTGTACGTTTTTTTACCATTTCTTTAAACTTTAAACTTTTTTCTTATACTTTATTTTCCTACCTCTTACTGTGCAACACCCTCCACCTTCACAGTACAATCTCTATTTATGTTAATAATAGTGTGGCATTCGCAACAAATATTGAAAAGACGCGCCAAAACTTAAGGAAGACAACTTCCGTTTTTCGGAAAGCGCGACCTACACTAGTCACTTTTCATTTTTCGAACTAACCGGTTTTTGCAGGAGAGTGATTCGAGAAGTGAACGACTGAAGACGTATTTTATTTTTTAACTAATGTTGTGTATTATATGTACAGTGTTAATTTGTTACAATCATCTGATGTATTAATTGTAATTAAATATAACATTTCGTGACAATAGCATCTTTTTTTCTACCACCTTTTTCACCCTCTTTACCATTGTTTTAGATTTCTTCTCCATACATTGCCCCATAACCTAATTTTCATCCATTATCGTCCTATACCTCTTGTTCATAAATTTTTTTTCTCTCCATTCTTCTTTTTCCCTCCTGTTTCTTCTATTTCAAGTGTACATCTAAGGGTTGTTGGTCCGATAAACTTCTCCCCTTACTCCTCCACACTCTAGTATACATTCCAATTCCAAATTGTCAACCCCGGTCTTTTCACACATTTCAATAAATTGCTTCACTTGACAATTAATTTTTTATTCATTAAAACCGTTTTGTTTTTCTTCTTTTTTATCATTATAAAATCTTTTCCACTTCTCTCTCCCCTAATACTTTCTCCAAATATTTCATAGTCGTCTCCATCTCCTTTTCATATACCGTTACAAAATGTATTTATCCTCTCCTTCCATTTTAATATTTCTTTTTACTATTTCCTGCATTTATTTTTCTGTACGGCCTCTTTGCAAAACTTATTCGTTTATAACTCCTGTTATTTTTTTCCCCTTTGCCCTTTTCCCAACCTGTCTTTTCTTCTCTGCAAACTCTCCTTTTGTAACTTCTGACAGTTTTTCTGTGCATGCTTTCTAGTCTTTCTACTCCAATCACGTCTCTACTAGGCCGACCATACCCTTATTTTTTTCATCTAGTTTCTTGCACTCCTCCAATTTTTGTTTATTCTTTTATCTCCATTTCGTTTCCTTGTTTTTTCAACTAATGTTTGTTTGTTTTCTGATGAAGCCTCTTACGATAAGTGGCGAAACGTTGGAAACAACGGTTACTATTTTTTGTTTTAAGAATGACTCCGGCCGAGGATACTCCAATTCTTACCTTAATTAAGTTCTTTATTTATTTTGCACAATAATTTCTTTTTTCCAAAATTTGATGTATTGCGTGGCATTTCTACCTCTGTCTGCAATCATTACCTTTTTTTACACTTTCAACACTTTAATTCATCAAAATGGTTGGTAATAAACAAATTCATGAGTGCGAGGATGGTTTGCAGGCCAAGGCGTTAGCCTTATAGAATTAAAATACGTGTTTTTTTTAATGATTGCGTTTAAAAGGCCTATAAAATCCTTCAAAATAAGATGTAAAAGAGTACTGCAACGTATTATTCGCGTATTCCAGCATGACGATTGTACTGATTTCAGTGTCATGAGTATAATGTGATATATTGCCAACATTTAGTAACATTTTTGCCGGTGGAGGCCAAGAAAAGGGATGTTTCTGGCCGTTTTTGAGTTATGCAAAAACAGCGATTATAGACTTTTACGAGACAAAAATGAGATATCCCTAATAGTTATCAAAATACAATTTTAAGTATAACTTGCAGTTACCAAGAAGCTAAGAATATTAAATGTCAACTGTAGATTTCTTCATTGCTTTAGTGCAGATTCCTTTTAAGACGTGTAGCTAGCACGAGAGATACTAATGTCGCAATATTTTATTAGTCAAAACTTTAAACTTACCTAATTTAAATTAAAAACCATTTATTTAAACATAAATTTTATATAAATTAGAATAAATTCTCAAATTTGTGATTGTGAACCTACCACCGCATTAAAGTAAATTAATAACGAGCAAACTTGAAACTCAATCAATAAAAATCACACTTTATACTCCTACAGTATTCTAGGTACTTGTATGTAAAGCATAAGTATTATATTAAATACGTATTTTATACGTTCCATTTCTGTATGGTATTATGGAGTTTAGAAAAACAAATCTTAATTACTTTCTGGACTAAAGTCTCTGTGCTTGATTAATAAACATGGGTGTTGTTGGTGTATAAGGTACGTTCGGATAATCATCTGGTTGTAGGTAATTAGTATTTATGTTTATGACATTTATTAAGTAGTCTCGTATTTCTAAGAGCAATAACAATAAAAAATTACCAAACTATTTTTCGTGAGAAAATCACTAACATCTCGCAAATCATTTTATTTAACCACGCATATTAGCAACAAACGTCCTCGTTGTTATTCAAGTGTACAGCAAATATAGGTATATAAGATGTTTTGTCAAAAAAATTTTGTTAATTTGCTTGTGTTTGTCATGTCTTCCTACAAGGTAATATATCAACAGAATAGATTTATTAAAAATCGGTTGTTTTGGTTTTAGATTTTGATTTTGTGTTTGTTTTTTTGTCTCGACTTGGTGGCAATGAAGCCTTTTGATCAGTATATGCACTCTGAAGATGAACGCCGCATCAGAAATTCGCGACATAGTGGATATGGTGATTATGGATATGGACACAGTCGTCATGACCATAGAGGACACGGATACGACTACGATTATTATGAAAATCACGGTTATGGGCAGCACGGAAGTTATCCATATCACCATCATCACCACCATGATCATCCCCATGATCATCATCATCATCATCCCCATGATCATCACGATTACTATAATCCTCATCAGCACGGTCATCATCATCATCATCATCACCATCGTCCATATAGACGAAATTCTCATTACGGCCTGACTTTTGGTTTGTATTTCTAAACTATTCAGTGTGCGAATAGATCATAAAAATTATTGAAAAAGTTATTGTTGTGACACCGTATGTTTAATAAATAAAAGACGATTCTCCTCAAGGATTTTACAGTAATATTAACATACCCACGCTAAATAATGTGAGAACTACATGCTAAACATGTACACAACTTGATAGTGTAGTGTGAGAAAATATGACAGTACCTATTTAATTTCTGCATCAATTGAGAAAACATGTTTGTTTCAAGCATTTGATTATCAAATCAAAACGGTTAATTGTAATTGATGTTCAAAGTTACAACTCACCTACGTAAGTGTATTAATTTAATTATCGTCGTTGATAATAAAAACAATAAATATTTTTATGCACTCGTTAATTTTTAATATAAAGAACGTGTTAAATCAACCTTGCTGTTGACATACCTTAAATAATCGCAATGACATTGTTCAACTCTGGTCGGCACAAGGTAAATTTTATTAACGGATTTACTCGCTTAATATGGAAATGGAAACACACTAATTAAAATAAAAAGTTTCGTTGACCTGCTTTTTTATATTATTTACTTATTTTATATAAATAATAACAAGCAACCTTCTCAAGCTCCTTTGCTGTCACATAAGGAACTGCTTGTAGTAAACTTTAAACTAGAGATGGTTACATAACTTGATGTTTCATAAATTTGGTTATGGGTTCTTTTTGTGAAGTCAGAGAAGGAACATTTTTGAAATTAGATGCTGAAGAATGTTTTATTGCCAGTGCTGCGACGCATTTATAATTAATTGCTAAATGAGAAGTGAGAATTAACATTTACATAATGATATATAGTAGTGTAATAATTATATTGTCCGTGAGAACTTTCATGTATATTGTTGTTAAATCATATGTAATTATAAACGAGTTCTTAGTTTAACATATTATATTTAAAAAATATTTAATACAACATAGTATTATTAGTTAAAACTAGAAAAATAGTAGATTTATACTGTGAAAGATCAATATAACAACCGATTAGAGTGGGCTGTAAAAGTGAAATATTGTGAACTGAAATTTAGCCACATCCACAGAATGACATGTAATTTGACGTTTTTGTTGTAAACAAAGTATAATTGAAACTGAACAAAAAAATTATTTATTTATGAAATTCGAAAGAAATGTTAACTTTTTGTTGAGTAATGATACATGAAACCATTTTCCAAAACGTTTGCCAAATAAAAAATTTAAAAAAAAGGCAAGCGGGTTTAGTTTTAAATCTTCACGTCAGAAATGTCATTCTGTAGATGTAACTAAAGTTCCAGTTCACAGCAATTCACTTTCACACCCTAATAGGTATTTACTGATCTCTCGTTACATAGTTAATACTTAGAAATAGTCTCTAATAAGTTGTCCAGAAAATTTTAATGACGTTTTTTTTTTATTTATGCATACCTATAGAACATGGAGCGTTTAGAGATCTTCAGTAGGTACTACGTTTTTTTTAAATCCTTATCTTTTAAACACTAAGAGCGCAAATAGTAGCAGTTGCAAAATCCTTATCAGACAACCAAGACTAGTAAAAAAAAAATAACGGAACTTTACATTGAGGGAAACAATTTTAACGAAAATATATCGGAATCAGAAGGAACGTCGTCGGAAAGAAAAAGAAAAGGTCAAGAGACACTAGAAGAAGTATGGAAAAAAAGTGAAAAGATCGCCAAGAAAAGAAGTAGGAGAAAGGGCGGAATAGGGCGTGAGAGAATTATGTGTAGAAATGCTGAAAGAAATAAGAATGATGAGAGAAGATCAAGAAAAATGAATACAAAATGGTGGAAATGAATGAGATATTTAATAAAGAGATGGAAGAAATGAGAAAGGAAAAGCACAAATTAGAGGTAAAGGTAAATAGAATGGAAAATCATATACAATGGATGGAAAAAAAATGGAGGAGATTGAAAGAGAAAAGAGAAGGAACAACCTTGTGATAAAAAGAATTGATATGGAAGAAAAAGAAGAAAAAGTAATAGGCAAGATAGAAAAGTTTATTAAAGAAAAATTTGGGGTGGAGAAGAAAGTGAAGGAAGCGAAGAGGGTAACACAGGGGATTATAATAGTTAGGATGAGATAACACGAAGACAAAATGGAGATAATTAAGAAAAAGGGGCTGCTTAAAAGGACAAATATTTATATGGACGACGACCTGACAAAGAAGGAGAGAGACACAAAAACTAGTAGGTTGGGGGAGGTCAAACCAAAGCAAGACAGAAAGGCAAAGATAAAGGACAAAGAAATTAAAAAGTGAAACAACGAGAGTTAATGTTTTGGAATGTGGCGGGAATTAAAAACAAAGGGGTTAAAATTTGGAAGTACATAGAGAAGTTCAGTATGGTAGGGTTAACGAAAACATGGTTAGAAGAGGGAGAACGGGAGGAATGGAAAGATAAGTTACCAGAAGAGCACATTTGGAAAATACAATTCGCAACAAGAAAAGAAAAAAGGAAAGAGCCAGAGGTGGAATTCTAACAGGAGTTAAAAAGACTGGACAACACAAGAGGTAGACAAAAAGTGCAGAAGAAAGGAATCATGGTAAATTACATGGAAGGAAAAGCAAAGGAAAAGTATAAAGTGATAACGGTATATGGACAGAATATGAAGCAGATAAGAAACGATATAGAAGCATTGAAAAGAAAAAAGGAGAATTACAATTATGGAGAGGGATTGGAATGCAAGAATTGGAGAAAAGGTGGAATGTTAGTAAACGGAATAGAGAGCATGGATAAGAAGATGAACAAAGAAGGGAAGGAGTTGTTGGATCTTTGTGAGGAAAAAGGATGGACAATACTGAACGGTAATAGAAGAAGGGGTAGAGGTCAATACACATATATAGGAGAAAGAGGACAAACAATCATAGATTACGTGATAGTAAATGAAGAGAGGCTGAGAAAATAAACAGTTTCAAAGTTGGAGAAGAGGTAGAATGGAAGAAGGAAGGAGTGGAAGAAGGGTTGAGAGAGATAAAAGAAAAAATGCAAAGAATAACGGAGACAAAAGATACCGACAGATAGATGGTAAAAGGAAAAGAAAGAGAGAAATGGTGGAATAAACAATGTAAAATGAAGAAAAGAGAGATGAGGAGTGGAAGGAGGAAATTAAGAAGAGGGGAGATAGAGATAGAAGAGTATAGGAACTAAAAGAGCATATAAAAAGGAATGTGAAGAAGGAAAAATCAAATATATGGAAGAGTTGGAAGAAAAAATAAGGTTAATAAAAAGTGAGGAGGAAGTCAGGAAGATACTGAATAAGGAGAGGAAAAAGATGTAAAGAGAAAGGGTGAACTAAAGTTGAAAGAATGGAAAGAACAATGTATGGAATTGTTAGAAGGAAAAGAGGCAGAAAGAAGAGAGGAAACGGAACGGAATGAAGAAAGAAGAGAAATGAAAGAAGAAATTACAAAAGTGGAAATGGAGGAAGCGATAACTAAGGTAAAGATAGGAAAAGCAACGGCCCGGATGGAATACAAGGAGAACAATGGAAATTTACGGGTAAAAGAGCAAGAGAAAATATGAGAAGGATATTAAACAAGATTTGGAAAGGAGAAGGGTTCCACAAGAATGGCGGGTAGCATTAATATGTCCAGTATACAAGGGGAGAGAAAAGACAAAAGCAACTATAGAGGAGTGAGCATATTGAACGCAGGTTACAAACTATATGCAACTATTTTAAAGAAAAAGTTAGTAAAGGAAATAGAAAATAAAGAAATCATCGGAGACTGGCAAGCGGGATTCAGAAAGGGAAGGAGAACAATAGATAATATATACATATTAAGGCAATTAGTAAATAATGAGATAGGGAAAGAAAGGGAAAGGTATTTGCGTTGTTTATAGACATCAAAGCTGCCTTTGACAATGTAGACAGAAAGAAATTGTGGGAAGTGCTAAGGAAAAATGAGGTGGAAGAAGATATGGTATGGAAGCTAGAAGAAATATACAAAGAAACTAGATTTAGGGCAAAAGTAGACGGAGAAGTAAGCGAGATGTTTATATCGGAAAAGGGATTAAGGCAAGGGTGTCCGCTCAGCCCGCTGTTATTCGCGACATATAGCAGATTTGGAGAAAGAGTTGGAAAGAAAACCAAATGGAGGAATTGTAATAGGAGGAGTAAAGGTGTGGGTGTTGGTATACGCGGACGATATGGGGATGGTGGCGAAAGAAAAGAAGGAGATGGAAAACATGATGAAAACAATAAAGAACTACTTGGACAAGAAGAAGTTACAAGTAAATGTGAAAAAACTAAAATAGTTGTGTTTCAAAAAGGAAGAGGGGAAGAAGAATTAAAGATTGGAAATGGGGGAAAGAGAGGATAGAAAGTGTGAAGGAAATAAAATATTTGGGATACACGCTGATGTATAACAATAAGGATGAGGCACATATAAACGGGCTGGCGAGGAAAGGAGAAAAAATACTAGGGCAGGTGTGGGGGTTAGGAGAAAGGGTATTTAGGAAATATATAGAAAAAAGAAGGTGGACATTTAATAGGCTGATAAAGAGTGTAATGATGTGCGGAGCAGAATTATGGGGGTGGAAAGAATGGAGTAAGCTAGAAAAAATACAACAAAAAATATTGAGATGTGTATTAGGATTGGACAGGAAAAACACCGGGGTATATTGTGGAAAATGAGTGCAAGATTGAGAAGATAAGAATACAAGCAAGAAAACGGCGATAAGATACGAGGAAGAAATGGGAGAAAGAAAAGAATACAAAATACTACAAAGAAGTTGGAAGGAGGTGAAAGAATGGAAAATACAATATAGACAAGACGACAGGAAGTCGTATTATAAAAGAGTGGGGTATGCGACTGAGGAAGTAGAGAGAAGAAGACGGCAGAGGTGGAATATATAAAAGGAAAATGGTAGAAATGGATAAGGATACTCAAAAACAAGAAAGAATGACAAAAATAAGGGAGGGAAGATACAATACTAAATACATGGAAATTATGACAGAAGGGATTCCCAAATATTTAAAGAAAGACAGGAAGTTGAAGAAAAAAAGATGATAGCAAGATTTAGATGTGGGAACAAAGAGTGGGAAAACAGATACTGGTGAGAGGACAGTAGAAGAATGTGTAGGCTATGTGGGGAGGAGGGAAAATGTGGAACACATGAGCTTGAGGTGCTCTGAATTGAGAGAAGAGATGAGAGAAAGAAGGGTGATATTGTCAGAGAAAGGAGAAGGAAAGAAGTGGATGGAGCAGATACTGCCAAGAAGAAGGAAGGTTAAAGGAGAGTAAAAAAAGAAGGAAAAAGTTGGTTTTATTTTTATTTTTTTGTTTTTTATTATGTAAAGTGGGGTTAAGGTGTATATACGAATAATTTGTAATATAAAAAAGCAAATAAATACATACTACTACACTATATCTCAATAACCGTGAGCCAAACGAATAGAAATGAAAATGGATTAGGTAATAAATGAGGTAAAAAAATCAAATGGGAAAAAGAACAATTCAAAAACGAGAATGGAACAGTTAAATAGAACATATTAAAACAAGACACAAGATTGAGAAAGTAAAAGAGATATAAAGAAAAAGAATATAATATTATATGGAGTTGAGGACTAAAGAAAAGAAGGTAAATTATAATTAAAAAGAAAAAAGTCAAGGTAATATTAATATAAATAACAGTGAATATGTAGGGACTAAGTGACCGAGATGAAACGAATTGGGAAACGCCAAGACAGCAAAATGAGATTAATCTTAGTTGAACTAAGAAAGTGGGAAAAAAACAGCTTGAATATTCCAATAAAGAACAAAATAGAAATGAAAACAAAAGTATAAAACTTGGGGCTTGGAATGTACGAAGCACATATGCAGAAAAAGCGCCAAAGCAATTAGAAGAGGAAACAAACAGATATGGACTTGAAACACTGGCTTTGCAAAAAACAAATCGAGAATATGCATTTGAGGTAGAACTGGGAAATTATACATATTTTAATAGCGGGGAAACACAAGATTGCTAGGAGTGTTTAATTAATGATTTCAATGCAATATCAGACCATTTGAAATATTCAAGCCTCAATAATAATAGTCAGAGGCTGATAAAATTGGAACACAGTACAACTTATGTATTGCCAGTACCAGCATTGTAAAAGATCCGGTGCGCCTTCCCAGCGGGTTTCAATTTATTGCATGTTTTTTGGTGCAGGCTCCGCTCTAATATACCAAGCGCCCTACACCTTTGTGAGAGTTGCAGTGGTATTATTTACTCCACTGGGCAGTACAAAATTTGATCATAAAGAAATTTACAAAGGGACATGGTTAGCACCTAACGGGAAATATACGAACCAAATCTGCTTAATCCAAAAAGAGAACATAAATATTATAAAGGACGTACGTTGTTACACAGAAGCAGGCGTGGACAGCGATCACTTCCTGTTTATTGCAAAAATCAAACAAAAATTTGAAACAGAAAAGAAAAATACCAGAAAAGAAAGATATATACGAAAGGACTACTAGAAAAGAGAATAACAATCGAACACAAGAAAAACTAAGGATAAAACTAACAAGAACATAAGGAGAAGATGAGATAGAGGCAGATACAAGAAATAAGAACAGCGATAGAAACAATACTGTAAAGAACTAACAGTAAAGAAGTAGCTTGGTTTAATAAAGATTGTAGAAACGAGATGGTAAAGAAAAGAAAAATTAAACAAGGGTCGTCGAGGATAGACATAAATATAAAGAACAAAGAAGGAAAACAAAGAAAACATGTAGATACAAGAAGAAAGCTTAAATAGAAAAGAGAATAAAAGAAATAGAAGAAAAGTTTGTAAATAAAGGCATAACAAATTTCTACCAAGAGGTCAGGAAGAACAAAACAGGTTTTTGTCAAAGAAAACAACACATTAAGGTTAAAAACGAAAAACTATTAACCGATTCAGAAAAGGCATTAGAAAGACAGAGACAGAATTTCAAAGATCTACGAAATGGAAATGAGAATGGGTTAATACAAAGACGAATATACACGAAATAATTCTAAATTTAAAGAATGGTAAAAGAACGGTAAGAAACGGCATTAGTATGGAATTGATAAATTATGGAGGAGTCCCACTAGTAAATGATATCCAGCAGATAATAAAAGATATATGAGAAAAGGAAAAAAATACCAATGGAGTGGGAAACGGCACAACTGGTGCTCATTTTAAAAAAAAACTAATAGGGATACTGTTAAAACTATAGAGGTGTTGCACCTTGATATTGTATATAAACCTAGCTATCGCGCCCGTTCGTGCAGTGAGACTAAAAACACTGCAAGCGCTAGTAGTCCTATATGTGTGAATCACCATAGGTCGCCCATAGGTTGCTTGTGGTATTTTGACAGTTTTCGTTAAAGCTCGAAATCGCCGAAAACGGTAGGTGCACAGAGTGATTTCCCTACATCATTCTATTATAGTAAAGTAATGATTAAGGCACCGGTAATAGACAAAAAATCAATGAGTACGCCTAGAAACAGGTGAGCGAGTATCAAAACTGTTTCAGAACAGGAAGATCCATTTTCACATTGAGACAAATGCAAAGTATGCTAAACCAATATGGTAATAAAATATATACAGTGTTCATAGATTTTAAACAAGCCTATGACCCTATAAATAGAATAAAACTATATATAATGCAATGAGAGAACTAGAAGAACCAGTAAAATTAGTAAATTTAACAAAAATGACCTTAAAAATGAAATAAAGTTAGTTGCAAGATCTTGAAAAGTTTCTAAGCATCTTCAGTGTTAAAACAAGGAAATTTATTGTCAACGACTCCTTTTAATATACTCTTGGAGGTGGTAGTAAGAAGAAATGAGACCAATAGAACGAGCACTGTAAGTCGCATCAAATGATGACCTATGCAGATAAAGTGATAACCTTGGCCCGGAGAACAGGAGAACTAGTTCTAGTCTACAAAACATTTATAACATCAGCAAGAACTGTTAACTTGAAGGTAAATAAAAGCAAATCATGAATCTAGGACAAATAGAAACAAATCTTGGGCGGGAGGAAGGAATGAGACATATGAGTAAGAAAATCAAATGAAGAAATAAAAGAGACAGCCCTCAGTAACCAAGTTAAAGCGACAATGTTATGATGGTTATGGCACTTTGAGAGACAACCCATAGACAGGACTCTCAGCAAATTAATGGATATAAATCTAGGCAAAACAAGAAAAAAACAAAGGCAAAGAAAGAATGGTTGGAAGCAGTTAAAGGGGATTTACAAGATAAGAATATACGGGATTAGAAGACACAAGCTAAAGATAAGAAAATATAGAGAGAGATAACCAAGCTACAAGCCTAAAGAACTTGCGTGTAAAACTAATAAAACTCCGGACTAAATAATGTACATACGACCAAAGTAATGTAATAATCACTTAATAGTCCTGAATTTTTCTGTGCCGACTACATTCATTTCAAGACATTCAAGGTCTGGAACACTAGAGATTTCCAGAAAACCACTGGTAGCTCGTATGTGCAAACAGCTAGGTCGATTTTGTACAATAAGATGTCAAATGGAATAAGAATTAACGGATTATCATTTACTGATCTTATGGCCTAATTCCTTAACATCTGTTTTGGCCTGAGGCTCCAAGAAGCACCTTAAATTCAGATTTTAAAAATTATTGTTTTTTATTCATAATATCAGGTTTCCTAGGTAGTTGTCACATAATAAACGTGAAATGAGCTTTCAAAGTGATATCAGTTTGTATAATAATCAGTAACCAAAGTGGTTTCTTGAAACCGATATGCGAAAGAATTGGTTAGTGCAATTTTCCACAGAAAGATGTTTTATTAAGGAGGGTTTCGGTTTGCAAATCGAAAATTTAAACTCACTTTTTTACATTTTTCGACGAATTAGTACGTTATAATAAAGAGAAAAAACTTGCATGCCAGTGGCCGGCCGCGTTGGTCTGTATGTAAACACGCAGATGTTATTTATAATACCGCAGATTTGATTAGAGTTTGGAAATAATCTATCAAGCCAAAAGAGTTGTTAACCCATAAAGATTTTTACATTCTTAGAATATTTATTATTATTATTATTATGTCTTTGTGTCTTAGGTTGCCCTAGTTGATTAAATGTGGTACGGGTTCTTCACTAAGAGTTCCCATCAGCTATTCTTGACTTAAAAATCTTCTGACTATTTTGATGGTGTTAAGAATCACAACTTTCTGTAACAGCATGTAGATGTTTCGATAGTCTCAGTAACTCTAAGCCCCGTAGAGCTGTCTTGGTATGACCTCCATAGGAAATAGTGCAATTGGCAATTGACTTTCTTAAGTTTCCAGATTTTCTTGATCTTATCTGCTAATTCAGTATACTTTATTTTCTTTCTTTGTTATACTTATTAGTAAATTGTGGGTATTAAGAATCTCAACGTCTGCAATTATAGCCTATCTCGACTGCTTATCTCTCACAACGATGTCAGGTTTGTTGAGGAGATGATGTGATTGGTAATGATAGATTTAGATGGAGAACTGGTTGGTTTTGATAATTGGCCTAAGGGTCAAAGGAATGGAACTCAAAACTGCAGCGCCTATTTTAACAAACGGGAAAACACCAAAAACTGCACTGAGTAAAGTGTTTCGGTGCAGTTTTTGGTGTTTTCCCGATCGTGGCCAAGAGGTGTACTTATAGTAAGGCAACGCTGGTAGACCTGCAGAAACTTGAGTGTGGCGGTGTAAATAATTGTTTTTATTATTTCTCTTTTCACCAAATTGGCACACTCTCTCTAAAAAGGAAGGATATTCACTTATCTCGGAAAATGAAACTATTAAAACGATTTAGTTTGTTGCTTACTACCAAAATAAAAATTTTCGTATCATGTGGCATGTGTTTAAAATGACTGCTTTCTGCATCTCAATATAAATGTTCTTATGTTGCCCCACTGCAGCAATGCTCTGATGCAGTGCATTTGTAATCAGTTCAGTAGAAGATAAAATAATTGGAACCACTTATATTTTCTCCGCGTGCCACATCTGTTTTATTTCCATAGCCAGCTTGGTATATTTTGTCCTCTTTTCTTGATATTCTTTTCCATTTATTGATATGTCAACATTTACAAGTACCACACTGTTGCTCTCCTTGTCCACCACTACAATATCAGAACGATTACTGGCCACCCTTTTGTTGTCGAAATAACAGTTCCATCGAAGTAGAGTCTGACAAGGTTATTCCGGTAATACGAGGTGTAGGTTTATTATTATTATTATTATTATTACCGTATTTTCCATATTGAAAAACGTTAAACACTTTGTGTTTTTCTTACCTTACTTGTATTTTTCATCCGACTTTTTAAGTGTGTAGGGTTTTGGCCTAGCTTGGTCTGACCTGACTTTCCATTTTTTTATTTTGTTGCGGAAAGAGTGCTTGTTATGTTGATGTCTTTTTGTACTTTTTTCGTCCATGATGTTGGCTTTTGATTGAAGATATGTAGATTCTTTTATTAATTGAGGTACAGATAGTTTAGTATACGAAGAATTTTATTCACCTTGCGCCAAGTATCTTCCGAATAATTTTAATTTATTCTTTCTTAATGTCTTCTTAAATATTTTTGTTTGTTTTGTCTAAAAGTTTTGGATATCTGTTTTTGAATACTTTAAAGGAGATCTATTGATTTTTTCCGATTTATTACTATAGTATATACGTTTGAATGGTTTAGACAATGTTATGTTTGAAATAATAACACTATTCTGGACTTCCATTGTCTATATATTTTTTTTAATAGAATAAACACAACGTTTCGATTGCTATTGAATCTGCAATCGTCTTTAGGTGAATACTAACAAACTTAAATATTACTCTAACTTATATACTAATACAAAGTTAGTGAAGCGATCAAGCGTACAAAGTTAATGAAGGGAGGCGTTACCGTAGACTAAGATTAGTCAGGCGTCCAATTAAGGGTTTCCACACATTTATAATCTCTACGCTGGGTTGCCTAAAGACATTCTTGTTGTTTTCGACAAGATTCGAGGAGCATAATAACTAGCTCACAACAGAAAATGGTCAAATCCAACTCGAAACCAACAAGAATCAACCAGTACTGGGAAAGTACCGAAGAGAACCATCGTCAACATTTCCTCACATCCATTATCAATCACGGAGACTTCACTTTTAGAAAAAGGACTTAATTTTGCTGTAACTTGCAAAGAAGTTCCGATTCTGGACATCGTGAGTGCTGTAGAGACCGCAAAGTTAGAACCGGTACAAGCAGAGGAATTTAAGTGGAAAGTCCGGAGTGTACTAGAGAAGAAAAGAAAAAAACAAAGCAACATAACAAAACGGGAGATATCGGTTCTTAAAGAACTACAGAAGAATAAATCCATCAAAATCCTGCCAGCTGACAAAGGAAAAGCAACAGTAATCATGGATTCCCATACATACAACCAAAAAACAGACGAGATTCTACGACAAGGGAACTACCGACGCTTGAAGAATGATCCCACTTCTAACCTGGAGAGGAAGGTCTTTCAAGTTATGGAAGAAATACAAAGAATACCTTTCTTCGAGAAAAAGGACAACTTTTACGCCACACCACATCAAACCATCGCATTTATATGGATTACCAAAGATACATAAAGACAACATGCCGCTTCAACCAATAACTAGCTCTCGTTATGGGCCCACATACTAACTAGCCAAGTTCTTACTTCCAATTCTACGACCACTTTAAGATGGCAGCCCATCGTTTGTGAAGGATTCCAGACATTTCGTAGAGATTCTTGGGTCTATAGAACTACAAAAACGAGATCATTTTGTCAGCTTCGATGTAAAAAGCCTCTACACTAATGTTCCGGTTAAAGAATCTTTAGAAATTATTCAGAAGAAGTTACTAGAGAACAAGGAATTACATAATAGAACTTTGCTACCGGTTGAGGGGATTGGAACTTCTACTATGCTGCCTTAGGAACTCATATTTCCAATTACAGGACGAATTCTTTGCACAAGACGACGGTCTTCCTATGGGTTCGTCTCTCGCACTAATGATCGCCAACATCTACATGAACTGGTTTGAGGTTCAAGAACTGAAAAAAGCGAGATTTAAACCAAAATTATGGCTCAGATTTGTAGACAATACGTTCATAATTTGGAACCATAGCGACCGTCAGCTAGACCTTTTTCTACACCACCTGAACAACATCAAGCTATCCATCAAATTCACCATGGAGAAAGAAAGGGAATACTCAGTACCATTCGTGGACGTCCTTACAAAAAGAAACAATGAGGATATTGTGACATCAGTTTACAGAAAACCAACTCATACCGGCCAATATCTGAATTACGACTCCAATCACAGTGGAACAACAAAGAAAGGGATTATTAAGTCTTTAGTCGATAGAGCTCACAGACTATGTAATACAGAGGAAGGACTACAAGATGAAATCAAGAACATCAGAAGAGACCTTAAAAAAATGGTTACCCGAAACGAGTAGTAGAAACTGTTCTACAACTCTCTAAGAACCAACCAGCCATGACCGAAGAGAAACCCAAAACACTACTCAGCATTCCATATGTCAAAGGATTATCTGAGAAAATAAAACGGATAGGAACAAATTATGACATTAACACGGTATTCAGATCATCAAGAACTATTGGTAGCATGATTTCCAAAACTAGACCAGACAACAGTCGTGACTCCAAGAATTGCATCTACGAAGTCCCATGTGAATGCGGCCAGTCATACGTAGGGGAAACTAAAAGACCCTTAGATATCAGGTTGAAGGAACATAAAACCCATACGCAGAGAGGAGAGACTTTGAAATCCGGCATTGCCCAACACTCCTGGGAAAAACATCACAAAATGAAATGGTCGGAAGCAAGAATTATACACCGAGAAGAGCACTGGTACAAGAGAAAATTTAAAGAAGCAGCGTTTATCGAAAACAACAAGAATGTCTTTAGTCAACCCAGCGTAGAGATTAACAATGTGTGGAAACCCTTAATTGATGCCTGACTAATCTTAGTCTACGGTAACGCCTCTTTCATTAACTTTGTACGCTTGATCTCTTCACTAACTTTGTATTAGTATATAAGTTACAGTAGTCTTTAAGTTTGTTAGTATTCACCTGAAGACGATTGCAGATTCAATAGCAATCGAAACGTTGTGTTTATTCTATTAAAAAAAAATATAGACAATGGAAGTCCAGAATAGTGTTATTATTATTACTGTAGCAGTTTTGGATCGCAGTTTTTCTGTTCTTGAGGACAATTTCGCATTTATAATTCCACTATTGATGCTTCGGTTTTTTAGTCAAGTCAAGGAAATCAATATTTTGATGGTCTAATGTCTACAAATTTTCCCTGAGTTTTCTGTGGGATGTTCTTTTCATTTTTTTAGCAATTTTAGAGTCGTTGATTTTATTTGTGTCAAATTTTGGGATCTTTATGGGTTTTTTGTTATATTTTCTTGATGTCAAATTGATTTTAATTCGGGATAAATAATAGTCAGAATCTACGTTCGCGTCTTTTGGACTTGTACATCGTGTACTTATTTTTTGATAAATTGTAGGAGATTGCGACATAATCAGTTTGGAATTCAACCAGTTGGTCTGGGTGATAGACATGTTTTCTTCTTGAGAGATTTTCGTAGTAAATTTGAGATAATGTTTAAATTATTCTGTTGATATAGCTCTGTAAGTCTACTACCGTTTTGTTGGTAAATTTGTGAGCCTACTGTTTTTTTATTTTTGTTGTCTGCCTATTTGTGCATTGAAATCTCCAAGAAGAACTTTAACGTCTTTTCAGGAATTTTGGAAATTTTATTTTCCCAGAATTTGCAAGCCATATCACTCCAACTCGCTCTTTCGTACAGGTCCAAGTTCCCCAAAATCCAAAAGTTTGGCTGTAGATGTGTGGATCGACCACCTAGACTAATTTTGTGGTTTCCTTACAAACCTTATTGCTTGTATTGAGGTCCAGCTTACGCGGGTTCTGTAGAACAGAGATTGTAAGTTTCTGGAGCAATAATTACAGTCGCACCCACTGGATGAACAAATGCTGCCTAACTTGCCGGTGATTATCAGTGCCGACGATTCTTGGATTTCCTGCTTAGTTTTGGACTGCCCTGAGTATTATATTTTCTCAGTACCCACTATTTCTGGTGAGATTTGTCCTATCCGCTATCTTAGAATTTTGATACCTATAACGTTTACTTAAACTATTTTAGTCTGGTTTAAGACAGTCATTTGGTTCAAGAAAACGTTGAACCCTGTCCTTTACTGGAAATTAAATGTTTTGTGGGTGACTACGTTTAGGAGTCCGTTGCCCAATTAGATCACCTGAGAACAATACAGCAGTGAGATCTTCAATGTTGCAGTCATCACGGCGTTCTGCGCGCAAACATGCCTCTGCCCATAGACTTTTGAATCATTCTGTGAAGAGAATTCTTCATTATGTTCTCTATTTCCATTCATACAAGATGGCGATTCTGCAGGGACTTTAGGAACTTGACTTTAATCTCGAAGGAACGCGTGTGAAGCTGTTCTTTCATTTGTCAATCCTCGAGAAGGCATTTGAATTCGCCTAAAGTCACAGTGTGCAGTGCAATTTCCTTATTTGGAATTATTAGTCCCTGGTACTTTAATAAAAATGAAGTCAGAGTGAAGTGAATTTGGACCGGTATGTAAACAAATTACATTTAATTTTTTCCCACCGCTAGATGAGTTAGACTTAGCGTATACTTGGTTTTTACAAGACGGTGCAACGGTACGCACTTGAAGAGCAACGATGGCTGTTTTGAAGGAACACTTCCCAGGGTGTCTCATCTCAATTAGAAGCGATTTGGAGAGGTCGGCCCGGTCTCCCGATTTGTCCCCTTGTGATTTTTAAAATTTTATATTTATGTAAAATAATTAGTTGTGTATCAAAGCTGTACAGTAAGTTTTTTGCGACCGACCTAATTGTAGATGACCGAGCCGTTACCCGATGCCAGCATTCCAGAAAAGACTTCCTTTTTTTCCTTTTTGTAAATTAAATTGTATATTTATGATAACAGTAAATATTAATTAAAACGAAGTTAGTTGGTAACATATTGCGATGTATAAATATTGAGATGGTTACGCAGCTATCGATTCATAATATTTCGCACTCAAAATTTAGCTTCACATATTAATTTCTCTCAAATTTAATTTTTGAACACGGTCTTGATTGTTTTAATAGATTTTGCCTTCCTGAAACAAATATTGTTTATTTTTATGTAGTTTCATGTTTATTTTTCAGAATATTTCTATTTGACTTTTATCGTAATGGTTCCGTTGCAGTTAGAAAATTTTTAGTGTGTGCATTAAAACAAACTGCCACTGACCAAAGAAAAGGTTTAATTAAAACTTAATGTATATTTCTAAAACATTTATTTTTTTCAAGGGAAGCTGTGGAAAACTTCTGGTGAAAATTTGTTCTTAAACAAACAATTAAATTAGTGTAAGAATCGACTAGATAACAATTTATAAACATTTTCAAAGCTTATGAATCATAAAAAATTATGAAAAACCCAGAAAATTAAGAAAACCCGAATAATCTACGAAAATTATAATTTACAAGGTCGTACACGTTAAACCGCGTGACGCGAATTTTAAAGAGCAAATAACTTCGAAAACCTTCAGCAACCCATTATAAAAGTATAGATATTTTCTGCTTAAAGATTTCGTTTAATGCTAATATTTTATTTAACTTCAAAAGTTTAATTTTTGGGTTCATTCGATTGTCTTTTATTTAAAATTTGCGGGAAAAACGACACCGAAAACATTAATTATCAAAGAGATTTTTACAAAATTATAAATATTAGCAACGCGAAATTTTATAAATTATAAACGATTTACGTGCTACGTAAATGCAATTATTGCATAAAATTCCGTTACTATCAAATATGTGTTAAAATAGCGAAAAATGTCAATGACGCAGTTGTAGAAAAATTTATTTGTTCGCTGTTTGATAATTGTACGTTAGTAACTTTAGTTAGTACCAAACGCAAATAACTAGGATAATAATTTTGATAAACGCAAGGTGATTAATGTAAGAATTAAGGTTTCCACGGCCGGAGTCATTGTACAAAAAGATAATTTAAAAAAGTGTACGCATGTTGGGTCATGCGCTCATGTATAAATTTCTTCAATGATTGTCCAAAATTAAATGTTAATTTTTCTTATTTAAAAACGTATGTCCTCATCCATTTTAGTTTTAGTTTTTAAATGTTTCAACTACGAGAATTTTATGAGCAGTCAGAATATCGTACTTCTAATTTTTTAGCGGTACCCCTCTGCGAGTCATTCCCTCATTTCACAATCGCAGTCAAAATAGAAGTACCCTGAAAATCTGTCGTATAAGAAAATCCTTTTGCAGGAATATTAACAAATTAAAAAATTAACACTAACTAACTACCCTAAATCAATTTTTTTAGCGCCATTCCTCTGTAAGTCACTCCCGTCACTCGTAATCGAAGTATGTATCTTAAAAATTGGTCAAATCAAAAAATGCGTTTGGAAAGATATTGAGTGATTTCTGAGCAGACAAAATACATTTGAGCACAACCCCTCTCTGAGAGATCCGTTCATTTCGTAGTCGCGATCAAGAGAGATGTATCCTACAAATACGTAAAAAGAATTCTTTTGCAAGAATATTTAGTAATTTATGAGCAGTCAAGATACTCTAAATCTAATTTTTGGGCACCACACCTCTAAAGCAACCCTGTGTTTTGTAACCGCAGTTAGGAGAAGAAACTCTTAGTATTTCATTAGGGTATGATTAATAATTAATATTCTGAGAAAATAATGGCGGAAGCACTAGAGAATGCTCAAGAAGGGATGTCCATTAATGGGAAAATGATAAACAACATCAGATATGCAGACGACACAGTGCTCATCTGTAGAGGAACTTAAAGGGCTTCTGAATAAAGTGAACCGAGCCAATATGAAATTCGGGATAACAATCAATGCGAGAAAGACAAAATTTATGGTGATTTCTAAAAGAGAACGTGTGCCAGTCAAAATTTATTTAAATGAACAAGACGTCGAACGAGTAGAAAATTTTAAATATTTAGGATGCATAGTTAATGAGCAGTGGACCATGGAGCAAGAGATACGCAGACGCATAGAGCAAGCCAGAGGGGTATTTGCAAAGATGAAAAAAGTGTTTTCAGCCGAACTTTACCACTGGAACTGAAACTGCGTATGGTGAGGTGCTACATATTCCCTATTGTGTTATATGGCATGGAGGGGTGGACGCTTACCAAGAGACTCGAAGAAAGAATAACCGCTTTTGAGATGTGGATATACCACCGAATTCTTAAGACATCCTGGAGAGATCACGTTACAAATGAAGAAGTCCTCACAAGAATGAATACAGAAAGAAGTCTCATGTACACTCATGAAATTTAAAACTTGGACACCACAATTTCTATAAACAAAAGTTTGCACATTGTGAAGCGGGCTTAAGGGAATCATTTACAATTCTAACAGCAGGTAATCTCAACAGGGGTTATCTTATAGAAGGACTGTAGAATGAATCATTACACTAAGCACGTTTTAGAAAATAGGTAATTTACGTTGCTTACTTAATTTTTTCTTTAAAGAATATATTTGAAGGTATCGCTAATTAAACACCATAGCTCGATTAATTATCGAATCAAAATTTTGTTTAGGAAATGTTTACAAAATAAAATTAGAAATAATTTTGATTTAAAAACGTCTACAAGCAATAACTTTTAAATTAAATCAAAAACTAAACATGGTTATTTGGGTTGACTGATTATTACTTATTTTTAAATAAATCTAACCTACTAATTATTGTAAGTTATTAAAAAAAATCATTAAACTCTCTATTCATAATATTTAGTCCTTACAAAATGTATATTTTATGACGTTTCATTTTTTCTGTAGTTAATATAAAAAGTGAAAATAAAAACTAAGGCAATTCTTATTGTCAACGTATATATTTAGTTTTTGACAAGAATTTATTACATAATTATAATTAAGATACCAAGTTATAGTTTAAAATTAAATGAAAACTTTTTTTTAAATAAAGGTATTACTATATAAATAAATATAAGAAATCAATAATGGGTGTGACCTCCATTATTATTGATACATTCTTGGAGGCGTCTGCTCATTGACGCTATCAAGGTATCAATATAATTAATATTAATCGTTTCCCATGCGGTATCAATTTGCAATTAGTGGGCATTATTAGCCGAAAGGAGTTTTGAAAATGAAATCATAGAAATCATGAGTGTCTTTCACATTATCGTTATTGCGTTTACGGAAAATTATAGCCGCAGTCAGTTGACAAAAACAGGGTGCCTTGTGGAAGAATCTTTTCATGCGAAGGTCATTCTAAAGGACTTTTGTATTATTATATCTTTTGGGTAGTTTCTCGACAACGATGCCACCAAAATTAAAGCGAGCTTCATGGACTCCTGAGCAGTTGAAAGCTGCAATTAACGCAATAAACGCCGGAGAAATGTCTCAAAGAGAAGCTGCTCAACGATTTAATGTACCCAGAAGAACTCTAAGGAATCACCTGGCTTCTGGAATTATGGATAAAAAAATTGGGCGATCCAGTGTATTAACCAAATACCAAGAAGAAGAGTTTTCTGCAAGAATAATTCGTCTGTGTGAGATAGGAATGCCTCTAACACCAATGCTGGTACGTTGCTCTGCGTTCAAATTCTGTCGCGAAAACAACATCCAAAATCCATTCAATGCTGCAAAGGAAATCGCTGGAAAGGAGGGTTCTTGAAACGAAATCCCGTCTTGGCGCGTCGCAAGGCTCAGCTAATGAATCCAGCTCGTGCTCAAAAATTGAATAAATTCATAGTCGGAGATCACTTTGATAAGCTGGCCCAAATCTTTGAGGAAATGGATTTACATAAGAACCCACAAAATATTTTCAATATGGACGAAAAGGGGTGCCGACTTACTATTCACCATCAACAGCTGGTCATTGGACAAAAGGTGCCAGACGTATCCACTTAGTTGCACCTGAACATGCTGAAAATGTGACAATCGCTGGCTGCTGCAATGCTCTTGGAAATAGTATCCCACCTATGGTCCTATTCAAAGGAAAGCGCTTGAAACCCGAATGGACAGATAACCTACCAGCAGGTACCTTGGTCAGAATGGCTGACAAAGGAAGCATGACAAATCAACTCTTCATTGAATTTCTAACGCATCTACATCGCTACAAGGGTTCCAAATAAAATCCTGCTTATTTTTGATGGTGCTGCTTGCCATTTGGATATTTCCATCGTCACGGTTGCAGAAGATCTAAATATAAGGCTATACTGCTTACCCTCTAATACAACACATGAACTTCAACCGTTGGACAAAGCTGTCTACAGGTCTTTCGAACATCACTGGGACCAAGAACTTCTCAGGTATTGGGATGCACACCCTGATCGTAAACTGAACAAACATCGCTTTGGCAAAATTTTCTCTAGAGTTTGGCCGAAATGTATGACACCAGAAAATATTTTGAGCGGCCTCAAAGCAACAGGCATATATCGACTTGATCGTACTGTTATCCCAGAATCAGCTTTCGCACCTTCGCTAGCAACCGAACGTCCTTTCGCAATGGAACCATTGGAGACCGAAGAGAATGACGGCATTAGGGCAAACACAGACAAAAGATGAAGATCTCAATACTTCGTTTAAAGAGCTGCTTCCCACCCCAGAATTGCACAAATTTAAAGGGAAAACTCAAAAGAGAAAGTCTCTCAATTACAAGGCTCAGATCGTAACCAAAGATCTCTTTTCTACTTCAATAACTAAGAATCCTAAGCCCAAACCTGCTGCTTCCAAAAAAAAGAGAGGATCCAACTCCATCAACATCAGCGAATGTGGGTAAGCACGCAGAGAATAATATCCTCCAGGAAAAGAGTCTTGGTATTGCTTTGTGTGTGACGAAACAAAGCAACTTGACATGAGGCGATGTGTGATTTGCGGCTCTTGGTGTCACGAAATGTGTGTTGGCCTCACAAAAAGACCAGGAAATATTCAAGTGCGTGCTTTGTATTTAGTTTAAAGCTTAAAATTCTTAACTATTGTCTCAGTATGGTATTTTTTATAAAAACGTGAATATTATTTTATTTTCTTCTCTAGTCTGGAAAACCAAAGTTAAGTTCAGTTAATTTAAGTTTCAAAGAAATAAAATTATGTTCTTCCTAATGCTGTTACTTCATTTAGTCTGAAAACTCATTCTATACTTTATTGAGATGCGAACTCTTTGTTTTTGGGAAAAAAAAGATCTACTTATCTTTTTGCCTGTTTCCAGGTGGGCCTCATTATACAACCTCAATTTCTTCACTGGGCCTTATTAACCGAACTTTCGGAAAATAAGGCCCAACTGCAACTTTTTGAAAAGCAGATTAAAAACTCCACACACTTGTAGGACTTACATCACACATAAAATATCATTCATCAAAGTACAAATTAAAACAATTTTGGTATTTTGATGTTTGCTTCTGTCACATTTTGCAAAAAAAGTAGGATCAAATTAACTGGGCCTTAAATGCCGCAGGTACCTTACAATACCTATATAATACTACCATTGATATACCTTCTATTCAAAAATCTTGAAAATTAAAATTAAGAAATAGCCATTACTCACTAATAATAATATGCTGATCACGTACTGCAAATATTCACACCCGAAATGAGTAAATACAAGCAGAAGCACGTAAAAGCAATTTAATTATTTTTAATAATTTACACTCGCGCTACTAAAGTAGACCACGGTATGTTGTAAATCAATTGAAAATTATAGAAAATTTTATGAATTATATAAAATTGACCAAGGACGGTTAATAATAAGACCACAAGCATTTTTCTTAAATTAATTTAATTTTTACGCCAGTTATCTAAGGTAGACAATGTGACTAACTAAGTAATTCGTGTAATTACTCAATTCTAAAAACTATACCTATTATTCAAGCCTAACTAAACAAATTTAATCTTTATGGTCCTTTTTAATAGAATGTACAGAAAAAACAATTAATTATGTTTCCGGTTACGTATAGTATTGTTTGATTTTGTTGGGAAGACTCTTAAATATTTATTCACTAACTCAAACATGCATTTAAAAAATATAACTTCACCATCGCATATAATTAATCGTACTAAAGGTTAATTAGATTAATCGGTAGGTACTTATTTAATGTAATATTTTATAAAATTTGAACGATTATAACTTTACAATTAGTTATGTAGAGTCTGTTTACGTTAAGAATAAGATGACGTCAAACTTTAGTAATTAATTGGAGCCAATATAACAATGACATTTTTTGTTATCATAATGTGAATTAAAGTTACTTTATTTAGGTTGACAAAAACTTCACGATATACTTTCTTGCACTTCGAATCAGTTGTTGTTTATATAGTTATTTTTTTCACCAAATGTTCTTATTTTTGATTAATGTTTTAAGAAAAAAGGTTATGAAATTAGAAGTGTAGGAAAGTAATATGCAAACGTTGTAACACACTGTTACGTGACGTCATCCTATTGCTATCGTGGATAAACTTTATATACATGTGGAAAAATTAAAAACTTCACGTTATTGTGTAAATAAATCAACGCTAAGGATTTCCTATGCATTATTTAAATTAGTAATTATCATCTATCGATGGAGTAACATCGTGCTTAGCCTTTTGCAAATAAAAAAAATATTGGAAGAAGAAACGCAAAGATCAACTTTATTTCGATACTTACAAAAATTTCTTGCTTAAGTAAGAGTTTACCACGATCTAGGGTGGTTGTACTAATTATAATTGGTAACAATGATGAGCGAACGATTAATGTAATTATTGCGTTCAACGTTACGCCAATCTTTGATTTCAGAAGACCCCGTTTTTTTCTCAGCAGCTTTACTAATTACTTACAAGGTTGACGTTTTCTTGTTTCTGAATAGTTTAACAAAATTATATAAACACGAAACCTTGACTTGTTAAGTCTAGGGGTATATAATTGAGTACGGGAGTTTGGAATCGGTACTTTACTTGAAACTTGAACCAAGTTAACTTCAAAATCGAAAATGAGCGTAAATAAGTCTTTTTAAATAATTACTTTTTGTATTATTTTAATTTTTAGATGTTGTGTATTGTATTGTTTACTGTTATCGCCGCTGTATTTGCGGCTCCCGGATACCTTAGCAGTAGTGGATATGGTGGTTATGGTGGAGGACATGGCGGCTACGGCGGAGGATATGGTGGCTACGGTGGAGGATATGGAGGTTATGGTGGGCCCAGTTATGGGGGTTACGGTTTGGGTGGTTATGGTGGATATAGAGGCAATGGAGGATATGGTGGATATGGTGGATATGGTGGATATGGTGGATATGGAGGATATGGAGGATATGGTGGATATAGAGGAGGAAATGGAGGTTGGTGGTAACACTTCAAATTTGATTAAATTAAAATGAAAATTTGTTGTTTATATATACTTTTGTGAATTAGTAATTTATGAATTATTTTCAAACAATAAATTTTTTGGCTTATTTTTTGATTTGATAAAAAAATTAAAGTATTTTTTAATACAATTTGTATGTTTTACTCTTGATTGTGATGTTTACGCAGAGTTCATTTCAAAATTTTTGTTTTATTAAGAGAAACTACACACAACAAGTAAAAATATTAATTACAATGCATTTCATGTGCAAATATTTAGTCAGCTTTTTGGTTTACCATTGCGTTATTTAGAAGTCAAAGTTCCAAGACGAACACATCCACAATTGGATATGATTTTGTCAACACATACCTACATGTTTATAGTTCATTGGGGTCATTTACATCATAACCAGACGCTTAAATAAATATAATACCAATACGAGTATTCTGAAGTATGAAGTTTTAAAATTTAGAAAAAAGGGCACAATAGCCAATAGAAATTTGCAGTTCGAAATTTAAAATCATTCTTATTAATTATCATTTTTACGGTTGTATAACACATTGTACAACAAGAAAACCAATTACTTAAGATCAGATGCAAGACTTATAATGTGTACTAAACACATACAGTGTGTTCCAACTAAAACGAGTTTCAAATCAAATCAAAATCATATTTATTTTTTAGAGTAAGAAAATGATTCGGTTCATTTACACACAATTACTTAAACAACTTACTGAAGACCTTTAATTAAATAAACATTAATACAACATTATCTATTCCTTTTTCTTTTTTTGTTTATATAACTTCTTCCTACCTTATTCCAATTGTATGTTCTTTTTTTTTATTCAGTCTTCTCTTCTTTATCTCCCTTATTCACCTGATCACATCTTCCCATTTTCCCAACAGCGTCATCCTCTCTCTCCTCCCTTCCTTCAATTTCCCACATTCCTCTCTCTCATTTATGTTCTAAATTTTCCCACCCTTCTCTTCACAATCTACACTTTCTGTCTTCGTCCTTACACCAATAGGCTTCATTCTCTTTCCTAAATCTTGCTATCAGTCTCTTAATCCTCTCTCTCCCGTTAGATAACTATGGATTTCTCTTCAGTCCTATCTCCCAATATTTCTCAATTGTACTTTTCTTCTTTTATTTTATCCATTCTTTCTTGTGCTTTTGAATCTTGATCTCTCCTTATTATCTCCGCTTTCACACTTCTTTGTTCTTGTCTTTTTCTTCTTATCTTTTATCTCGCGCATCCTCGTAGTACCTTCTCCTTTTCTTCGTCTCCATATTTACCTTTTTATAATTTTATTTTCTTTCAGCATTCATATAATATCTCTTCCCCTATTTTGCTTTCTATCTTCTCCTCATACCTCATTGCGCTTCTTTCCTTCTGAATCCTTAAACTTTTCCTAATTTTACCTCTTCTTCCACTATATATCTAGATCTCTTTCTCTCCAGCCCCAATGTCTACTTCCAGTATTTTTGTTGAATTTCCTATAGCTTCTTCCATTGATTTTATCCCTATATCTCCAGTTTATTCATTTGGCCATCCAATCAAACACCTATCTTTTTTCTTAAAGTCTTTTCCAAATATTCTTTTATCCATTCCCCATACATTACTATCTTATTTTATTGCTGTTATATTTCTTTGATAAGCTCTTTATACTTGTTGTTATACAGGGTGTCCAGAAACTCTCCTGACAAACGAAGACCGGAGATTCCTCAGATAATTTTAAGACAATTTAACCCAATTCACCTAGTCCGAAAATGCTTCCTAAGGGAGCTAGAGCTCTTGAAGATGGCGTTTAATAAAGTAAAAAATTAAAAGAAAAACTTTGCGAACTGACACCAATTTGACAATAAAAAACGTAGGTTTTACTTTTGTTGGCAGTTCAGAGCCAACTAGTGCAAAAATATAAATTTAACTTTAATGACAAAAAACAAAAAATTTTAAATCCATTTTTCCAAAAACTGTGTATCCTAATGACTTAAAAGTAAGAATACCTTTTAATACTAAAATACCTGAAAATTTAATAATCTAGTGTCACAAATGCTTTTGACCTGGTACTAGAAATTCGCAATTGATGGAATCGATTCATCTCTGAAGGCTAAACAAGCATACCAGTTTTTGCCTTTCTAAGTAGAAGCGTTCTGGAGGTATTAAAAACTATTTACAAACGCCATTTTCAAAGAGCTCTAGCTCTCTTAGGAAGCATTTTCGGACTAGGTGAATTGGGTTCAATTGTCTTAAAATTATCTGAAGAATCTCCGGTCTTCGTTTGTCAGGAGAGTTTCTGAACACCCTGTAGTTTATCATATATCACAAATAAATATGTTTGTCCACTTTCTCTAATTCTACTGATCCCCACCACCAGTTCACTTTTATTTCTCTTTTTTTTTCTTAAACTCCGTAATCTTTATCTTCTCCACATTTGCTTTTATCATCTCCGTCATTTCCTCTACTTTTTTCGGCACTGCCACTAATCATTCGCGTACACAAGTACCCAAACTTTCCTCTTTTCTACCACAATTCTCGTTACTTGTTTTTTTTTTAATTCCTCCTTCATATCTCGAGTGTACAGCAAACAAACACGGATTCATTAGACATCCTTATTTTAAACCCTCCTTGTTCTGAATTTCATTTTCTTACTTTCCTCCTGTAAAAAAGTTTTCTTGTAACTTTCTTCTATTGATGCCACTATGTTCTAGTTTATTCCCCATCTTCGCCCTTCGTTCCTATCTGTCTATTTACCATGTGCTTTTATATGTATATGTTTTCTATCGTCCCCTTTTTTTTTGAACTCCGCCAGCCACTCTGGGATCTAACTTTTCTTCTCAACTTCTTCTACCAATCTTTTTATGGACCCATATTCAATAAACTCACTCCTCTAATACTTTTTGTTTCTCTCTTGTCTCCTCTCTTATAGATCGGGGATATTATTGCTTTTCTGCACTTTTTTTGAATTCTTTTTTTACACATTTCTTAAAACTCATTTTTCATCTTTCTAACTCTCCGACGTTCCCATTCCACCACTCATTTTCTTGTTTGATCTTTTCTATACTTTTTTCCGTTGCCGTTTCAATTTACCTTTGCAGTGTTTCTATCTCCTCTCAATTTCCTTCTCTTGTTCCCATTCTTCTTCTATCTTTTCCTTGTAGCTTTTATACTCTCTATGTCCATACCTTCTTTTCTACTTATTCGTTTTCGTCTTGTTTATGTTGCGCCCTTTCTTTATCTCTCCGTCTTCTACTTCCATTCGTTAATGATCCGAATCTCCCTCCTCTACAATCTTAAAGTGTTTTATGTTTTCCAAAACTGTTTCATTGACTATTACATAATCAATCACCGACTCTCCCCTCTTCCCTCGGAACGTAAAATTTTCCTTCATTTTCTTCATGTTGCTATTTATTATTGTACATCTTCCTTCCTTACATAATTTTTGGACCCCTTGTTATCTTCGTATTTATTATCATTCTTCCCCTTTTCCTGTTCCTACGCTGAAATACCTCTATTATTATTTTCTTCTTCTTTTGCTCTTTTACCATTTTCTCAATTTTTTTCTCTCGTCGCATTTATCTCCCTCCTACATACTGTTATTACATTATACGTCTCCCTTTTTTTTTCCGTTTTCATCTCAGTACCTTATTATTTCCCACTTCCTTCTAACACCTACAATTTAATCTCTCTTTTACGTTTCCCACCTTCTCTTTTCTTTCCCCAAATTGTACCTACCATGCAAACTCTTTGGCATCTTATCTTTCCATTCCTCCCAATGTTTCTTCTCTATCCAGGTTTCCACCAGCCCAACTATTTTAAAATCCCTTATATATTTTCAAAATTTCCTTCCTATGTATCTATTCTTGCCACATTTTACATTAATTTTTCTGTGTTTTTCCTAGTTCCTTTTATTCCTCATATTTTTCTCATTCTTCCATCTTTTCCCCTTTACCTCTTCACTTTTTTTAGTTTTTGATGTCTATATTCTCACTTTTCATTTCTTCTCTATCCATCTTCATCCTTCTACCCACATTTTGAGGAATCCTACTTTTTTCACCTCCTCTTTCTATATTTTTGCCTCGAACTTTATCTTTGTTTGTACATTCTTTCTCTTTTTGTCACATCATCGTATCAATCAATATCAAAATAGATTTTTTTGTACTTAGTAGCTTCTATTTATTTCGTAATATCTCTAATTTTTCTTTTCTTCTCAATTACTTATGATCAGATCACGTCAACAAATGATCGCAGAATTTGTAGGGTGTACTAACACATACGGTGCATTTCTATTAAGATGAGCTACCCCGAATAACTTCTTTTTTTTCTTTTGAGCAAAATCTAAAAACAATGCCCTTTACCAAAATTTTGAAATAATTTAAATTGTTACAAGGACATCTTTAAAATGAGCTTCCCCACTATTGCTTTTTGAGATGGGGGCTATCGGGGACGTTTCAAGGCCTTTGACATTAAAAGATGTCTGCCTAAAAACAAAAATTGTTCTGTTTTTAAATTTTTCTGAAAACATAATAGTAAAGAAATTATTTAGGATGACTCGCTTTAGTTGGAATGCACTGTATTAGACAAACTGAGATGACATATTTTAAATTAAAAAAAACTCATGAAAATATAAAATTTCGGATGGTATAATATATTTAGTACACACCAGAAACTTTACAAAAATCTGTACCGAAATAAAAGTACTATACTAAGATTAAACAACTAATTTATTAACGAACCTCTACGTAACCACTCCATTCAATCAATTATAATATTCAAACATAATTGTGACAAAGTTCGAAAAAATAAATAGTATTTGATAATGGTATAATAGACAATTCTAAACATGCTGAAGAATAAAATACAACAGTTACGAATTTACTAACAAAGGTCTACGTCATCACTACAACAATCAAATTAAGTTTATTCTCAATTTAAAAAATATTTAGCGAAAACAATTATTTCTAATTGTGGTTACCAAAAGTTACACCTTCTTTAACAAAAATTATTATTTTATTAACAAAGCTATACGCAACCTCATGTTCAATATAATCGAGTAAAGTATTTAAATACTCAATGTTGATAAATATTGGACAAAAAAATGTTTATAGTGTTTAACTATTATTTAATAAAATAACTTTATAAAACAATAAAAAAAGTTTGAGTTTCTTATAAATTATAAGTTATTAATTTAATACGTTAAGGTCGCATTAAATTTTATTTTAACAAAGTTTGGGGAAATATTTTTTTATGTAATTTTAACAATATTTACAATCCAATTATAGACAAAATATTACACAATTAAAAGTTACATTTTTAAACAAAAAATATTAATTTAGTAACAATGTTTTACGTTGCCTCAACGTCTAATTTAGTCAAGTGAAACATTTAAATTTTAATATTAACAATATTCAGATGCATAAATGTTATGGGAATTCAATATTTTGTAAAACAAAGAATTTGAAACAGAATACTAAAAAAAAAAAAAAACATTTAAAAATGACGGTTATGGATTTATTAACGAAGCACTATGTCACTTGTACAAACAATAAAGCCCCAAGTTTAATCCTAATTTTAAAAACATTTCGGAAACAATTGAAGTTATGTAATTATACCAATATTTAGAATAACCGATTCTAAAGAACATGTTAAAGAACAGAAACTTACACTCTCTTTTAAGTTATTAATTTATTAACAAAGCTCTACTTAATTTAAACAAAGTTTGGGTTCACCAAAATTCATGCAATGATTTTGTTCTCTAATTTTCAGTAGGCTTTTCTTTAACTTCATTTTATTGAGTTTCCTTTATTACTTTTCTTTTTTTATGCTTCTTTCATTTCTAATTGCTTTACATTGCTTAGTATTAGATTCTTGCTTTAACTTTATTATTATTATTGTTTTGATCGGTTTTGGCATACTACTAATTTGTGTAATTATTGTAGGCAAGATTTGTATGCGCATGCGTAGTAGAAAGAAGTCTATAAACATGACGTAATGCAATATGGCATATATTTATGTCATTTCACCCTTATAGTAAACTTGACACCGAACTACAAATATGCACTGCATTTTTAGGTAAATCAACTACTTTTAAAATAGCGAAGAGATTGCTAAATTTTACATCTAAAAGCTTTGTTTTGCAAAAATTAAAATTCACGTATTAAATTAGACGCGATTTTCTTACCGAATTTCATCTCTTGTGTAATTGAACCCAAAATCAATTAATGACGTTTTGGATAATTGTTCGAATAAAATTTCAAAAACTATCGTCACACTTTTGGTATTACAAGTGACAATATTATTTCATAATGGTGACGTGATCACTGTATCTTCTAAAAAGCTTTTTGGTCAGGCGAACTATACCCAATTCTTATTTCTATAAATTTTAATTGTATATTGTGTCAACTCTGTTTTTTTAATACAAACCCACAAAAAGTTACGAGAGTAAGTCAGAAGAAATCTATTTAGCTTCTATGAAAGGGTTATTCGTGTAGTTTTCGACTTCAGTTGTAAGTTGTTAAAATAAATAACTTCTTAATAGTGTAATACAATCCTGGCTGTGATTTTATGAACTCGCGATTGTAAATGCGGATAGAGAATCAAACAAACAAACAAACAAACAACGTTATAGAGATGAATTAAAAATTAATGCGGAATGAATAAGAAACAAACGTTTGGCGCATAACCCCACACGGTTCCAATACTAATAAATGTCTAAGAATGTATAGAAGGTGTGGAACTTTTGATAGAAAGAAGTTAAGTGTTCTTATACCCTCTTCCATAAACCAAATGACACGACTCCTTTCCTTGAACCAAACTAAAACTCAAAATGCTTAAGAAGTTAAAAAAGAAAATTGTGTTACATGTATTTTAAAATAAATATTAAAAACTAGTACATTATTAATTAAGCAACGTAAATATTACAAACATCCCAATGTTTACGTTCTACATCTCTTGAGTTACAAATACAATAATACTAATCATCAATACAAGAGACGGACTAATTATGTATACAGTTGCGCTGTTGAATGAACCAGTACCTTTGTGATCATTTTCATACACTCGGCCCAAAATTCCAAACGTCAATAAAGACGTCTGGTTTGTAACCGCAACAGTTATTTCGGTTACGTTATTAATATCTTCTTTAGTAAAATTATAGTTTTCAATTGGTGTTAAATCATACAGTACGGTAGAAGGTTGATCGTGTGCATTTTTAACGTAAGGAAATGACGCTTTTATTGTTAATTTTTTGAAAGTAACACCTTTGGGAGCAGTTGAATGTCTTAAACCACATGACGAGTCACTTGTGTTCAAACAAGCGAGTAACGCGCAACTTCGCATGCCGATAGTTTCCCATCCCAAAATAGATCCACCATTAAATATTGCTAATCTATGCGAAGATATTATTTAGTTTACAAAATTTTATATAAAAATATAGTATGCGTACTTGTATTGGTAATTGGGTGTGCTGTCGACTGTAGCAGTTAGATCAATAGAGCAACAGAACTGATTGTAAGATCCAATGCACATCTTTTCTGTTATACTGTTGTTGGACAAGTTAATTGCTTTAAATGTATAATTTGACAAATCTTGTTGGTGGGTAAAAAATTTTGATATATTCGGAAGCGAACCACCCAAACTAGGTAATAACTGAATTTCTTGGTTTTGAGAACCATCAACGTTAGGTGAATCTATAATGTTCTGTAAAAACATTAGAAGTAGTTTGAACTTGCATTCAAGCACTCATTTGTTCCATCATTATAGAATTATGTACCTCATTCTGCCTACTAATTTTAGGTATGGTTGCTTTCAACATTTTTGAAGATTTTGCTGCAGTTTTAGTAAACCGAGAGTATTTTTTCCGTTTGCTAAAAATACTCCACTACCACTGTACCCGTTTGCAGGATCACTTAGTTCTGCTACTAGAATGTTAACTCCTTTGGATTTTGCGTAACCATGCTGTACGCTCAAACCTAAAAAAACACGCAATTATTATTACTATATACTATTATAACGCACTATCAAAAACAACTTCAAGAAAATCAAAAAATGTAAAAGTGTAGACGTTCGCAAATAATCTGAATCAAACAGAGGTACAAGTAGGTACAGCAATCACAGGGCTGCAGCCATTAACTCGGCGAGGGTGTAATAAATCAGATTTTTAATCAAACAGCATACAACAACTAAACAATTCTTTGGGTCACTGACTTTTTAAAATTTTTAAAACACCAAAATACATTCCACTACGAATGAACTTTTCCAAAACTAGGTGCAAAGGTTAACTATACAGGGTGGTGCTTTTGAAAACGGGTCATAGGGATTTAGCATTGTGAACTGGTTTGTTTCAAATTCCTGCTTGCCCTTTCAAGTGACAAAAATGGTTTTGGTATCAAAACGCAGCTATAATTATTGCGCATAGGGCTCGCTATCAGAAATCAGCTTAATTACACGGTCTTTTTGAAAATTCATCAAAAAAAATTAGTAATTTTTGATGTTTATTTATTGTAACCTTCCTATTTAATTTAGTTCTAATATCATTCGAAACTGTTCCTTGGGAATATTTGCTTAGTAATGACTTTTGTTTCAGCCTTATTTTCAAAACGTAGGAATGTTGATTGTTTAGGCAACCCAATACTATATTTTTTTTATTATCAAAACTTACTTTATTTTTATTGACAATTTTTTTAAAAATTCAGGTGACTCTAATAGCAACAGCTATACGGAATAATTTTAGCTTCATTTTGATACCAAAACCATTAACCTATGACCCGTATTTAAAAGCACCACCCTGTATAACAAAATATAGCCAGCATAAAATACGATAACAGTAAATGTAATAAAAATACATGCATTTGCCGCTAGTCAAAATAAAGAGAAAAATAATTTTATATTCAAAGGTTTAAGGCAGCATTAAGAAATGAACGTAAAATAGACAAGCATGGAAAACAACTGAGGAGCAGGTAACAAGAGAATCTCCTAACCTAGAGTTCTCCTTTTGATCATTACCGACGCTTCAAAAATAAATGAATGTTATTCAAAAATACGTTCGATTGAAATAATTAACAAAATCAGATCAGAACCACAACGTATAATTAAAAACCGACCAGAAACTTAATTCCAAGTAGATTACATAGCCGTTCATCACAATGTTTTTGTTCTAACAAATTATTGTTTCCACAACGTTGATGAATGCAGGTTGCCGATCGAACAAACCCTACTAAGAAGTAAAAAACCCATGTCTACACATCTTTTCTACAGTTTTTTTAATTGAGATTAATCTAAAGAACTTAAATTAGTTGGCATTAATAATCGAACAATCGACTTTTTGTAACTGTTTACACATCTTTCGACCAAAAGTAGATTTCTATTTCGAACTTATTACCCACTCACTTACACTCAAGTTCTCTCTCGCTCTCTCTCTTATGAAGAGTTCGAAAATTATGAAACAGTTCTCGAGTGGTTCTCGGTGTTTGTTTGTAATTGTACAATAGTTTGCAAATTTACAACAGGCAATTCGAAACGTACATATTACTCAAACAATGTAATCTAAAATATGTTCAAAATTGAATCCTTGAACTCAAGATTCATTTGTGAACGTTATCATATTACATAGATGAAAACAATGCTAAAATGATAATGTGATAATCAATTAAGTGTGCTAATTGTTGGATGTATTAAAACACCGTGTTTTTTAAGATCGTTTTGGAGGGAGATAATGACGAAATACCAGACAAAGATGATAAAGAAGCTGGTCTCTCTACCCTAAGAAAGTGGTCATGGGTGGCCAATGCAAACTGTAATAGAGTTGAAGTTACAACTTCCTTTTTTAAAGCTCCCAACCTAAACAAATATTATTCTCATTCATAGTGTTGCTTTTATTTGACAGTGAAACATGTTTCTAATAATTTTAGCAATTATATTTTTTGCAACATTGCTTCAACCAACAGATTCGGAAATCATCAAAACTTTCCCGAACAAGATAAAAAATCAATTAGAGTCGCTTATGAAAGCAAATTGTTTTCAACTGGAACTTTAGCCACATCCACATAATGACATTTTTGACATAAAGATTTAAAACTAAACGTTGTCAAATTTTGCAAGTTTGCAAAAATGGTATTCAATACTCAATAATCAGCTATTGAATGTTAGTTTTAAACGGTTGCCAAAATAAATTTATACATGCTATTCTTGGATGTGGCTAAAGTTTTAGCCACAGTTCACTTTTACAACCTACCTCATTGGTTTTTTATTGATCCCTCTTTATTACACAAGTTAAACCTATGTAACTATAAACAAAATTCTAAAAAAAAAAATTATGCGCGAGAGAACTAAACCAAAACATTTTAAAAAAATCATTTGAATAATAGTAGGTACCTCACCTGCGTCCTCTGTAATTTAATGTATGAAAGCTTCCTGAATGTGTGATTAAAATATAGAAATTTGTAGCTACGTACTTGCAAAAGCCGCAATCTTCCAAAAAAAAAGAAACGTAAAACACATAACAATCAAAGATGCCTAAATTGTAATGCATCTTATGATGGGTTTGCAAGTTAGTGAGTGCAGTGTAGACAAACTCTCCAGAACGCTAATACAGTGGAGATGCAGATATAAAGGAAATTAGCTTCAAAAAGTTGAATGTTTGATGACACATCCTGCCACAATTTGTCGAGCAAGTTGCTTTAGTAGATTACTATTTGGGAAGTGTTATAATAACACAAGGTTGCTCTAGATGTCGCAACCAACTTATTAGTCGGTTAGGGTACATCATTTACTTTCTTTGAGTAATAAGTAAACTTACACTCAAGTTTTTTCATTCCTGAAGAGTTCTTAAAAGATGTCAAGTGATTCTCGATGTTTGCTTGTAATTGCACAATCTTTTGCAAATTTCAGAAGGCGATTTGAGATTGTGTTTAAACCAACGCTTAGTTAGCATTGATATTGAAAAAATCGTAATTGCTAACACATCTGTCGGCTAGGTTGCTTTTGCAAACTACAATTTTGGACGTAATACGATAACACAAGGCGACACTAGATCTCGCAACCAACTTATTAATTCATAAACAATTATGGGATAATCAATTAAGTTTGAAAATTCTTGCGATAGTTAAAACACGGTGTATTTTTAAACTAGGTTGAAGAAGAAGAGATGCTAAAGACAAAAAGGCAGGACAGAACTGAGAAAGAAACTGGGTCTCTTTATCCAAACAAAGTGGCTGTATCAACAATGCCGGTATAATCTAACGCAAACCTAAGTTAAAGTTCTCTTAATTAACCGCTTCCCTGATTTGGAGATCGAATCATAACGCTTAAACTACAACTTCGTTTGTTGAGGTTTGTTTGGTCATCTTTCTAAACCTGAAGTTGAATTTTATTTCCGAACTAAACAAAGTGGTGCCACAAAATAAAAAATTATTTTAGACGAACAACTAAACTTCGGCACGTTTGATCTTTGCACGACAACGGCAGATTTGTTTAAAAAATAGAAATTTATGACCGTATTACAAAATTTTAATTATAACAACATAAAATTATTATCGGTCATAGTCAAATTACCAAATAAATTCAAGGTTTTTGTATCATATGCTTTTAAATGACAAAAATATTACACATAAATGTTTATTTCAAATTCGAATATGACGCCTCTGGTCAACCCTTAAAACATGGCGACTACCGATGCGCAAGATTGAATGCGCAAACCTTCCCCTTCTACGAGAGTTGTTCTTCTGAATAATATCTGTACTCTGTGATGGTGTTTTTTTGCAACTATGTATTCAACCAACAGATGCGTAAATAATAAAAATTTTCAGAACTTGTAACGATATGAATAAAAAATCAATTAGAATCGCATATGAAAGCAAATTGTTTTGAACTGGAACTTTAGCCACATCCAGAGAATAACATTTCTGACGCGAAGATTTAAAAGTAATAGCTACTGTCAAACTTTTGATGCAAAAATGATTAATACTCAACAACAAGCAAAAGTTTTTGAACGTTTCTTTCGAATCGATGTAAGAATAAATTTAAGGTTATAAACATAGGTATACGTATACATGCCATTTTGTGGAGGTGGCTAAAGACCCAGTATGCTATGTAACTAAACAACGAAATCTTGTAATTTACTACTGAATCTAAGATAACTTCTACTTAAATTAAACAAATTTTAATGTTAAATATCTTACATACTTTCTAAAAATGGCAATTCTGTGGTCCAAGCAGTAGAATAAATAATATCCGTGACAGCTGAATTGGAAAGTACGTCCATCGTTGGATTTTTAAACATAATATCATTGCAAATAAACATTCCAAATGTAACCCCAAAATCGGTTTTAAAAGTCGCAGTCTCATTTCCACGGTCTACATATGATTCCATGTATGGATTAATTTTTCTAAACCTACAAATTAAAATTATTACTGTAGTATATGACTCCGTAACTAAAAAATATACCTCGTAATTAAGGCTCCATCTCTATCAAAAACAATGTTGGTGTTGTAATAAGTAACATTTGTTGATGTGTTGTGTTTTTCTATAATGTTTGCTACTACGTATATTCTATTGGCTTCAGCGGCACAAGACAAATCTATCAAAGCCTAAAAATAAAAAATATAAACGGGTTAATATGAGTCAATCTTCATTATAATACTTTAGAGTAGTTACTATTTTGAGCATTGCACATCGATAGTTTTAATTCTGGATTAGGTATTTCCATACTTAATTCGGCTATATTGTCCGAGTTAATTTCGTTACCGTACAACCCATATTCAGGAAATATGATTATATCTATCGCCTAAAAAATGTAGGTAAATCACTATAATAGTTTTAAAATGTTAGTAAAATATGTGTGTCAACGACATCTCGTGTAAGAAGAACACGCAAATAGTATTAACTAAGAACGCCAACAAGCTTTTCTTCTAAATCAGAACGATTGTTTCGCAGTTGAATTTTATCACTTCGATGACGATATCGCGAATAACAATCAATCACCTGTTACAGTTACCTGTTAGCATTCTTAGTTTAAAAATGTTGTATATCTTTATAGAGAGACAGTACTGGCACATATAAAAATTGTATTGTGACCAAAGGACACTATGCTTTGCAATACTTAGTTATTCTCAGTAATTTTTGTGGAGCTACCCTTCACTGATGAGCCTCAAAGTAAGCTACTGTTTTATTCGGTTGGCAAGAATTCGATGTATTGCATTAAAATGCGCTTAGCTTTTCGCGATGCTGAAAAGCTCACAGCATCTTACATACTACAGGTTTCTATGAATTATTATTACGTAGAATCATTGTCAACATAACTAGAATCGCTTGATACTATTATTTATTTATTTATTCGTATGGTACATTACACAAATACTGTATTGTGATGTAAGTGTTATGTATGGTGCCCCAGAAGATCAGTATAAACCTGTATAGTGTGGTGACGAAACCGTGTGCAATAGTGGATTGGTTCGTCCTGGCAAAGCATTTACTTCAAGGTTTAGGAAAACCACTAAAACCTAAACATGCCAACCCTTACCCACCCTAGTGTTCACATGTAATAATATTAATTAAAGTGTGTAAACATTATAGAAGGTAAATAAGAACATAAAATATAACAGCACAGCCATTGCATGACGACATATAATGGACCGGTCCAAGCGCCAGTCATGACAATGACGAAAAAAATAGTAAGTTAAAGAAATAGCAAAACAAAATAATGGAAAAACAGATAATCAAGACAAGAATACAAAACATTGCTGAACTTCAGATGTCCTTCAGATTCGTAAGCCATAATATTGCTTCATCCGTTAAATGATGAATGTTTGGAAATCTATTATAACACCATGCTAGCGTAATTGCAGCAGCAGTTCTTGGTTCCTCAGTCGAATTTAACTATTATATCTCAATTAAACCCCAATTAAATTGATAAACTACAAATTGTTTAATAAGTGTTTCAGAGAACAATAGTTAAAATCATATAATGTTGCGTATGACTCATTCTGAATAACTGCCTGAATTAATTTTCATAAACATATGCCGACGTTAGTATGGTATTTTTATACAGGTTTCTGTAACATTTAATCACATGTTGCACATTTTATTTGATTTACTGTATTTACTTCTTTATTGTTTAAATTCTTGAAAACCGAAATAAAGTTAAATGCAGTTAAATATACAATTGATAGTAAACCAACAATCAAAACAAAACGTCAACATGAAAATTGTCAAAATATTGACATACGATTATTACATCCGCATATGTTAACATAGCAAACTTAAGTTCCTCGAATCTGTTTTTTTCTAGCATACATTAATAAAGAGAAACAGAGCGTTGTAACAAAATTATTGTAATAAGAAACATTTGCAAAGTTAATGAATTGTCAATATATTGTTTATTAACATTTAAATGCAAAAAATGTGCTTTTTCATTCTTTTTTTTAGTTGAGTGAAAAGTAATGAACCAACTTAATGGTGTAAAAAAAGTTGTAGAGGATAAAAATACGAATAAAATGAGCACTAATTCAACTTGATCGGATAATAATTTTCTGAGAAAAAAATTCTTTAAAATTCGTAGATCCATCATCTTTTGAGATGTAGCGTAAATCTTTCAGAACATAGGAGGTAATTATATGTACTTAATGTGTGCAAAACCCTGCAATTGTCGGGTAATTAGTTTATGCATAATTGCGATTTAAATTTTTTAATGCAATACATTCAATCAGGCTGAATACTCGTGTGGTGGTCTGATTTTTAAAAATAAAAAAAAATTTAAAAATGGAAAGGAACAAAACGTATTTCTCATGTTTCAATAAAATGATATTTAACACGAGAAAAACGCATGCAAAGATGATTGAAATTGACCGAGAACGAGCAAGCGGTGTAGTGGTGGGGGTAGCCAGGTACTAGCGCCGTTTTAGGGGAACTGCGATTAAGATTACTCATAAGACAGCACCGCATGATTCATCAATAGTAATACAGGACGGTTTCTAGGACACAACTTGACGCAAAATTTTAATTTGTGATGGGAAAACTTCGGTTGCCTTCGTTTGCTGTTGGAGTCGTGCGCGCTTGGGATGGATCGGGAGCTTTTAAGGTTGCTCAAAATCACTCGGGATGGATATTTAGAAACCAATTGAGGGATGTTGGTTAATCTTTATTAACAATAAATGTGTTTTGATTTATAAGCAAAATGTACTAGTGTGGAATGTTGATATGCATTAAAGTTAATAACCTTGAAAACGTTATGTGAAACCGGATTGTTAACATTAGTCAACAATAAATATAATTTTGATTTAATGGCAAAAATTAATTAAATAAAAAAAAATTTTGATTTCTTTGAAATTAAAAACCAAAAAAAAAAAAAATATGTCATAAATTAAACCACATATTCTGGGGCTAAAAATAACTCGATTGAATCTAACTTACCTCAATACAAATGTGCATGCAAAAAAAGCTACAGGGTGTCAAAGTTATAATTTTAGAAAGGTTTTTTGGTAATATTTCCCTTAATAAAAGCACGATTTGGTATTCAGCAGTTTTCAGCATGAGAAATCTAAATCTAGTCACAGTTTTGATGTACATTGTAGAGGGCGCCACCAGTAGCACTTTGCGTACATTAAAATGTTCATAACTTTTTAGCCCCTCGGTATATTGGATTGTTGTTTGAATATTTTTATTCCTTGACGTGATGAGCTCGAAAAAGTATACTTGAAAGATGTCGATTCGGCCAACCGTTTCCAAGAAAATCGACACTGAATCTTCAGTTGTTATCGAGATACGGCCTCTTTTTCATTATACCACAAAAATTCCGAATAACAAAAAATAGTATAGTATAAATGAATTTTAAAGTTATTTGCAGTACCCAAAATTTTTATTTAATCTTACTTATTTACAAAAAAAATTATAACTTTGACACCCTCTAACTTTTTTTGCATGCACATTTGTACTGAGGTAAGTTAGGTTCAATCGAGTTATTTTTAGCCCCAGAATATGTGGTTTATTTTATGACCTACTTTTTGTTACACCCTGTATATAGCAAAAGATAAGCTGCTAAACAACTAAACAGAGAAACATTTAAAACAGATCTCTTGTTGTAACTACAGCTGTTATTGTTGATGACATTGCTTCAAAATTAATCTCGCAAGCACGCTTGAACGTTTCCGATCCATTTCGAGCGATTCCGAGCAACCTTAAACGTTCCCGATCCATTCCGAGTGATTTCCGAAGTAGCCCGAACGTTCCCCGGACCGGAAAAATAAATATTCGTTGTAAATATAAATTTTTGTAAAACGGATTTAAAAAAGGTACCCACGACTACCCTGTCGAGAATAAGTTTTGCATGTACGACTGAGCAGTACGGACAATTATTTGAAAATCAAAACGTAAGTAAATATTAAAATACATAGAGCTTTAACATTGCAATTGACGAACAACGTAGGACAAGAATATAGAGCCTTTAACGTTACGTTACAAGGTAGTCTTAAGCCGAGTAAAAGCATTTAAATGAAACATACCTCATCAGCAGCTTCTTCGATATAATTCGTATATTCTTGGACATTCTCGAGTATGCGATGCGAATATGATTGGGCACTAGTTTTTGGCGCGTACTCAACTACCGCCGCTCTATAAGTACTCTAAAAAGTTAAAGTTAATATGAGCTTGTTGATAATTAAAATCTTTACCTGAGAAACAACAACTTTGAATAACGTTGCAGCAAAAAAAATACAAAAAAAATTCGTCATTATTTAGAGCACTACCGATACCAGTAAGACTTGCGCTTGCAAAATGAAAATAAATTTTATTAGCAACTTACCATAATATTTATCTATAACGTATTTTCGATAACCGTTACTCACTTAAAGATAAGACTTTGTAACTGAGGTGATATGATCAAATCGGGAATATTTGAATGGTAATTGTGTATGAGTAAAGCTAAAAAAAACTTGCTAAGGAACGCGTCAAGCACTGATTCACATTTTATCTGCTTAAATTACTATCAGTTTAATTATTATTTTAATATTGACCTTACAATGGGAATTCATTTTAGTAATATTTTCAGAACTCGAAAAAAAATATTGTAGTTTCAAAATAACTCAGATTTTGAACTAAACATTTTCGTATTTAATGATTGTTACTAAATTGTAAACGTCACTTACTCGAACTATCACTGTCACTTTATAATGGTGATACACCTTTTGCAAAGCTTCAGACCATAGAGGCCATTGGACAAGTTGACTATAGGCACCAATAGGAACATGATACAAATTCAAAAATGGTACGATTTTTGTGGAGACTTGCGAACTCTCGCATACAAAAACATTACAGCCACAGAATACATAGAGCATATTTAAGTCGGTGGTCGAACTGTATCTCAAGCCGAAGCTATTTAGTTTGTCTTCTAGAAGAAGGGGGAATGTAATAAAATGAACTTCCAACCATGAAATAAAAAAAAACAAAAGGTCCGCTAGTCTTCACTGTGTGCTTCTATAGACGCTACATTCACTCACATCCATCAGAAGGTTTAGGCTTAATGATGATAGCTGCTTTCTATTTGCACTAATCGTGATTTGTACACTGATCCTTACCTTCAGTTAATTCCAAAAGTGTGATTGATTATTTTGAATTTCAACCAATCAAGAAACTGAGAATAAGTGACATTGTCCGGACGAAAATAAGGAATATAAAGAAGAACGGACCCTCAGAATTCACTACGCGAAGTTCCACAAAGACATTCCTTAAGATCCTCCACCCTTGCCTCCAGACGAGGACTTTGCCAACACCATTAGTTACAACAAGCTAAACGTCCAAATTTAAAAAAGATTTTGAAAGGAGCACGTGCCGTAGTGGACAACAAATTGTCTTCTCTGATAGACGACTGTTGTACGCTTAATTCGTTGTCTGCGTGGAGCGATTTTCTAAACTTCTCCTACACAGCCCTGAAGTCACCAGAAAAGACCCCAAAATCTAAATCACTGACCACTAGACTTCACTCAACATGGTATCCCTGTCATCCATAATGACAAGAACCGAAAGTCACCGGGCCAGCGTTTGCGTTCTGCAGTGGAATATAAAGTTTATGGAGGCGATATTCGGGGACCTTATATTCTCTTAACAAGCTTTCACCTCTGACAGATAAAGTGCGGTTGAAGTTGGAAGAAAAACAGCCGCCGCCCTCTCGACCACTAAATTTTTCCGATCTTTCAAATGTAAATGCTGACTTTCTCAAAATTTCAAAGACATGCTTGATAAAAGTACTGGTCAAGCTGGAAATCAGCTTCTCTCATCTATCATCAATTTATGCAACTTTATGAACGCCGCAAAAGTAAACAATAAAGTTACAGAGGTTCTATACTGTGCTAGTCTTTTTGTTCTTACGGTTGGCAACACTATCCGGCGACTCGTGGCTAAACCGTTGCAACTTCTATCAGGAAGCTCTCGGAGAAAGGTTACGACAGCTACAGATTGGCTTTCCTACGAGCGGCGGTTGCAAAATTGTTATACACACTATCAGAACCTACTTGAATAAGAACAAAAACACTTCAAAGATTTTTAAATTTTGATAATGATGTTTTGACTTTCTATATTGTGGAAAATTTCAAAATCAAAGACTTTTACTAGAAACAATCACAAGCACACATATTAACACATTTTTCGAAGTGGAAGCCACATCTGTTTCTTTGATTTTCATATAGTTTTTTATCATGGACTATTTCGACCACAAAGAATTGGGGCTAAATTTTTTCGACGGTTAATAAAGATACACCAAAAGAACGTCTTTCGTTACACTTGTTACGTTATTGTTTTTCTACCATTTTTTAAATGCTTCATATTCTCGTTTAAATTCATTTTGAGAAAAATCTTTACGTAAATAAACAGTTTCAACAAATGACGCGTTGTCATAGTAATTGTACAGAATTTGATCATTTTATTCGAATTTTATTTTACTTGTTTTTACGATTTGAATAAATAAAATATTATACAAGATACGCCAGGTAACTGGTTTTACTGGCTCAAAGAGGTAACTAATTCGTCTTCGATCACTATATATTAAAAAAAACTATCAAATTCCTCCATAGCAACAAAGGAAGAAATTGTTCCAATAATACTAGCAGCGTTTCTATGCTATATAGCAATGCTAATATTCTGCATAAGACACATTTTGGATCTCGTATCTCCTGTCACCAAAATCATTCCCCATCCAAGGTCGTAGAAAAATTTGAGAGCAGCAGTACACCAGGGTCCTAAAGTTTCTACAGCAAAGGGCACAAAAAGAAAATATTCTGCTAGGAAACTGTACTTGTCACACACTTTCTACCAGCTTCACGTTCTGTTACTTGACCAACGTTTTTGTAAGCAAAATCCACATTTGATGAGCATCCCAAATCAAAGACTTTCCTCTCGACCATGGAATCAAAGTCATGCCATCGGGTTGCTTTTGACATGATAATCTATGTATGTCATTTTCCTTTACCACTATTTCACATACGCATACTTGTGCGCAGATCTTACATTCTAATATCATGGTGACGCTTTTCTGAATATGTTATATATATATATATATCGGAAGGGTTCCTATTTGTTTTGATAGGAGGACCGTAACCCATGCAGACATGCAGTTCACATTTTGAAGAATTAATTTCTAGTCCCACCTCCTTACTCAGACAAATAAATGTTTTGAAAATGCGTCAAAACCTCGTCCGAAGTCCCTTCCAAAGTTCTGTCGTCCAAGTAAAACGCACTTAATTCAGAGAATATCTGTTCAAAAATAGATTGATTGACTAAAGAAAATGATAGTGGTCCTAGAGGCTCTACCTGCTGACATCCTACCTGAGAAAGGATTAGAGCTTTCCATTCAATAATAGAGTAAGATTGTTGTAACACTGCTATAAAAATATTGTTTTTAGTTAGATTTCTTTCAGAGTAGAATACCGCTCTATGCAATTGAAAGCATTGCAAAAGGCAATCTTCAGCAAGACTTTGTTTGAATTCTTATTCTTATTTAATAAAGAACGGGTTTTATGGACAATAGCTTCTCAACCTTATTTCGTACCAAACCCAAGCTGTATAGGACAAAGATATTTTTTTCCCGATTTGTAGTAAACTTTGCAACCTAATTTAGAAACACGTCTTTAAAGAGTTGCTTTGACTACAGTGAGGCGTACGCTTACATCTTTTTGTTGAGGACACATAGGTTAGCATCGTAAAGAATAGCTGTAATCGATTCGTTAATTTTACCACTCAACATAAGGTGACATAGTTTTGGTTATGGTATGAAATTGTTTTGTTTCATATCCTCGAATATAAATGCATAGCATATCTTTGAGTTCTGAGGACGTAAACTGTCAAACTTCCGGCCATTCGAAAAATCCAAAATTGCTCGTAAAACTTCTTCGTTTAAAACTGTGAGGCGATGTCTCAAAGGAGGGAAGGGTGCTTTGATTTTAATTTTTAAGGTATCTTCATTTCGTGGAGACAAAAATAATGTCACGGCACCTCGTCTTACGTTACTTTTATATCTATAGTTTAGACAAGTCGTTTTTTGTTCTGCCTTTCCGGTTTTTGGTTGCTTGCTCCGTATCAACAAGGGTTCGTATTGTGATATATTCTGTTTAACTTCAGAGTTAAGGACTTCTTTAAGTGTTTTCCAAAACCCGCAAACACAAATAGGTGAAATTTTCTCAAAATCTGAGGTGGTTTCGTAGATGCATTCATCTGAAAGCAACGCCAATTTGATAACTGTTACATTTGGTACCGCTTTGGAATTCTTATCAATATACGAATTTTGTTTTTTATTTTGATAGACGAGCTATTCCGGATGACTTCTTGTTTAATCTATTTTTAATCCACGGCAGTCTTTGTAAGAGCAGCTTGAATCTTCTGGACAAAAACGGCAAGGGATTTAATTTGGAGACTGAACACAGTTAAAAACAGCGGTGATTGCGAAGATGCATGATTGGCAAAATCAGTCACATTCCTGAAATTCTTGTAAACCCACTCCAGCATATGAACAATTGAACCAAACGAGGCAACTGTTGCTAAGACCTGATCCTCATTTTTATCAAGGACCACATTCTTGCAGGAAAGCAGGACGCAGTGTCACTATCTATTGAAGCACAGTCAGACAGAAGTGGCAGTACAACTTTTGCATGTATAAAAAGGAAGAGTAAAAGTAATAAAATGAAGGTAGGAAAAGGAAGAGATACAGAAATTACATCAGATGTGATAACAAAGTAACAAACATATATATCAAATAAAAGAACTACAAAGCAAAGAAAACAGAATCTTAAGATAAGTATGAGGAATTAGAGAAAAAAATGTTTAGAAAATACATAGTTAAGGAAAAGTAGCTGTTTGAGAGGTTAGTTAAAATGGTGCGGGGCAGAAACATTAGGGGGGATGCCAGTAATGGGAGAAATTGGACAAAATATACAAAATTACTAGAGATGGACTTTAGCACGTTAAGACTGGATAGTATGATAGGGAGACCAGGGTTGGTTTTTACGGTTTTCACTTTTAATTTTTGTATTTTTCCATTTGGTAGTGAGGAGCTATAATTTAGATACAATTTCTGCCGAACCTTCGGCTATCTACTGGCGGTGTCACCTTTTAAATAGAATAAACAAGAATATGTCAAAACGATTATTATTCTGAAAATGTCTTCTGTAACAACTTACCCCAGAGTGGGGTAAGTTGTTACAGGCTTGGGGTGATTGTTACAAACATCATAAATATTCACAAGTCATCATCCGACTCACAATTGTGGCACCAGAAGGGATAGTTTCCATCAGTGCATTCCTCGTGGGCCCAACCATGGCAACCCGTACATTTAATCCACTTTTCGCGAGATTTGGAGTTGGAGAATGGTTCAGTGCAGATCAAGCAAAAGTTTCGTCATCGGACGAAGTTTCATCATCTTCATCTCTGTAGTTCTTCATTTGTTTCTTGTTCTTTATTGTACCTTTTTATTTTTAGCCGTGTGAGATAGATTCCGCTTTGTCCCAGTCTTATTCACTGCCCCTTCAACTTTTAGCTTGACGTTTCTCTTCTTCGGCTTCCAGTTCTTTTTATTAGGTGTATCTGTTAAAATGGCTGCCTTTCGCTTTTACGCCCTTTTTGGGTATCTTTACGTTTATCGGCTTTCGGGAGAGGTCTTACATCAGAGGGACTGTAATATTGTTCTTTATGGCGGAACAAACATTTGGAGTGGACACCTGTGATGTGGAAGCCTGTCGCAATGGTGATTGATGTGGAATGCTGGACATCTTCGATGTGGAAGCCTGTGGAGTTATGCAGACGTCTGATGCATGAGTAGAATCCTGCCGCAATACTGAAAGAGGTGACAGTGGAGTTGGTGTTTGCTGATCGTGGCGATCCAAATTGGTAACCAAACCGTCATCCAGTAACATGTCTGGCTCATCTTCCAAATTTTCTCCGTCATTGTTGATTTCTTCGTCATGATTTACTTGGCCTTGAACTTCGTCAGGATGAGGACGATCTGTGACGGCGCTAGGGAGAAATTCATCATCGGAAAATACATCTCTGTTGAAATACCATATCCGGCAAAAATATTTTTAGGAGTTGCTGCTAACGGCAAAGCTTCACGAACCACTTCAGGGATATCATAAATACACATACATTTTCCTGGATGATTTGGCATCCATGAGTCGCAAAAGCTGTTCACATATTTTTCAGTGGACCATAGACAGATCTGTCCAATGGTTGAAGCTTGTTCGAGCAATGGGGTGGTAAGGAGAGAACAACTATTCCATTTTCTCTGCAAAAATCAATTCCTTGTATGGACAGGTGCGAGTCATGATTATCAAAAATCAATAACACCGGCTTCTCTTTGTACATCTTGTAAGCTTTGCAAAATGCTCGAGAAATGTGACAAAATGTTCTTTTATCATCCAGCCAGACTTGTTGGCAGCTCCAATACATCCAGGTGGACCATTAGAAACGAAATAACTTCGATAATTGACTCGTGGGAAAATGAACATGGGAGGCAATGTATTGCCACTGGCGCTTGCCGCCAACGCCATTGTGACCAGTGTACCTCTTTCACCAGAGGACACTGATCCAACTTGTTTTTCACCCTTTTGGCTATGATTCGATCTGGTCGTTGAACCGTAGTGATACCGGTTTCATCCACGTTGTAGATATCTTGGCATTCAAATTTGTAACGATCCATTACTTCTTCCAAAAGGTCGAAGAACTTTTTTACGTTTGTTCGGTTGAAACTCGTAGCCCGGCTGAGACTTGTGGGTTCGGGTGTCCGCAATGATAACTCAGGATGACGTTTAAGAAATCCGCTCAACCAATCCTGGATGCTATCATCTTCTCTGCCCAGTAACCTCTTAGTGGAATGTTATTTTTGAAGCAAATTCAAAGGCGAGTTTTCGTACTTCTGTTGTGGAAAGGCCGTAGAATGTTTTAGAAGCATCTATCAAATATTTTGCCAAGTCCGTTTTAAGCTGATCTGGTCGAATTTGACGCTTGACGGAGGTGGATCATCGGGTCCTAGAAGCACAATAAACTATATTAAACAAGTGTAGAAGTAGGTAGGGTTCTCAAGCGCATATGACGAGTTTGATTGATAAATGCTTTTAAAAATGCATTGTAATTCGGAAAATAAAACTTGATTCATTTCATAAGAGAGCCTGTTATGGTGTTGTCTGTCATAAAATTATTAGCTTGATTGATAGTTTTTGGGCATGAATTTGCCTGCTTTGATCTGTGCATATATAATAAAAAACATCTAATTATTTTAAACAATCACAACACCATGATATGCGCAGTGTGGTTGCTTACATAAACAACTAGAACTAGTGTAGTTAAATAAACAACTATTATTATTACCTGCGGCTTTAACTTTTCTACAGTATCTTTGCAAAGTCATGAAGTTGATTTGAAAATCAGCTGCAACCTTTTCGAAGGGATCTCTTGTTTTTATAACTTCTTCGGCAGTTCTGGCATAGACACCTGAAGGTGTGCTTCCTTCGTCTTCTTTTGTAGGTCCTCATTTTCAACTATCAACAAAACCTAAAACAAAGTAAGTAGCAATTTATTTCAATGAACTGAGCGAGAGATACTCAATATAAAGACCACTGGGGCTGGTTGTTACAAGTAACAACCAGCTCCATCAAAATCGTAACAACTTGCCCCACGGCAGTTTTCAAACAAAAGACTAATTTTTCCGTAACCTTAAAATGTAATGAACCGGTCTGACATGCAAAATGTACATAATTGCTAGGTTTCTTCCCAGAAAATTTACGCAAGCAAACTGTAATTGATGAGGCAGTAATGAAAGAACTTCCGGCATGCAACAAATTACTAAGAGGTATTAAAATCAATGAAGTCTTACCTTGTGACACAATAACCAACCGATCGAGCAAAACTTGGACGATGTGCGCTGAATGCAATATATGCCCATAATGGAGCCGCATTGCGCTCGGATGTATGGCGGGAGTTTTAAACGCGTTGTAACAACTTACCCCTGTAACAACCAACCCCGGTCTCCCCTACTTATAGAAAAAGAGCAAAACAAGAAGAAAAGCATTGAGACTACCATAAAGGATTGAGAGCAAGAAAGAGAACGAATTACTGTAGAAATAAAATACCGTTTTCTATTAAGCAATGTTCTATTGAATAGCGCTGAGCCAGTTTAACAATAAATTTAAGCCGTTGGAAAAAAAATAAACGTTGTTTGGAAGAAGTTAAGTGTTAAGCTCAAATGCTTAAGAAGTTAAAAAAAGAAAATTGTGTTACATGTATTTTAAAATAAATATTAAAAAATAATACATTATTAATTAAGAAACTGTAAAATTACAAGTATCCCTACGTTTACGTTCTACTTCTCTTGAATTAGAAATACAATAATACTAATCATCAAAGCAAGAGACGGACTAATTATGTATATAGTTGCGCTGTTGAAGGAACCAGTACCTTTGTGATCATATTCATACACTCGGCCCAAAATTCCAAACGTCAACAAAGACGTCTGGTTTGTAACAATTGAAACAGTTATTTCGGTTACCTTATTCATATCTTGTTTAGTAAAATTATAGCTTTTTAATGGTGTCAAATCATACAGTAAGGTAGAAGGTTGATAGTGTGCATTTTTAATGTAAGGAAATGACGCTTTTATCGTTAATTTTTTGAAAGTAACACCTTGGGGAGCAGTCGAATGTCTTAAACCACATGACGAGTCACTTGTGTTCAAACAAGCGAGTAACGCGCAACTTCGCATGCCGATAGTTTCCCATCCCAAAATAGATCCACCATTAAATATTGCTAATCTATGCGAAGATATTATTTAGTTTACAAAATTTTATATAAAAAATATAGTATGCGTACTTGTATTGGTAATTGGGTGTGCTGTCGACTGTAGCGGTTAAATTTACAGAGCAACAGAACTGATTGTAAGATCCAATGCACATATTTTCTGTTATACTGTTGTTGGACAACTTAATTGCTTTAAATGTATAATTTGACAAATCCTGTTGGCGGGTGACAAATTTTGCTATATTTGGAAGCGAACCACCCAAACTAGGTAATAACTGAATTTCTTGGTTTTGAGAACCATCAACGTTAGGTGAAACCACAATGTTCTGTAAAAAAACGTTAGAAGTAGGCAGTTTAAACTTTCAATCAAGCACTCATTTGTTCCATCATTATAGAATTATGTACCTCATTCTGCCTACTAATTTTAGGAATGGTTGCTTTTAACATTCTTGAAGATTTTGCTGCACTTTTGTAAACCGAGAGTATTTTTCCGTTTGCTAAAAATACTCCACTACCACCGTACCCGTTTGCAGGATCACTTAGTTCAGCTACTAGAATGTTAACTCCTTTGGATTTTGCGTAACCATGCTGTACGCTCAAACCTAAAAAAACACGCAATTATTATTATTATTATAAAGCACTATCAAAAATAACTTCAGGAAAGTCAGGAAATGTAAAAGTATAAACGTTCACAAATAATCTGAAGCAAACAGAGATAGTAGTAAAGCAATAAAAAAATTAAAAAAAAAAAAACAAAGATTTTTAACAGACCTCACTGACTTTTTAAAACTTTTAAAACACCAAAATACATACTACGAATGAGCTTTTCCAAAACTAAGTGCAAATGTTAACTATACAGGGTGGTGCTTTTGAAAACGGGACATAGGGATTTAGCATTGTAAACTGGTTTTTTTCAAACTTCTGCTAACCCTTTCAAGTAACAAAAATGGTTTTGGTATCAAAACGCAGCTAAAACGCTCGCTATCAGAAATCAGCTGAATTATACGGTCTTTTTGAAAATTCAACAATAAAATTTTTAATTTTTGATGTATATTTATTGTAACCTTCCTATTTAATTTAGTTCTAATATCATTCAAAGTTGTTTCTTGGGAATAAAGCCTTCCTTTTAGCCTTATTTTTAAAACGTATGAATGTTGATTGTTTAGGCAACCCAATACTATTTGGTTTCATTATCAAAACTTACTTTTATTTTTACCATTAATCTATGACCCGTTTTCAAAAGCACTACCCTGTAACAAAATATAGCCAACATAAAATACGGTAACAGCAAATGCAATAAAAATACATGCAAAGATTTTTGTCGCTGGTCAAAATAAAGAGAAAAATAATTTTATATTCAAAGCATTAAGGCAGCGTTAGGAAATGAACGTAAAATAAACAAGAATGGAAAACAACTGAGGAGCAGGTAACATGAGAATCTTTTAACCTAGAGTTCTCCTTTTGATCATTACCGACGCTTCAAAAACAAATGAATGTTATTCAAAAATACTTTCGATTGAAATAATTATCAAAATCAGATCAGAACTACAACGTATAATTAAAAACGGACCAAGAACTTAATTCCAAGTAAACGCTTAGCCGTTCATTGCAATGTCTTTGTTTTAACAAATTATTGTGTTCACAATGTTGATGAATGCAGGTTGCCGATCGAACAAACCCTACTAAGAAGTGCACGTTAGTTTTAAAAAAATTACAAGTTCAAGTTTTCGTTTGATGTCATACAATACAGATATCTCTCAAACAACCCTACAAAATACTATATTGTAAACTAAAAACATTATCACATTATCAATTAACAAATATCGCTTTTATCATTTACATTGAACCAACACCAGAAGTTCGGTAAAAGTTTGATGTTAAAATCACTAGTTGCTGTAATTTCCGAGAAAGGTAATGCAAGGTTCCACTCTGAGTCATATGCGTCGCATTGTTGTTTGCTTTCTGTATGTGTTATTTTACGGAAAAAGTTGCTTATTGCTCCACTGAATTACTTCATCTATTTTTATTTAATGGTAGATTAGATGGTAAAAAAACAAGTTAGTTTTTATGTCGATGATTCGTAACATTTATCACGACATCACATTAAAACGATGATTAATAAATGCTACGGCTTATAGTACCTGAAACGTTAACGCTGTTATTAAGAAAAAAACCATAATGATAAGTTTTCTTTTATAAAAACACAAAAACAGGCTAAAAATTTGTAATTCGAATTACAGATTTATTTGGTTTTTCGATTAAGTGGTCAGCAATTAATATACAGGGTCCGTGGTTTTGATTGCGAGGTTACAATCACAATTTTCCTGTAATGGTTTTCCTTAAATTCATGCAAACTCTGACGCAACGGATCAAAAACAATAATGCATTAGAAAACTAAACCGATAGATTTTACAACACAATCATTTGAATAAAAGTTGTAGAAAATGTAATTAACAACTACTTTTCTTTCACAATTTAGTATCTCGATAGTCCGATTCTTGTCGAACGTACGCCCTTTGTAAGCAAATGTATGAAAACTTTGTGAATGTGTGAAATACCAACAAGAGCTTCTTGCAAAAAAAAAAAGAAACGTGAAACAATTAACAAACAAAGATAGAGTGGCCTTCTAAATTGCAATACGATTTATATGAAGAGTTTGCAAGTGAGTGCGGTGTAAGCAAACTCTCTAGAAAGCTAAACATCCAGTGGTAGTTGTAGATACCGAGAAGATCATTAGAACGCTTCAAAAGCTGTGCGTTTAATGACGAGAAAAAGTCCATGTTGACACATCCTTTCTAGAATTCTTTGAATTAAGATTATTTTAAAGGATTTAAATTAGTTGACATAAATAATCGAAAAATCGACGACGTTTGTTACTGTTTACCCATCTGTCGGTCAAGTAGATTACTATTTCAAACTTGTTACTTATAACCCACTCACTTACACTCAAGTTCCTCTTGCTCTCTCTCATATAAATAGTTCGAAAAAGAATAAAACAGTTGCCGAGTGATTCTCGGTGATGTTTTATTCGATAGTGAAACATGTAGTTTTAACAATATATTTTTGCAACATTGGTTCAACCAACAGATTTGGAAATGATCAAAACTTTCGCGAACTTATAACGAGAGATTAATAAAAATCAATCAATTAAAAGGAATTGTTTTGAACTGGAACTTTAACCACATCCACATACATAATGACATTTCTAACATGAAGATTTAAAATTGAATGTTGTCAAATTTTGCAAGTTTGTAAAAATGGTATTTAATACTCAATAATCAGCTATTGAATATTACTTTCAAATTGTTGCCAGAATACATGTATACATGCCATTCTTGGATGTGCCTAAAGTTTCAGTTCATAACAGTTCACTTTTACAGCCCTCCCTAATTGGTTTGTTATTGATTCCTCTTTATTACACAAGTCAGACCTATGTAATTAAACAACAAAATTATGAAAATATTATGCGCGAGAGAACTAAACCGAAACATTTTAGAACAAAATCATTTGAATAAAAGTACCTAATCTGCGTCCTTTATAATTTAATGTATGAAAGCTTCCTGAATGTGTGGTTAAAATATAGAAATTTGTAGCTACGTACTTGCAAGAACCGCTATCTTCCCAAAAAAAGAAACGTAAAACATTTAACAATCAAAGATGCCAACATTGTAATACATCTTATGATGAGTTTGCAAGTGAGTACAGTGTAGACAAACTCTTCAGAACGCTAATTCAGTGAAGATGCAAATATCAAAGAAATTATTAGAAAGCTTCAAAAGTTGAATGTTTGATGACACATCCTATCACGAATTTATCGAGCAAGTTGCTTTACTATTTGGGAAGTGTTACAATAACACAATGTTGCTCTAGATGTCGCAACCAACTTATTAGCCGGTTTGGCTACATCATTTACTTTCTTCGAGTAATAAGTTAGCATTGATATTAAAAGAATCGTAACTGCTAACACATCTGTCGGCTAGGTTGCTTTTGCAAACTACAATTTTGGACGTAATACGATAACACAAGGCGACACTAGATCTCGCAACCAACTTATTAATTCATAAACAATTATGGAATAATCAATTAAGTTTGAAAATTCTTGCGATAGTTAAAACACGGTGTATTTTAAACTAGGTTGAAGAAGAGAGAGGCTAAAGACAAAAAGGCAGGACAGAACTGAGAAAGAAACTGTGTCTCTTTATCCAAACAAAGTGGCTGTATTAACAATGCCGGTATAATCTAACGCAAACGAAAGTTAAAGTTCTCTTAATTAACCGCTTCCCTGATTTGGAGATCGAATCATAACGCTTAAACTACAACTTCGTTTGTTGAGGTTTGTTTGGTCATCTTTCTAAACCTGAAGTTGAATTTTATTTCCGAACTAAACAAAGTGGTGCCACAAAATAAAAAATTATTTTAGAGGAACAACTAAACTTCGGCGCGTTTGATCTTTGCACAACAACGGCAGACTTGTTTAAAAAATAGAAATTTATGACCGTATTACAAAATTTTTATTATAACAGCATAAAATTATTATCGGTCATAGTCAAATTACCGAATAAATTCAAGGTTTTTGTATCATATGCTTTGAAATGACAAAATATAGCACTATCGTCTTTACATGTTACACAAAAATGTTTATTTCAAATTCGAATATGACGCCTCTGATCAACCCTTAAAACATGGGGACAAACCTTCCCATTCTAGGAGAGTTGTTTTTCTGAATAATATCTGTACTCTGTGTTGGTGTTTTTAAATTTTTACAATAATATTTTTGTAACTATTCAACCAACAGATGCGTAAATAATAAAAATTTTCAGAACTTGTAACGATATGAATAAAAAATCAATTAGAGTCGTCTATGAAAGCGAATTGTTTTAAACTGGAGCTATAGCCACATCCAGAGAATAACATTTCTGACGCGAAGATTTAAAAGTAATAGCTACTGTCAAACTTTTGATGCAAAAATGATATTAATACTCAACAACAAGTAAAAGTTTTGAACGTTTCTTTCGAATCGAGGTAAGAATAAATTTAAGGTTATAAACATAGGTATACGTATACATGCCATTTTGTGGAGGTGGCTAAAGACCCAGTTCACAAAATCAAAGCTATGTAACTAAACAACAAAATCTTGTAATTTCCTACTGAAACTAAATTAAACAAATTTTAATGTTAAATATCTTACATACTTTCAAAAAATGGCAATTCTGTGGTCCAAGCAGTAGGGTAAATAATATCCGTGACTGAATTGGAAAGTACGTCCAACGTTGGATTTTGAAATATAATATCATCGCAAATAGAAATTCCAAATGTAACCCCAAAATCGGTTTTAAAAGTCACAACTCCACAGGCTACATTACCTTCCATGTATGGATTAATTTTTCTAAACCTACAAATTAAAATCATTACTATAGTAGATGACTCCGTAACTAAAAAATATACCTCGCAATTAAGGCTCCATTCCTATCAAAAACCATGGTGGTGTTGTAATAAGTAACATTTGTTGACGTGTTGTGTTTTTCTATAATGTTTGCTACTACGTATATTTTATGGGTATCAGCGGCACAAGACAAATCTATCAAAGCCTAAAAATGAAAAATATAAACGGGTTAATATCAGTCAATTTTCATTATAATAGGTACTTTAGAATAGTTACTATTTTGAGCATTGCACATCGATAATTTTAATTCTGGATTAGGTAATTCCATACTTAATTCGGCTATATTGTCTGAGGTAATTTCGTTACCGTACAACCCATGTTCAGGAAATATAATTATATCTATCGCCTAAAAAAAATTAAACCACTATAATAGTATAAAATGTTAGTGAAATATGTGTCTCAACGACATCTCGTGTAAGAGAAACACGTAAATAGTATAAACTAAGAATGCCAACAAGCTTTTCTTGTAAATCAGGACGATTGATTCGCAGTTGAAGTTTATCAATTTGATGACGATATTGCGAATAACAATCAATTACCTGTTGCAGTTACCTGTTGGCATTCTTAGTTTAAAAATGTTGTTATAAGGGACAGTACTAGCACATACAAAAATTGTAATGTGAGGCTCAATATAAGCTACTGTTTTATTCAGTTGGCAGGAATTCGATGTATTGCATTAAAAATGCGCTTAGCTTTTTTGAAATGTTGAAGAGCTCACAGCCTGCATCTTACATACTACAGATTTCTATAAATTATTACAATTGATAACGTAAAATCATTGTCAACATAGCTAGAATCACAGTAAATCAATACCAACAACATTAACAGCTGCAGTTTAATTGTTTAGCAGCTTATCTTTTGCTCTATATAGAGCATTAAACCCTAATGAACATCAGGATTTTTTATTCACCTTAGTAAATTCTGCCTATAAATCAAAATTTGATTTATTGTTAACCAAAATAAAAGTGAATGATCCCACATCCGCTTTCAAATTACATTTTCAGGTCTTTAACTTTAATGCATATCAACATTCCACTTTAGTAAATTTTGCTTAGCAATCAAAACACATAACCAACGTTTTCAAGTTACAGGACGTTAATCTCGGGAGCAACCTTAAACGTTTCCGATGCATCTCGAGCGATTCCGAGCAACCTTAAACGTTTCCGATCCATCCCGAGCGATTCTGAACAAAACCGAACATTTCACAGACCCGTCTCACCGTGATCCTGCGCGCGCACGCCCCCGACAGCAAACCAAGGCAACCAAAGTTCCCCACCACAAATTCAAACTTTGCGCCAAGTTGTGCCCTAGAAACCACCCTATATTATTACTTCTATCAAATTTTGGGAAAGTCAACCATCTCCATAGTAGAAAGGTTGCTAGAACTCTCCATTTTATTTATGTGTATTTATAATAAAAAAAATAAATATTTGTTGTAACTATACATTTTTGTAAAACGGATTTAAAAAAGATACCCACAACTACCCTGTCGAAAATGAGTTTTGCATGTACGACTATGAGCAGTACGGACAATTATGTGAAAATCAAAACGTAAGTAAATATTGAAATACATAGAGCTTTAACATTACAATTGACGAACAACGTAGGACAAGAATATAGATCCTTTAACGTTACGTTACAAGGTAGTCTTAAGCCGAGTAAAAGCATTTAAATGAAACAGACCTCATCAGCAGCTTCTTCGATATAATTCATATATTCTTGGACATTCTCGAGTATGCGATGCGAATATGATTGGGCACTAGTTTTTGGCGCGTACTCAACTACCGCCGCTCTATAAGTACTCTAAAAAGTTAAAGTTAATATGAGCTTGTTGATAATTAAAATCGTTACCTGCGAAACAACAACATCGACTAATATTGCACCGAAAAAAATACAAAAAAAAATCGTCATTATTTAGAGCACTACCAATACCAGTAGGACTTCCGCTTGCAAAATGAAAGTAAATTTTATTAGCAACTTACTATAATATTTATCTATAACGTATTTTCGATAACCGTTACTCACTTAAAGATAAGACTTTGTAACTGAGATGATATAATCAAATCGGAAATATTTGAATAGTAATTGTGTATGAGTAAAGCTAAAAAAAACTCGATAAGGAACGCGTCAAGCACTGGTTCACATTTTATCTGCTTAAATTACTATCAGTTTAATTCTTATTTCAATATTGACTTTAGGTACAATTGAGATTTATTTTAGTAATATTTTCAGAACTCAAAAAAAATATTGTAGTTTCAAAACATCTTAGATGAAACCGTTTTGAAACTAAACATATTGGTATTTAATGATTGTTACTAAATTGTAAATGTCACTTATTCGAACTGTCACTGTCACTTCATAATGGGGATAAACCTTTTGCAAAACTTCAGCCCGTAGAGGCCATTGGGCAAGTTGACTATAGGCGCCAATAGGAACTTGATACAAGTTTACAAATGGTATGTTATGTAGACTGGCGAACATCTTGCATGCAAAAACATTACAGCCACAGAATACATAGAGCATATTTAAGTCTGTGGTTGAACTGTATCTCAAGCCGAAGCTTTTTAGTTTGTCTTCGAAAGAAAGGGGAAGGTAATAAAATGAGCATCCAACCATAAAATAAAATAAAACAAATGTTCAGTTAATTCCAAAAGTGTGATTGGTTGTTTTGAATTTCGACCAATCAGGAAACTGAGAATAAGTGACATTGTCGGTACGAAAATAAGAAATATAAAAAAGCACTACGCGAAGTTCCACAAAGACATTTCTCAAGATCTTTCACCGCTACCTCCAGAAGTAGACTTTGTCAATTCCATTAGTTAGAACAAGCTAAACGTCCAGGTGTTAAAAAGAATTTTAAAAGGAGCACGTGCCCTAGCGTCCAACAAATTGTCTTCTCTGATGGACAACTGTTGTACGCTTAATTCGTTGTCTGCGTGGAGCGAGGATTTCAAAAGGAGCACGTGCCCTAGCACCAACAAGTTATCTCCTGTGATAGACGACTGTTGTACGCTTAATTCGTTGTCTGCTTGGAGCGATTTTCTGAACTTCTCCTACAGAACCCTAAAGATACCGTAAAAGACCATAAAGTCTAAATCACTGACCACAGATGTTAAGCGGAACATCAAATAACTAGACTTTACTCATCATAGTATTTCCGTCATTCATAATGCCAGAAACCGAAAGTCACCGGAGCAGCGTTTGCGCTCTGCAGTGGAACATAAAGTTTCTAAAGGCGATATTCGACGAGCTTTCACCTCAGACAGATGAAGTGCGTTGAAGTTGGAAGAGAAACACCCGTCGTCTTCTCGACCACTGAACTTTCCCGATCCTTAAAATGTAAATGCTGACTAACGGCCACTAAAAAGCAAACATTAAATGCTATTTTCTCTATCCCAAATGCTTTGAAGATGAATGGTCTATAACCACAACATTTTAAAAACATGTTTGACAAAACTACTGGTCAAGCTGGGAACCAGCTTCTCTTGTTTATCGCCAATTTATAAAACTTTATGCTGGCCGGCAAAGTAAACCATGACGGTACAGAGGTGGCAACACTATCCAGCGACTGGTGGCTAAACCGTTGTAAATTCTATCGAGAAGCTCTCAGAGAGAGGTTACGACAGCTACAGATTGGCTTTGCTACGAGGGGCGGTTGCGAAGTCATACACACTACCAGAACCTACTTGGATAACAATAAGAACACTAAAGATAGAAGTAAAAATTGATTTCCGCAACGCATTTAATTCAGTTGAACGTGATGTGACGCTAGAGGCTATAGGACGCCCAAACTGTTCAGTTTCCTCTCCTGCAAGGTGACAATTTAGGACCTCTCTGTTTTTCATTGACATTACAACCAGTTGTGGAAAAGTTAAACTCAGAAACAAACTCGGATATAAACAAAGACGTGAAAAACAAATTTGCAGTTCTTTCCCCAGGCATACAGATCATCTCTGCCAAAGACTGTTAGGCGAACCTTTCTCCAGTCAAGCCAACAATTCAATTATGGATAAAAAATATGAAGAACCGAAAGTCCTCTTCTCATATTTGATGACTGTGAACAGTCATATGGCATTTTACCTATTACGTCACTGTTTTGCCAACACGAAGTAAGTTGATTAATTTGTCAATTAAATCTAGACTCGAAAAACATACTAACACTTCTCTGGACCCCTTTCTATGATCAATATCGCCCCTTCAGCTTTTGCTGATAGCGTGTTCGGATACGTTTCTGATGTTGCCATCCTTATATGACGTATTTGAAATGTGCAATTACACAAATACTCTTCGTTTGTTGAACGCAACCCACACGGCCACACATACACGTCCTCAATTTCAATGGAACATGTGATAAGATAAAAGATAAAAAGGTCATTTTCATCCAATCAGAGAATGGTAGTCCTCAGTCAATTGCCTGCCAGTTGTCCCGAATCCTAAAAGTAACTCAATGTACTACCATCCAAACAAATCGAAACATTGCTCGAAAACTGCTTTTGAATTTGAGTTGTTTTACACCTTGGATGTGACATATGTGTGACACATAGATGTGTTTGTGGAAGCAAAGTAGACAAGTCTGGCATCCACGGCTTGTTCCGTCAAAAGAGTCTAGACAGAATTTCAAGACACCCACTAATTAACCAATGGGCTGACTAGGGACGACGGAAAACATCTTGGCGGTATGACGCTCGTCCAATGGAGGTTGAGGACTACTTTTTGTGTGGGATGTGACGTGCGTTGATCTCTTGCCTCTACCCACCTAGACAAGTCAAAGGTTAAAGCAGGAAGAGTGGCGTAGGTTGAAGCCACAACAAAAAAGAAAAATATGTTGACATAATTAACAGAAGATAGTTTCTCTTGCCTTTCTCAGTAGAGGCTATGGGATCTTAATGTGATGAGGCACGAAAATTCGTAAAAGAACTAGAAAATAGAATAACCCTCGTCAATCCAAGATCAACTACCTTTCTTACGCAGCGTCTTTTAGAAGAATTATTTTTGCTTTAATTTTAATAATCCTGTTTTGTCCATGGCATAAACCTATTTTAATGTTTTGCAATAATTGAACTTTTAACTGGCTAGTAGTGTTAACAAAAAATAATAATACAATTTGTATAATACTACATAAGTTACATAAAACTAAAATAAGTAAAACACTATAAATAAAATGTGTAGTCCATAGAAGCTGAGTAAGAAACTGTTCCAGGGACACTTGAGGTTGTCCCCTTTGGATAGCCAAGCTAATACGTTAATGAGATAATTAGTAACACGTGGGTCTTCAAACGTATTCACTAGCAGTTTCCCAAGATCAGCTATGAACGAGACCAAAAGTTTCGATAGCAAAAGCTTCGCAGTGGTAGTTGTCTGATAAAGAGGAGTATTTCAATATTTTCTTTATCTCGTGAGAATTGTCAGCGGTTTCAGTCAAAATGCTGGACAGAGAAATGTTTTAAGGAGCTAGTGTATCCATACCGGTTGCATCTCAGATAAGATCTTTACCAATTCGCCAAAGAATAAGCTTTGAGAGTTTTGTAGATAATCTATCTTAGGTTGGCGTGTGTGCTGATTTGTCCAGCACAAGAAAGACTATAAATACCGTTTTCTTCGACCTTGACTCTACAACGGCAAATATGAGGTTAACATACTTGAGTTTCAAGAAATAAAACTAAAGAAATACGTAATGTATTTTTGTCTAGTAGTGTTTCTAATTGAAAAGATGGGATGGTGTAAAGCCAAGCATTAAAGTTTTATTTCAAATTGCTAACAAACGAGCTTTTTGTAAATTGTCATTGTTTAAAAGCAACGAGAAGCTGTTTTTGGTGGTGATAATGTACTTCTACTAGAGTGGACATTTTGTTATGCTAACCAAAACTCCATCCTGTTTGTAGCAAATGTCTAAGTCGTCTGATTTAAGGATTTGCCCTGCTAAACATTTGGATCTGAAACAGAACGAGAAAAAGTCCATCAATAGGAAGAAAAGTGTGTTTCCAGGTATTGACATCAAACTAGATATTAAGAACTGATAATGGAGTTGTTCGTATGGCCTAGTTAAATCTCTTAAGATTGTCCTTAAAAAGCCATAACGGACTGCATTGCAAAATATATGTACACCACAAACAGTGGCAAATAAGGAAGAGGTTCTAGTGACGCAACACGATCAAGGAGACGCATTATAAAATTTAGCAGACAGGGTAGACGGAATTCCATTCTCAAAAACAGCAGCTCCAACTAAAGAGATCCAGTAGTTTGATGAAATCTATAATGATTATGTTACGTATCTTGGTAGAAAATTTGCTCGGGATAAACAATTCACTTTTAGTTTGATTGATTTCCAATCTCAAATGTTATTTATAACTTCTAGGGATTTGCCTCATTTTGCACTCGGCTTGAATTTTTGCTAAATGGGTCGAAAATGTTTTTGGGCTAAAGTCATTGGTGGCTGTGGCTGCAGGAAATAGGGGTTGACAACTAGGATTTATGTGGATTCTAAGGTTTCGCATGCCATTGAAAATTTTTGGTAGTTTACCTGGAATCCGTGGACATGCTGGGCACGAGATTCGGTCAGGATTGGTGATGACATTAATCTTTGTGGGAGTGAACGGAATAGCGAAAGTGCATTTTGTACAAAACCAGTTTTTCTTATTACTTGTCATGGTAAGCTCGAAAAATTGGTCGGATGACATGTTAGCACGGCGTTACTGAAACCATGTCAGGCAACCATCTCGAAGTAGAAGGCAAAGTTCTTAAAGTCAAAGCCACATCTGTTAAGTAATTGGGACTAAACCCACTCCAGCACATGAATAATTGAACCAAACGAGGCAACTGTTGCTAAGACCTGATCCTCATTTTTATCAAGGGTCACATTCTTGCAATGACGCATAATACAGTGCCACTATCTTTTAAAGCAAAGTCAGACAGAAGTGCATGTATAAAAAAAGGAAGAGCCAAAGTAATAAAATAGAGGTAGAGACACAAAGTAACAAAGATATATATCAAATAAAAGAACTACAAAGCAAAGAAAAAAGAATCTTAAGATAAGTATCAGGAATTGGAGATAAAATGTTTAGAAAACACTTAATTAGAGAAAAGTAGCTGTTTGAAAGGTTAGTTAAAAGGTGCGGGCGGAAACATAAGGAGTGGGGGGTGGAAGGAATAGGAGAAATTGGACAAAATATACAAAATTACTGGAGATGGAAGTTAATACCTTAGGACTGGATAGTATAATACTTATAGAAGAAGAGCACACAAGAAGAAAAGCATTGAGAGCAAGAAAGAAAACGAATTACTGTAGAAATAAAATACCATAAAAATATTATATATTATCAGAGAGGAGAGGAGATTATGCATAATATTAAATAAAAAGTCTAAAAGTTAAAGAAAGATGGAAGAAAAGAAGTTAATGAAAGACAAAGATCCAGAAAAGAAGTGCGAGGACAGAGAAGAAGATGATAACAAGGTTTAGCTTAAAAAACAAAAAAAATGTAAAAGTATTGCAGAATGAAAGTAAGGAGAGGAGAATATTCAAGCCATAGAATGGATGAGGAATGTGATAGAAAGAATGAGATAGCTAAAGAAAAAAAAGAGAAAAGTGTTAAAGATACAATCAGTTATAAAAAAATGAAAGAGAGTGGCTACTTGTGTTTTAATGTTTATTTAATTAATTTCTTTAATATGTTAAGTTAAGTAAGAACCCACTCTGTTTATTATTTTAAAAGGACAAACAAATTTAATTTTACTTGATAATTGAAAGTATTAGTTAAATATTTATAATAGTCGGATTGTCAAATGGTCCAGTGCCTTTGTGATCATTGTCATAAACTCGTCCAAAAGTTCCAAAAGTCAATAAAGACGTTTGATTTGTAACCGTCACCGTTATTTTGGTTACGTTATTAATAGTTTTTATCGTAAAATTATACTTTTCAATAGGTATTAATTTATACAATAACGTTGTAGGTTGATCGTGTGAATTTTTAATGTAAGGAAATAGCGCTTGTATCCTTATTTTTTCAAAAGTAACACCATGAGGAGCAGTTGTATCTCTTAAACCACAAGAAGAATCGCTTGTGTTCAAACAAGCCAGTAAAGCGCAAGTTCGAATTCCAACCGTTCTCCAACCTAATTGAGATCCACCATTAAATATGGCCAACCTAGGAAAACAAATTTAATAAAACTGTTTTAAAATACCTAGATACATACTTGTATTGATAGTTTGGTGTACTGCTGACTCTGAGAGTTACATCAATAGAACAACAAAACTCATTGCTACTTCCGACGCATATTTTCTCTGTTACGTTAATGTTATTTAAGTCTATTGCCTTAAATGTGTAATCAGTCAGATCTGTATGTAACGTAAAAAAATTTGTAAGCGAACTTTGGTTTACTGCAAAGTCATTTGAATCCATGATCAACTGCAAAAACACGTAAAGTGGTTTGACAGTAGCTCAAACTTCTAGGATAAATAAGAAAGGAACTTCAAACACTATAAATAAATCACGCTAGTAAAAAAAATAGAGAAAGCAGTGGAATTAAAGAGATTTGGAAAAGAAAAATTTGGAAAGGAGGTACAGAAAAATCGGTGGAATAAAAATGTAAAATGGCAAAGGAGGCAAGAAAAAGAAGGAGAATAAAAGGTGTTATAAATTTACTTAAATGTAAAAGATTGAAAGTAAATTAAAAGAAGAATATGATAAGGAGAAGAAAAATACAAACTGAAAGTTGAAAAAGGAAAATGAAGCAAGTCCACAAAAGGAAGAAGTACAAAAAGAAGAAGAAAAAGAAATAAATAAGAAAAAAACAGAAGAAACAGTGGAAAGAGTAAGGAATATAGATTTCTATAACTGATGTTAGTACTTATTTATCTAAAGCTTAAAATTGTGTACCTGGTCGTGATGGTTAATTGCTTTCAGTCTATCAACTTTGGGTATAGACGTAATCAACATTTTTGAAGACGTATTGGTTGATTTATAAAACGAAAGTATTTTTCCGTTTGCTGAGAATACTCCACTGCCGCTATTCGCTTTAACAGGATTGCTTAATTGGGAAACTAACATATTGACTCCAGTGGATTTTACATAACCATGTACTATGCTTAAGCCTAAAAACGTACAATTAATACCTATTACAAAATTGAAGATTATCCCAGTGAAGATTACAAACATACTGCACTGAATAAATTATTTTAAATAATAAAAAAATTTTTGTTTATTTAAATTGAATTTCCAATTACCTATTACAAAATCGAAGATTATCCCAGTAAAGATTACAAACATACTGCACTGAATAAATTATTTTAAATAATAAAAAATTTTTTGTTTATTTAAATTGAATTTCCATTAGTATCGAAGTTTATAGTAAATGTTTTTAATTAAGACAAACGTAAAATTACCATGATTAAGATTTCTAAAAACCGATCTACATTTATTTAATAAAAGAATTGTGCTTTATATTGTATAAATAAATTCTTACATTTAGTTAATTAAAATAATATTAAATTGATTAAGGTGTTATTTGTAGCATTTATAAATGCAAAATTGAGATTAAGTTGATAACGTACAAAATAATTACATTGCATGTCGACGCAGACAGCCACATGTTCAAATAGTGTAAAAGTTAAAATTTTCTGTTTATACGAAAAATTTTAGAAGGTCAAAGATAGAAACATTGTGTGTAGCGGGAAAGAGAAGTGAACGATTAAAAAAGGACAAGAGTGGTTTTTGAGTAGATGGAGAAGTGTATGATGAAATTGAGAGTTGGCAATAAGAATTAAAAGATGATGTGTCAACATGAAGAGAGTCGGCGTTTGAGTTTTGTAGTATAAACAGGAAAAATAAAATTAAAGTCGATCGATAAAAGTTAATTCTATACGAACGTTAAATTAGATCGATAAAATTACATCAAAATTAAATTAAATAAAAAAGTTTACTTAATAAAAAGCAAGAAAACCGAAACATTTCAATTTTTGCGTTATTCTTTTGTATTGATTAAATCTGTTAATTTGTAAATTGTTAAAGAAAGTATTTTAAATAAAAGTTGTAAATAATAAAAATTCCTAAAACTTCTCTGCAAGTCATGTTCAAATAAAAATTGCAGGTAACATAATTGACTACAGTTGTCCTATTACAAGCTTTTATGAACAGAAATTCTTGTTCTCCCTTCCATAAAAAAAAGCATAACATTGTTTCATCATTACCAATAACTTTTCTTCAGAGAACAAAATATATTTAAAAGTATCATAAGAACAAACATAGTTATTTTGGTAAAGTGTTTTCTGCAACGTTATTTTCCAAATATAAACTAGAGTTTGAAATGCTTTCGCGGTTTTTTGCCCTTATGCATTTAAACCGTAACTTTAGCGCTCAGACTAGCCTCTCCAGGCTTTCACGTAACACCTATCCGTAAATCGTTTTTCACAGCCACTACGAATCCCACTCTAATTGACAGGAGTCAGCAGCTAGAATGCCAACCCCGGATTGATTGTCGACAACTCGTAGTTTTGACAAGTCTGTGGTCGAACGTACTTAAACCTATCTGGGAGTAGTTTGACCAGTACCCGTTGACCGACAAGAAGTTTTCAGTTACAGCTCAATTATCCGATTGTCAGATGATAATTCAAGGACACAATAATGCATCGGGAACAGAAATCAGATTTCAGAAACGCTGGGTTTGGGAGTCACAGGCAACGCCCGGTAACACAAAGCGTCATGTGCACTTACAGCAATGTGGTAAATAACATGGGAGAGCTACTGTAATAGGCTAAACGTCAATTAAGGAGCTTCAATAGTCCCATCCCGCAGGTCCCCGCCCTTCCCCTGGACTTGCGTCACGAGTCAGGATGGCTCGCTCAGGGATCAAACGCTGGGTCTTTCCGCAGTTTTTGCTGGAACTCTCGACGGTAATGTGTCTGGAGCTACAAGGCTGCGTTGAGAAAGCCGGTGAAGAAGGTGGGCAGACTACGCTTCAGGTTGGTTTAATTATTCTTCCCATTTCAAGAGGGTTACTTTTTTTAAAAATAACTCAAGCTCAAGAGCATCAAAGAACTAAATAAAAAACAACAATTTTCTAGTCTTTGTACTCGAGAAACTGTTCTAGCATCAGGCAGAAGCCTTATACTCTTATAGAGCGTCAATTGGAATGACCGCGCGGTATCAACAGTATGCCTTCGCTTTCAAATTCTTTCGATGCGTGATTAGAATCAGCACAACTAGTCAACTTAATTATTGCCAACTCCAATCTTGGAATTAGAGGGTTTGAAGTTTACCTAAGTTTGAACCAATAAAGCTCGAGTGGGTCAGCTGAACACGTATGAGGTCTCGCCAAAAGAACCCCAGTGACCAGTCATACTGGAATATGCATTGTTTGATATTTAGGGAATCGTCATTCCGTGAGTTCGCCTTGACAAGGTCAAGTAGCTGTAAGTAACCGTAGTTCCGCTTTCGCGATAAGTGTATAATAAATCTCAGGCATCACAGGAGTTGTCATAAAAAACTCGCAGTAATTTAAAGAAACGCGAATGATTGAGATTTTGCGAGATCTTAACTTAAGATCCGTTAATTACAATGTTCTGGACTACTAAGTCCAGTTACTTCATCGCACATTCAAGGAGACGCCCATGTTTATACATTCGCAAGCCCCCACATATCAGATCTTATACAGGGTCCGGCACATCGAGCGTGCATTAAAAGTATATGGAGAACTAATTCGATTCATTTTCTAAAAATAGTGCTGCGCCTGTTTTCGACATTACTGAACTCAGACAAAATATTTTCGTTCATACAGCACTTCCGGTTGTACCGGAAGTATCTGACAACTTTCTTATTTCAAATAGAACATGCTATTTTTTATTTTATTTTCAGATTCTACGTAAAATTTAAGGTGTAGTTTAATTACTATACCATACCCAAAAATGACTGGTTTTTTAGTTATATCGATTAAAAAAAAAAAAATTAAAATCATGCTGAATTGTTATATATTGATGATTAAAAACACAGGCTGTCTCATCAATTTGAGTATAGGACATGTTAGTATGTATCGAAAGAGGACAACAAAAGACATCGATTGATGATTAAAAACATATAGTGTCCTATTTGAATTAAGCAAGTTTTGAGGTCGAAAGTTGTTCATATTTCCATTTATATGTGAGTTACTGTAACATATCGACAATTGCCACCACAAATTAGGAACTAAAATATTGATATTATCTTGAGATGTGAACGATAACAATTCAGCATGATTTTAATTTTTTTAAAACCGATATAACTAAAAAACCAGTCAATTTGTCAATAGTAATTAAACTACACCTTAAGTTTTACGTAGAATCTAAAAATCAAATAAAAAATAGCATGTTCCATTTGAAATAAGAAAGTTTACAGCTACTTCCGGTACAACAGGAAGTGCTGTATGAACGAAAATATTTTGTCCGAGTTAAGTGAAGTCGAAAACAGGCGTAGCACTATTTTCAGAAAATAAATCGAATTAGTTCTTTATATACTTTTAATGCACGCTCAATGTGCCGGACCCTGTATAATAGTCAACAGGGGGTGGTGTATCGTTGAGGTGACCCATGTGCGTTTTTTATAAGCACTTTGTGTGTTTTTTACTTGAGATCGTGCAAATGGCAAAAGTTGTTATTCGATCTAACTCCTTCCTTCGAACACAAACAGGTAACCCGAAATTTGTGAATGCAACTCAAGTAACAATGACTGGTTTTGTCGCATGGCAGATTAAGAATCTCGTTAATCCATTCTTGCGCGTCACTAACGAGTAACAGTTACTAATAAATTTTGCTGTTTTGCTCGTCAATATGTAGCCATAATACATAAGTGTGATTTATACAAAAAAATAGATTTTGAAACGCATTTCTAAGGGAAACAGTTGCGGAGATGTGTTAATATAATACAAATGTTGTAGTTTGTTTAAATTTTTTCGGCCAACTGGTTGATTTTCAAAATTTTTTTCTTGCAACATCTTATAGATGTGTCGGTATAAGAAACGCGTTTTAGACAATGGCGAAACTTAATTTTGCTCTATTTCTAACGGTTTTCGAGTTATAAGCCATATAAGGTTTTTTAGTAAAGAGGCCACGAAGATTTTGTGTTTTAAGGCAAAACGACCAAAACGAGCGTTATTTACGCTTGAAAAAAAAATAATAAAAATAAATTCGTTTTTTCCATTTCTATCAGAATTGAAAAAAATTTAAAAATCTGCGGCTCGTTTTGTACACAAATCATTTCAAGACATAAAAATCCTCCTTCATAGGTAAGCTATTAAAACACGATTTTTTCTTAAAATACTTAGACAAACGATGCTTTTTGTGAGAGGCTTAATACTAAAATCGGAAATATGAATAAATTCGAAGCCGAAAATTTCAAAAAACCGAATTTGGATTCGGAATTTCTTGTTTTTTAAGGTTTCTGTCGCTATTTTACCCTTTAACGGCGGAATTAAAAAAAAACTTGCTCTTATACCTTTCGATTTGGGCATGCGACCGACTTTGCGAAAAAGAGTCAATAAGTTACGTACTATCCATAAACGGCAGTTCTGTAGCCCAAGCAGTTGAGAAAATGATATCGGTCACTGATAAATTAGAAATTACGTCCAACGCTGGTTTTTTAAACAAAATGTCGCTACATATAAACATTCCAAATGTAACTCCAAAATCGGTTTCAAAAGTAACCACGTCATCTCCTGCCAAAACAAATGCCTCCATGTATGGATTAATTTTGCTGAATCTAAAAATCAAATTACATGTAAAAACCTTGTTTAATTATCTTACCAACAAACCTTGAAAATAAAACTCCTTGTCTATTGAAAACAATGTTAGTGTTGTAATAAGAATTGTTACGTTTTTCCACTACGTTTGCTATTACATATATTTGATGACTACTAGCGGCGCAAGATAAATCTACTAAAATCTAAAAATTCAAAGCATCAAACTATTAAAATTACAAAACTGTTATTACAGTACTTTAGAGAAGCTACTGTTATCAGGACCGCAGGGTGATAATCTTTTTAGGTCAGGTATTTCTATACCCAAATTGTGAATGTTATGTGCGGTAATTTCTTCTCCAGTTAACCCATATTCTGGAAATACGATTATATCTACTTCCTGAAAATATTAAATCAATAGTAAAGCTAAACATCAAAGTTAAAATAAAATGACAAAAAAGATTCAGAAAACGATGTGGTGAGGAGAACACACTAGAAGAAGGTAAAGTTAGAATGACTTAAAACTAGAATAATAGATACATTCTATAACACGTGTTGGAATGGGGAAATTTCGCACGAACAAAAAGTTTCAGGTTTCAGGTTTTGTCAAAGTAATAATTAAATCAAACCCGTTGATATTTTAAGGTTTCCAAGCATTTCAATGGACAGATTGATATCAAGATACCTTTGAGTATACAGAATATGATATTCTATAACAGTGTGTCTGAATGTGTATAAATTCTAATACAGATTTTTGTTCAAGAATGTATTGTTTCTAAAATGGTGTTAGAAAAGATCATTTTTGTAAGTCTTGAAAGTATAGCATATCCAAAGTTTCAAAATTACCTTTAACTAACCTAAAATAAAACTTACATGATCTGCAGCTTCTCTAATATACTTAATGTATTCCTGAACATTTTCCGTCTGTCCACCAACTTTTAACGCATATTCTACTACCGCAGCTTTGTAGGTGTTCTAAAAATTTGTAAGAATGGCTTAATTTTTTACCTTTAAATCAGTTACCTCTGAAGTAGTAACACCGATTACTAAGACAATGAAAGGTGCCAGAAAAAAGTATTCATTTTATTCTGGAACAGTACAACTGACAAATGTTTAACATATATTTGATAACCTTTAAATGTGTACTTAAAGATAATGCAGTCAGTGGCGAAATAACAGATAAAAAATGTTTTTGGGGAATTTACAAGGAGATAAATTTTTTGTAGTTAGCTTGCGACATAACAATTGGTCATTTATTCGTACATTCGTATAAAAAATCTTATCTCGCAAATTTACAAAAAATTAAACTAGAAACCACAACGAAAAACAATTTCAACTACAAAAAAAAAACTAATTAAAAAGGCGTCGTTCTATGTTTAGATGTGCGTCAAAAATATTGCTGTGAATAAATATTAAAATGGCTTTGCATCTATCGATTCTTAACATTATCGTACCCAAAATTTATCTTTAAATACTAATTTCTTTAAAATTTTTTGATAACATTGCCCTGATTGTTTGAATACATTTTTCCTTTCTGAAATAAATATTGTTTATTTTATGTAGTTTTAAGCTTATTTTCCAAAACATTTAATTTCTTCTAAGGAAAACTGTAAAAACTTCGTTTTTTTGTAAAAACGTATACCTAAACAAACAATTAAATTACTGCAAGAATCAACTAGATAACAATTTATATACATTTTCAAGGGTTACTTATGAATTATAAAAATGTATCAAGAAACCCGAAAAATTAACGTGTACATCAAAAACTAAATTATAAATAAAACCGAAACACTACAGCGGAATGGTATAAACATATAAACATTTTCTGCTTAGAACTTTACATACTTTCGTTTGATACTAACTAATGTTTTATTTAACTTCAAAAATTATTTTTGGACTTCTTTCGTTTGTCTTTTGTCCTGGAATTTTTGCGAAAAACTGCACCGAAAACGTTATTATCAAAGAAACCTTTTGGCGACATTATAAAAGTTGACAACGTAAACATTTTAGGAGATTATCAATTAACTAGCGTCGAATATCGATCTTTATATTAAAAAAGTAAAATTTGGAATAAAAAAAGAAAAGAGAAAATGCAAAAGTGAAAAAAATGTGGCAAAGTGTTTAAAACAAATGATATTAAAATGGCGAGTGCGGAGAAGATTGTCACAAGGCAAAAAGTTGTAAAAAAAGGTTAGGTGTTATGTGTGCGGGAAAGATGGGTATAGGAGAGACAGTATGAGATGTGAAATGTTTAGAAAAGCAGTAGTGAGAAAGAGTAAACGACTAGTATATTACAAGGTAACTTAGATAGAGAGGCCACGGCGCAATAACTTATAGAACATACAGCACTGGAAACAAGAGTAGATACATTAATTTATTGTTTCGAAGGTAAACAAACCACTTACTTCGTCAAAGAGTAAGGGTTAAATCGTGGATCATATCAGATATGTAGCTACATAGATTCTGAATCAAAACTCAAAATTTATAAAAATTGGAGTTAAAGAAGATCTGGAATTAGTGTTTGTGCAGCTGAAAGAGCTGACCATATGCAGAGTTTACGTATCTCAGAATCTTAGAAGACGGAATTTTAGTGATACAATTGCTGGATGGGAAAGGATATTAAAAAGCACCGGAATAGCATTAATACACTGGGGGAAGATGTAAACTCTAAAAACGTGTTATGGAGATCAGCTCATACCGACTGGAGAGGAGAAGAATTTGCAAAACTGGCAGGGTCGCACGGATTTGTCATCGTAAATCGGCGTATACTTTGCACCATAAAAGCTTCTATCAATTGACAAAAACACAACAAGATAATTAAAATTGACTAACAACAAAGAGATAACCTACATGATTTGGTTGTTAGCAATAACTCTTATAAGGGCAACAAATACAAAAAGAATACAAGAGCAAAATATTAGTGAACGGAAGAGTAAGGATGGGGTGCGTAAGATTAAGAAGAATAATGGCAAGGATGTACGGAAAAAGAAGTCAAATAAAAAAAAAGGCGAAAAGAGAATGCGAAATGACAAAAGATAGATACGCGGAAAAAAGAAACAAAAAGAAATTAGAGCAAGTAAAAAAACTATAAAAGAGATCGCTGAAAGCTGGGAGAAAGATGTCAAGTACAAAATAGTGATGGAAAACTTAGAAATAAAAGTACAATAAAGTAATATAGATTTTTTGGAAAATGCTGATTAGAAAAGAATGGAAGATAGGTAAACTGGTGTTAACTTGAAAACCGTTACAACCAGGAGCATAGAGAGAAGTTAAAGACCCGTTTGTTTATTATCACTTGTTCTCAAAATCTCACTGCGGTTATCTTAAAAAAAATCTACACTCTCCAAAAGATGTGTATTCAGAACCCTCGACATTAAGAACTTCTTCACTAGCGCCGGATAGAGAGGGATCATAAAGGTCTTAGAAGAGTGGAAAAATTCGGTCTATTTAGGAAATATAGCAAGAGATTGCTTAGGTAACTGACAGAAAGCTGCTTGTACTGAAAGAGAAAAAACTCCACAAGGGTGTATTCTAGGGCTCTTTTAGGAAACGCTTATTCTCACCGAGTGCTAAAGGTAGAAGTGCTTACCAAAATAAAATGGGTCGGCTATGGCATTGATTTGGCAGTAGTGGCCCAAGGTAAAACTCCAGAAAAAGCAGAAAACCGTGTAGGCAACACAATTGGAAAGCTTGCGGAATGGATGAAGGAAAATCGGATGTTTTTGGCGACTGAGAAAACTAAAGCAGTAGGGTTAGTGAGGAACCGGAAAATGGAGGGCTTTGCAATTGCAATAAAAAAGTAAGGTAGGTACATGCTTTAAGGCTTTGAAGTACCTGGGTGTATGGATAGGAAAAGGTGGTTGTGTGAGAGCACACCATAAAGACATACGAAAAAGCAAAAAAGCGTAAAACGTTTAAGTAGATTAACGGAAACAATGGGGGGAAGGGGGCTGGTAATAAGAAAATATATGCTGGTTAAAGTGATGCACTCGATTTTATTATATGGAAGCACCCTTGTGGGGTCCTAGCCTGAAATCAAAAACCTCTGACAGCAACTAGACAGGGTACAAAAGGTAGAAATGCTAGGGGGACACAGAAAACTCTATGAGTGATAACCGGGATACCACTTATAAAGAAGCTGAGTTGAAAGAGGTAAAGTGACTACCAGCATAAAAACAAAGAAAAACTCAGATAAAATGATGACAGAGTGGCAGCAATAATGGGATAAAGCAGTAGTTGGTAGGCATATATACAGAACAAAAAAAACGTAGAAGACTGAGTAGGGTAAAAGTGGCATACATTTTTTTAAACTGCAATTTCTTACGGAACATGGCAATTTTAGCTATTTTAAAGGAATAGGAAAAAGAATGAGCAAAGAATGTTTATAATGCAGATTGAAAAGCGAGGATGTACTTATAAGATGAGACAGTCAGATAAAATGCTAGAGTTGGAGTTGAAAGAAAGATTAACCATTTTTTTTTTGAAAAAAGTAAGTGAAGAGAAATATATGTATGAAAGTAAAATGATACAGGCAAAAAATGAATTAAGCCTCCTTCAACTAAAGAAATATCCGAGAAGATCTACTGGGAGAAGGAATAAACCAAAATGGAAAAAGGTGGTGTTAATGTGTAAACTCACTGATATCCAGAGTGCTCATAAAAGTATTCATCTGCTGTGCAAAAAATAAGATGTCAGTAGATTTGGTGTTAGATTCTTTTTTATTAATTTTGACATATAACCGCTATCAGTTTGGAAATACTCTCATACTCGATGTTGGGGTGGGGCGTTCCAATTTTGTAATTAGCAAGTAAGATGTCCTCTATAATTCCATAAGTTTTTCTATGGGACACTTTTTGATTGTATTGTAACGCTTTCATCCACTTTTTAGATAGCAGTCTCCAGATTTTTTTTATGTAATGAAACTTACTGAGATGAAATAGCAACAAGAAAGAAAAATTTAGAAAACAAAATGTTTATTGGATGCAAAGAATATTAAAAAAAAGAGTGCAATGTGATAATAGTTGTTATTTATTTTACTAACACCAGACGATGAGAATTATTGTTATTCACACACGTTGTGATTGATTTAAGGTATAGTCTGTAATATCTATTAATGGAATACAAATTTGCATGTTACTTGTTACGGTTTTATTTCTCGTATTGACGACGTAGGTCGTAAGCCGCTTTAGAACGTGTGTCGCAAGTAGTACGGTGCGACGAAAAGTCGTATTTGGCGCGCACGCTGCTAATTTGCCATTAGTGAAAATTTAATTTGATCAAATTTTCGAGACGGACCGCGGACATTTTCTCTTTTTTCGTTGTTACACGTGGGTGTTTTAGCATCTTCTCTAAAGTGAAATTCTCACCAAAAACTATTTAATGTGGGTTTCACAATTTCCAACATAAATTGGCGTTTACGTTAATCTGGCTAAATTCACCGTGAGTATTTCGGTTTCTTTTCTATTTGTTTTAATTCTGATTGCTACTAGTGCTTTTAGCACGTTGTGTTTGGCATCTTATACTTGTTATATACGATACTGGGACAACTCTCGAGGGTGCTGGAGTAGCTAACTAAGAACATAAGTAAAATGTGTGTCGTACGACATCTCGTGTAAAACATTGACACGTATGAATAGTATAAACTAAGAAAAATGCCAACAGTTAATTGTAACAACATGTGTGCGTTTAAAGTGCATAGAGCTATCTACGCGACAGCTTTAATGTTATTGCTCCACAAGAGTTTAAAAGACCAACCGCCGTCTTGTACAGTTGTATACCGCACTTAAGTATACACCTCTGATGAGCTCATAATAAGAGCGAAATGCTGCATCAGGTGTTCTTTCGTTGCGTGTTATGCTTCTGTACAAGTTTTACTTAGTTTTATCGACATACGTGTGTTTGAAACATTAAAGCTGTCGCGTAGATAGCGCTATGCACTTTAAACGTACACATGTCGTTACAATTAACTGTTGGCATTTTTCTTACTAACTAAGAACCTTCCTTATTAATGCACGGCAACACCACGGCTTCGCAGTAATTAAGCAGCAGACCAACGGTGAACACCACGTTGTCAGAGGTTGTCTATGTTGTATACTTCTAGCGAGGGAGTCACTTGTGTGCTGTTCTTCTCCGTACCCCATCCCTAGAGGAATCTTTGGGTCTATCTACCTTCCCCGAACTGTCGATACCGTCGCTAGCAGAATACTTTCATTCCCGGAACTACACTCGACGTATTACAGCTAAGTTTTAGTATTTACATCACTTACTCATAAATAATAAGGCGGGTACCGATAACATAAACGGCTCGATAGTTAATATTTAAGTAACTTTTATTCAATGTATCCTTGTTAACCGTAAGTTTGTTTAAATCAATTAATTAGAGCTGGGGTGCTTAATTTAGAGCGGTTGTCGAGGACACAAAAGGCCTTTTAGGTTTGCGGGAGGTACTTACCATTTCTTTTGTTGTTTGGAGTTAGTGTAAGTAGCCGTGTGTAAATGATATGTGTACGCAGAGCCTTAATAGTAGCTACTTTTTCGGTTTAATTTGAATGAGAACTCTTAACTTAAGCGTTTCACTAAAGCTTACCTGCAACTCGACATCTTAACTAAAAGCCTGGTTTATTGCAAACGAGGCTGCTGTTAAGGCACGTAACTATATGCGACAGTCTCACATCATCCTTATAATTTTTAAGATTTGTTTGTAATACTGTGTTTTATGTTTCTCTTTCTCTCTCTCTGGTTTGTGTTCGATTTAGCATATTAGTTTTTAAGTAAAACTTGTTAATCTTGTTAGTCGGTTTTATTTCTTTCTTTACCCAGCAGATGGCGCCTTGTTATAGACCAGCAGTCAGAATTCTTATAGCTATTCAAGAATCCACGCAACTCCCCGACGAAACCGGACGCTGCTGCTCTAACTACTATAAATATTTTTTTATTATCCACTAATTTAGTGCGCTACATCGAGGCAAATTCCCTTAAATTTTCTTTCTAGGTTGTACCGCTAGAGCCGTCGCTTCTCTTGATGGTTTGTAAACTACAACCGTTACATACATACAAAACGAATAAAATTAACTTCACATAAATACTTTTTGAGCCTCAGATAAAGATGAATTAGATATATGTAGAAGTTTATTCTTCTTCTAAGGTAAGTTAGCAAATGAATGCTTTGCGTTGACAATTAACCAGAAAGCATTTGGGAGTAGTATTCCAATAATTTGTTTCTTTGCTCAAAGTGTCTTCCTGGTTTTTGTTGTCATTCTGTTTATGTGAGTTTTATATAAATGTAAATTTCTAAATATTTAGCTTTTTTTTCACTTTTTAATGAATTGCTCTGCAAACTATTGGCACTTGAGATACGTCGTCTACCATTGATCCAAGTAAATGTAGCGATTGTTCTTAACGTTTCTTATTCATTTCGTACCTTAAGCACGCCGGTTGTCATCAGTCTAAGTGGATGGTATACAGATAGGTTCGAAGTGGCTGTGTGTTTAAAATCACTCTCGGTTAACTGTAATTTGATACAGATACTAGACTGGTACTTCTACTACTCGTGTGTTAGTCGGTGTTTGCCTCAATTCACAAACCAATAGAAATGTTGTATCGATTTCTTTCTCTTTGCCATTGTTATTCATTTTAAAATAAATCAAAAAACTTCAGAAATTTTTTTCTAGACGGTCAGGATCGGATGAACACCTTCACCCTAAAGTAATTAGTCCCTGCTCGGCTGCCATGCAAAGCCCTGCATTAATTAATAGCTATGTAACTATTAATTAACTGTAGGAGACTTTACAGAATTTGTATTTGGTATCCTTGACATCTTCAGGTGTACAAAATTAACAAAAACATTAACGACCTTCTTCTTACGATTACGACAAACGTCGATGTGTTAAACACTTTGTTTTACCTATGTCTCTGTCATTTTTCAAGTAACTTCTTGGTTTTAATTTGCTGACAGAGACTGGAAATTATAAATAAATTACTGCACCCCAAAAGTTGTCGAAATTTATTTTGGCGAGAAACAGAGCAAGATTGTAGAACCCCGTTGAAACTGATGACACTGCTTATCTTGTCAATCGAATAGATATAAAAAAATGTTTATTACACAAAATTATCATCAAACAAATAAAAATATTGTGCCATTAACCACTTACACTCAATCACAATTCATTTTAGCCAAATCATCTAATAACTAAAAGACCATGAGCCCATTTGGCCAATAATGTGACCATCTTCATCAAAAGTTGCTAAAGTCAGTTTACTCAGTTTATTACTGAGAGAGGGCATATTTGCGTTATGAAGAAAAGCGTTATCATGAAGCGACGCATGAACTTCTAGAAAATAATTAATAACGCAAATTTATTACTTTGTTTCTATATTACCATTTTCTGAGTTAAGCTGATCTAGTGACCTATCTGGTTCGTCATTAAACGGTTTCTGTTTTAGCTGTTGTACAAATGTTGAAATAAGAGCATCCATTAGACTGGCTTGTCTTGAAAAAACTTGCAAAATTTTTAACACTCGACTACCATTTTCAACGACTGCAAATTGTAAAAATAAACAGGGCAAACAATCTGGGTCATACTCTTTGGATGGTCGTGCGTAATCCCAACTTAAATCTTCATACCTTAAACCGAGTAAGACAGTCTACAACAATTCAATTCTAGATAAAAGTATTAACAACACAAAATCCTTACACACTGGTTGTCGTCAATTACATAAATGCATTTTGAATTAATTGCTACTAAAATAGGTACATCTTGGTATGTCATCAAACTCATCAAACCTCTAACAGGTTGCTCAATTTGGCCTTCAAAAATGCCGATCTACAAAGCAAATACATAAAATACTATAATTGAAAGAAATTTTACAAATTACCCATAAAATGGTAAAGACCAACAAAATTCCAAATACTTTCTAATCAGCTTTCTATTCGTTGCAGAATGGGGGACTCGTTTATATTGTTCTAATAATCTTACCTCAGCCGAATTTTTAGAACTTATGGGAAGCCACACCCAAGTTGCGCTTTTTCGCACATGAGCTGGTAAAAATTTGGACTGTTCCTCGCGAAAATAGTGAGTCGAATGGATCAGCGGATTGTACGGTCCTAATTCTATTCGTGCTTGAATACCACCGAGCATTATGTAATGAGAAACCTCGCAGGGGTAACGACCTTCCAGTATATTATGTTTTGCTTCTTCATATAAAAGTTCTAATATTTTTTGATCCCTACAATGACAGATGTTGCATACAACAGATATTTTAGTAGTAAAGGAATATGTAGGCACCACATCGCTATAGATCTTTTATTATCACTGCAGCTAGGATCAATAGCGCTATAAAAGTGACTGTGATACTAATGTATTTTCAACTATGGTTTCACTATATGTTTCGAAAAAAGTTTCCAGATAGCCATTTAACTGTTGACTTTTTTTATTTCTGTGGCTTCCTTATGATTTGGCAAGTCAAAATTGTAGGCATATCGTGAGTTTTTGACTGATACGCTATCACAGCTCTTTTGTTATCTGTTTTATTAAAAACGAACAACAAAAGAGGCAGAAAACTCAGCCAACTTACCATGTGCCTGACTAAGAGGTAACCTGCTGTATCTCAAAACTATTTATAATTTTTTTCTGAGATACAGCGGGTTATCTCTCTTAGTCAGACACTTAGTACAATAAAAAACTAGACAGTCATAAGTTTACCGCATACCTTGCTCTTATGGAAAATCTTACATAGGATAAACTCAGAAGGTATACAATCAACTTTGCGAAACAAAAAATCGGCGACTAACAACGTAAAATGGTGACTATTTGATAACCATGGCTTATTTGGTACCACTGCCAAAATATCGACAAAACTAATCATTTAACTTTGAACTGCCGAAAGTGCCACCTAAATGTCGATTACTTTCTTTACTATAACATATTTCATTACTTAATTTTTTCTTCCACGTTTAATGGAAAAAAGACGTTTCTTTGATACGACACAATCGGTTCATCGCGTTGTTGTCGATTATGAGATGCGTCGCTGTATTGCTCAACAAGATGCTTCCAATTTTGACGAATTTGATAAGGTTTGTGATTTGGTTTTAGTTGCAATTCTTAAAAATAATGACAATGAAAAATGTATTGCTTAAAAATTTTTTTACCTAGTAAAGAACTACGCATCCATAACGTAAAAACTTGGGAGGATGTTTGTTTATTCAGACTCAGCTCATCGCAACCAGTAATGGCTTGACAAAGGCTGTCATTTGTTGCTGAGGAAATGTCTTCAATTTCCATCAAAAGCGCTACACGGTTGTACAAGTAAATGCACATGGGTGTAAGTTCTTGGATAGATTCATTTCTTCCTCCTGAACTGGATGCGCTGGTCACAGAACTAGGTACTGATAACGTGGTGTTTGTATCTTTAACAGAAAACATAGTATAATACATCAGTTAATTTTTAAAAATCCGTTTGTATGCTTTTTTGATAGGCAGTTTCAACTGTAAAATGATTGACACTGTTGTTATCATTCTATCCTTATTCTTAAGTTAATGTACAAGATTTGTAAACAAACGTTTCTGAAAGATTTAAGCACCAATTTTTTTTTGGATGATTGTGTTGTAAAAATAACCTTTAAAAGATAACCAATGATGGTTTCTAAAAATACAATTGTTCTGACTCATAAAAAAGAATACGTCATTATAAAGAATGTTAATCTTCCATTGATTAGAAACTTCTGCTACAGATCCAGCTTTTTTTGAAGAATTACTTATGTATGAAGCTGCTAAAACCCATATAAATGTCACCGTTGCCATTTGACTATGAAAACACAGTTATTCCTTTAGGCCCTTTATCATCATACTTGCTTAGACCTGTTGGTTCAAGTATAGCAGGAATACGAACAATCAAACATAGTTTTCCAAATATCATTGATTGAGGAATGCCTTGCCCATTTTCTGAATCCTTTGAAACAGGTGAGTTAATTAAGTCTACTTTTATCTATTTGGCAAAATCTGCATCAAAGTCTCAATGTTATCGAAATTTTAAAGGTGTTGTTCACCAATAGTGTACCAACAGTTATAGATGATAAAACATGATCTACTTTGTCCCAATTCCGCTGGGTTTCACGTTGAACTGATAATTAGAAGCAGTGGATCTCAATGACCACTGCATTTATGTGATAAGCAAAATCTCCATCCAAGTCACAACGTTATTAGAATCTTAAAGGTGTTGTTGTCCAGGAGTGTACCATTAGTCATAGATAATAAAACATGAGCTACTTTGTCTCAATTCCGCCGAGTTAAACGTTCCACTGATAATTGGAATCGGTGGATCTCATTTCTGCCTCTGAGTAAATACTATTTCGTTTTCATAATAATTGGACACGTTGAAACACAAGAGAACACACAATGTCTACTGAAGAAAGAAGGGCTGACAACTGAATATCTTCTTATACCAATACCCTTGTAGCAATTATCCAAAGAATCAACTAACTTCTGAAACATTTATGTTTGGGTTGTACGAAGGAGGTAAGTCAAAGTCGAGAAAGAAGAAGTCTTAATTCCCTATTCTGTAAAATTGTTTTTATTTTTTCTTTTTCTCTACCACTTTTCTCATACATTGTATTCCTTCTCCTTTCTCCCCCTAGTAGTGTCTTATATTCCATTTTCTCAATTCTTCACTCTCTACACTTTTATGTGTTTTATATTCTCCCATACTCTCACACAGTCTGCACGCCCCTTTTAATCGCTCATCCACTACTTATCTCCATTTTCTTCGTTTCTGCTTCTAAATCATGCTATAATTCTTTTTCTTTTGCTCTTTTACCTCTGTTATATACTTTATAATTCTGCCTGTTATTAATTGTCTACACTTCTTTATTATACTTTCATTATTTTATTCTTACTTTTCTTTTTGAACTTGTGTGCCTTTATCTCTCGTTATTATTCTCTTCTCCATACTTCTTTTCCCCTCTTAACCTCTTTATCTCTCTCTCTCGCATATTGGCAATTTTCATAATATTTTTTTGGTTCCTCGTATTTTTCTTTTAATTTTACTTCTTTTCTACTGTATATCACATATATCACTGTATCTCTAGTCCTAATGTCCATTTCCAATATTTCTCCTGTATCTTCTCTAGTTCTTCCCTTTCTTTGTATCCACAAATCTCCGCTTCATATAACATCATACTTCTCACTAACCTTTTAAAAATTCATTTTCTTTTTCAAATCATTTCCAAATATTTTTTCCTCTATCCTTTGTAGTATTCTATTTCTTTTCTGTCTCAACTTCTCAACTCTCTTATACGTTCTTTATACTTGTTGTCATATCTTATATTATTTTCTAATTCTATATTTGTCTACACTCTATCGTTTTTTCCCCACCACTATTTTTTTCTTCTCTTCTTTTTCTCTCGTTTTAAATTCTATTATTTTTATTTAAAATGACGTTTGGATCCATTGTGTATTGGTTATTTTATTAGATTTAATTTAATTTAATTAAATTTGTCGTTTCAAAATGTGAACAGATTTAACGTAAAATGAAACAAAAACATTTATTTCTTTAACAATCCAGTCTTCCTCTTATTATATCTGCATATATCTTATATCCCATGTTTATTAGACTCTCCTCTCTGTAATTTTTTCATCTTTTTTATCCCTGGTATACTGGGCATATTACTGCCTCATTCTATTTTCCTGGTATTTCTTCTCTTTTCCATACTCTTTTGTATATTCTTCTTAATTGTTCTCTCTTTCTTTCTGCATTATAATTTAATTGTTTGCTTTGTGTTCTATCCTTCTCTTCTGGTTTTTCCTTTTCATTTTCTATTGCTCTTTCTATTTCTTCTTTTTTATCCCCCTCCTTCTCTTTGTCTTATCTTTATTTCCACGTTTTCTTAGTTTTTCTTCTTTCCTTGTTTCCATCATTCCCCCCTTGCTTTTGTTTATAAATACTCATTCCTGTCCTTAATTTTTTATTTCTTTTATCCTTTTCTAAATTAGTTTTTCATCTTCTTTTTTTCTTCTTTTCTTCTACCTATTATATTCTTCTATATATATCTTTTTTTTAAGCGACAATAAAGCGGCATATTATTGAACTACCTATTGGCAGACGCTAAAAACGCTTTTTACTGTTTAAGCATTAAAAGCAACAGTTCTTTTGTTTTCACAACTATTGAAAGGTTGGTATCTTGGTTATGCTATATTATAAATGTAACAATAAAGTACCAATTTGATTCGTCGAGAATAAAACGTCACTATAACACTCGAGAATTTCGAAATTTTGAAAACAACACATAAAAACTAGCAATCAACGTTTGAAGAAGGAGTTAAATAATAAAATAATCTACTATTCTCTTTATTTTCATTTTCTTCTTATTTTTGTCATTTTTCTTTTTTGTAATTAAATATTCATCCTATACTTAATTTAATATTGAACTAAATTCTATTTTATGAAGGGCACTAATAACCACTAAATCATTTTTTAAGGCAACGTTTTGTGCATCTTATGTGCACTTCCTCAGGCCTACGAAACTGTAAATGTTTAATGTTACTTATTGTAATTAGTAACGGAATCATTTATAGTTTTGTTGAACTGAAAGTGCACCAAAGGATGACAAAAGTTCTCTAAACACGATTTAATGGTTTTTGGGACTCTTTTTCAAGAAGAAATTAGTTCGTTACTTTTTACTGTTTCCCATTTCTTTTTCTTTTTTCTATATTTTTTTTTTTTTTTTGTTACCTGTTATATTTTGTTATTATTCTCTCTATGCTTTCCTCTACCTTTCCTGATGTTTCTAGTTCCTCTTCCACTCTACCTTTACTTTTTACTATATTCTTTCCTTTGTTCTTCCTCCCTTTCCTGACCCTTGTCTAACACAGTCATATCTAATGGTTAGTGGTCTGATTCCACTTCTTATTCTATTTTAGCATTTTTATTTGTTTTTACTTTTTTTATGTATTAGTACTTTATGTATTACTGACTGTACTCTTTCAGGTATATTTCTTTCTTCCTTCTTCAATATTTTCATTAATTACTACCCAACTTCTTTTTTACATAACTATATTAATTTTTGTTTATCCGTTTCTTTTTAAATCATTGAGTTTCTATTTTCTATCTTTATACATATTATTATTCCTTCCTCTTTCTCTATTCTAGCATTGAAATCTTCTCCTAAATCAATTTCTCTTCTTCTCCCTTCTTTTACTGAAAATTTTAACGCCTATTTTTCCACTATTTTTGAGGAAGTTAGTACGTTGAAATGAAACAAAAATAATGTTATGTCCGACGGGAAGCTGGCAGACCGGCCGACCGTCCGTATGTAAACTAGATATAAAAAAGCCACCAGTTAGATTTTTATAAAACTTTGCATATGCCTCATATTTATAATACTGCAGATCAGATTAGATTTTGAGTATAATTTATAAAACCAAAATGGCTTTACCTTACATAGATTTTCGAAATGTTAGAATATTTACAAAAATATTGATTTTAGACATTTTTTCTTCATATACAAGTTTATAATTTAATTATACCCAATTTTGTTTAAACTATTTTTTGATCCAATAAGTAATTAACTGAGATATAACTATTACGTGAAACTAATTGCTTTATCAATATCTCCACTAATGTTAATTACACAAAAGATTATGAAAAACACTTGTCGAAATTTTATTGTCTATAACTTTTGTTTGAACTACTTTTTTCTAAAGCGCCAGTTTATTGTCGTTTTTTTCCAACTTATCTTAATAGGAATGTTTGCGCGCGGGTACCTCGTTTTGTCCCGGAATGGTAGCAGGTAGCAGAAACCGTTCGTAATAATGGCTTATAAGTTAATACACTTAACTATTGTTATCTGCTATTAAAATTTACACTTGGATTTTAAAATTGCTTTGCAATGCATCTTTTCTTATTTCCTAAATGTTGATTTTTTCCTACAATTAATATTTGTTTTACCTTTTCTATCAGAATTATTAAGGTCCGAGTTGCGTCCCTGTCAGATGTTTATTTCATTTTTGAGTAAAGTGTTTTATATCGCCGCACACTTTCCTTTTGCATTCCTGATGTCTGTTTTAGCTTTTTATTTCTTTTTTTCTTCTTTTTATTTACACCCTCTTTTCTAAAATGTCTACTCTTTTCTCTAAATTGTCGCCCATTTCTTCTAAAGTTTTAAAAATTGTTTCCATCTTCTTATTTATCTTTTACATTTCTTCTTTCATCTCTATCACTTCCATATACATTTTTTCCTGATTTAATTTAATTTTTTTAATTTCTTTTCGTATGTTCTTTATTTCATCATCACATTCTTTTTTATTTTGTTTCTTCAAAATACCAACTTTTCTTCTCTCTTCTCTAGTCCTCTTTCTCAGGTGATCTGCCCCTTTTTTTACTTCTCTTAAACACCTTACATATCTCTTCTTCTATATATCAATAATAAAGCTTAAAATAAAAAATTAAGTTTGAAGGTGCGGCAGATATAACAATATTCTTTCCTTTTTCACTATATAAAATACTTAATTTAAAAACAACACCGCCATTATACAGTTAATTCCAAAAAATTAGCATCATATGGAAAACTTTATCATTATGAATTATACGGGGTGTAACAAAACAGGTGTAAAACATTTTAGGAGGTGATTCCTCATCGAAAAAAAGATAGGGTAAAGAAACTTAAAGGGGGTACATAAAATTTGTTTTACAATTTTTTTCACCAACACTAAAAAGTTAGAAAATTGAAATTAAGGTGACATTTTCTACTATCAAAAAGACACTTAGTCAGTAATTTATTTGGTTTACCCAATGATTGTAAAAGGTGGAAAAGCAACCCCTAAAATTTATTTCCAATGTAACTTTTTGTCTTATTATTTGTTTACTATTTATTTCCAATAGCTTGTTTTATTCTAAACAAAAAATGTCTCTTGAATTTTTTGCCCAAATTTGACCAGTGCGCAGCAAAAAATTACGAACAACTACAGAAATACATCGGCATAAAACGAAAATGTGAAACTAATTTATCTAGTAGCCCGCTATTAATGATAGTGACAATTAAATTAGTATTCTGCTGTCAGTTTGTAAATTTTGAAATTGAATTAATAATTGTGTGTTGTCATTTTTTCTAACTTTTTTAGTGTTTGTAAAAAAAATTGTAATAAAAGATTTATGTACCCCCTTAACAAGGAATGCTCCAATGAAGTTTTTTTATATAAAAACCATATCTCTTTTTGATGAGGAATTACCCCTTAAAATGTTTTACACTTATTTTGTTACACCCTGTACTTTAGAGATGGCTTAATAGCATTTCTAAGTTTTTATAAAATTCAAAAAATAAAAAAAAATAAAATGCCAGTATTAAACTGAAACTCTGGTTATAGGTTTAAAATATTACTTTGAACAACTTTTCTTAATGATTATTTCTGATATCTTTACAAAAAATACCATTTTCGATTATTTTAATATTAAAATGTTAAACTTGACATCTAGGTACCAAGGACCCCTTTACAGCCGCCAATGAGTGCTATTTTGGTTTAAATCAAGCAAAAACTGACCCCTAAGTCATCTCTAAAGTATTCAGTTTTTGGAATTTACTGTATGTGTATAGAGTACAGTAGATTTGTCAAAATTTGGGTATGTTTTGTTTTCCAGACATTTGACGAACAAATAGTACAATAATCCTATTTAAACTGGTTATTGAATGTAAGCACCCCTTGACTCCTAACGCAGTCCATGTATATACATATAGAGTTTTTTAAATTAACTTTTTTTTAATACGGCTAAACAAATGGTTATCTAACTGAATCTTATATTCTATTAATTAAATCATATTTTTAAAAAATGGTTAATAAACAAATCAATAATCAATAATCACCGCGTAATGTAACAAAATTTTTTAATCAGAAGTGGTGTAATTACATATGTTCACAATATTTTTATACTTTAATTAAACAGTACACTATTACGATATGATAATCAATTATGAAGATACAATTTTTATCAAATAGTAGTATGATATATTAATGATGTTGGCATATGGCGTGGTAATTTCAATATTGATTCAATTAGTTTATTACACTTTGTTAGAATAAGAATTTTTAAAAAATGTTGGTAGGTGAGCTTTCAGAATTAATTTTCCTGATAAAGTACACGCGTAATTTAGAAAAAAATTAAAAGTAAAATATATATTAATTAAATCCATTGTAAACAGTTCTTATCTGCATAACAATAAATGTATGTTATGAAATTATCAAAATGAATTTTCTTCATTATAAATACAGTATTGGTAGTTTGGACAACAATAAACAGATACGTTTATTGCATGAATACTAGATGAGTAAGTTACAATTTTTACATTTAAATATTCATAATATAAAAATTTAAAAAAGTATGTTTTATAAATAATTTCCTCCAAAAAAGAGACAAACTAATAATCATACAAAAAATATTGTTTACGTGAGATTTATGAATTAAACAACTTTTTGTGTTTAAAGAACAAATAAATATTAAAAGCGGTAGTAAACAAACTGGTACATTCATGTGGGTTTAAAACTATATTTTATTCATTAATCTCAGACAACTTTATGCGTCACTGCTAAAAGTAATTCATTTTTATCTTCTAAATGTCTTTCGAAAAATTACAATTTTTTTAGGAGATAATTAGTACTACCTAGAAAGTAATATTGTGTTCTTTTTAATACAGCTGGAATATAGGGTGTCCCGGCCATTTGTAATATTTTAAAATCTTTTCTACTTTCATTAATCTTTCCTATGAAATTAAATAAATGTAATGTTCATAATTTCTTGTCAAAACTAAATATCATGGTCGTAAGTTCAGTTTTATTCAAAAATGAAGTTTTCGTGTCATTTGACGAAAAAAAATCAAGTTACAAGTTAAGTAATAGTTGCAAACCCAGAAAAAATTTACAACCGTGAAAAAAGCTAAGTGATTTTAGTTGTAAATCCAGGTACTATGGAAACGAAAATGAAAAGATCGTTTGCCCGCCATTATGATTTAATAACAACGGCAGTGTGTGTTGCTCTCCTTGTTTAAGTTGTTTTGATAGTTTTTGAAGTTTAACTGATTCTACATTGCAGAGTGAGTATTATTAATTAAATTGATAGTTATTATATTAGATTTAAGGTGGCTTGATTATTGTTATGAATATTTTAAAATGATGATGAGTTGACATTCTTGATCTTTTGTTCATAGTAACTATCTGAACATTATTGTGGAGTTCCGCCTTCTTTCCATGTCTAATAATTACAAAATACCTACTTAAAAGTTTGTTTTGTTAAATACGTATCTAATTATTTGCTAAATCTCATGCTGATAAACATTATGCTGATAACAATAATATAGAAAGTCGTAAAGAAAACTTGAGACTGTCCTTTGGAGAAATTCCTGAGACTAAAAGCCACTATTGTAGGTTTAGTTCTACTTATACTTAGAACCAAATTGGACTTCTAAATCGGATTTACACTCTTTATACAAAAACACAAGGTGTATCGAAATTCTTTGTCAATTTCAAAATTCTATCAATACTTTGATGAAATGAACTTGTTTAGACCAAAAAAGACGAATGTGACACATGTGTGACGTATAAAGCTGGCAATTTATCGCAAGACGAGTACGCACTACGTCAAGAAAAAAAAAGGAAGCTAGAGAAGCAAGAACTAAAGACAAAGTATCAAATAATAAAGTTTTTGTATAGATCTTCAATTTGTCCCCTGTCCCAAAAATCAAATGTGCCATCTTTTTATTTTCGATCTAAACTTATAGTCATTAATTTCACAATATATGACATGAAAGCGAAAAAATGCTTATTGCTATATCTGGTATAAGTCAGCGGGTGATGTATCATCTAATGATTACTGTTTAATTAGATCTGAATCCTGATCAACACATTATTATTTATAGCGATGAGTGTACTTTCGAAAATCACAATTTAAACACCTTACTCAATATAGCTATGTACTACAAAGTGACCATCCACCAAAAATTATTATTAGAGGCGAACTCTATTCACTCGACCATTGAGCATAGACTTTGAAGAACCTACATCAACGTTCCCACAGATTATGTAGGAATCTGCCTAACAGCAAGAAAAATTCCATCTTACCATGTCAAATATTTGGACTAAACCTTTTCTGAAATTTTGGGGTAAAGTTTTTGACGTTGTTGTGACCTGGAAAAAAGACCGGAGATCCTGTTGTTAATGATATATGGGCTTTGAAATGTTTGCCAAATGGGTCCCTCCTGTACAAGACATACCGATAAATATACAACATTCCAGTTTCAAAATATGAATAAAATTAAACCGCGTTCATTGGAAGAACTGTAGCGTCTCACATCAATTGTATTGTTTTTATATAGGGTAAGTCGGGGAGAGATGACCCACTTTTTTTCTTTTAATTAGGACATTGTAAATTTAAGTATTTTAAAATGGTATTTTAATGGGAAAATACAGAAAATGTCATACATTTTTGCAAAACACAAATAAATTGCAACCCTTGCATAGAGCCATCTATCCCGGATTGTCCGGGTGAGATGACCCACTACTTAGGGTATTATGGCCCAATAGAAAGCTAATATTTGGAAGAAAATAGAACTACATTTTATTTTTTTAAAGCTAAAACTTTTCCACAAGAATGGCAAATATTCATAAATTTTGAGCATCCATCGTGGAACCATTTTCACAGTTCATACACTTAATCCAATCGTCTTGTTTCGATGTAGAGGAGTACTGTTCTCCACATCCCACGCATTCAGCAGTGTCGTCATCCTCAGGACTATCATCAGACTCTTGGGAAACAAAGTCAGAATTTTCATCGGAAGACGACTCATCTACAACTTTTTAAGTTTGGACTTCTTGCTCGAATCTTTATCACGTTTTGCTAGTTTAGCCACTTTACGTTCTTCTAGCATACGTTTTTTGCTTCTACGCTTTTCTATTTCCAATGTTGTCAAATGAGGTTAAAATTGCTGCTACCTGTTTACTACGTTTTCTGGTTTCCTGAACACCACGTGACGTACTAGGAACAGGATTTATTTTATTCAACATTGTCCCTGGTGTATCTTTAGTAGGAGTTACTTCATTTTCATTAACAGCTGATTGTGATGAACCAGGCGAAGGGCGTTCTTCAATAATTTCGTCCATGTTTTCTTCTACAGCATCCGGCAAATGTTGTCTAGGTTCAGATTCATCATTCAAGAAGGCATACTCTGGAATGGCGTTAGGGTTATATGGATGGATTCCAGTTGCCTTAAACGCTGAGACCCCATTCTCTACCGTGGCTGATTTGGACCATGCATCTGCTAAAAGTTTCCCAAATACCATTCTGTTGATTTTTCTAGTTGGATTTGTTTTAATATACAAATTACAAGCTTTGGCATAGTTTGATTTTAAACTTTTAAAAATGCTCGGTCTAATGGTTGCAAAAATTGCGTAGTGTGACTTGGAAGGCACAGCAATATTATTCCACAAGCATCCGCGTATTCCAGCATTTCAACGGAGTTGCAATGTGTTGCGTGTCCATCCAAAATCAAAAGAACTTTTCCATTTGGCTTCCTAGGGACGAAATGTGTTCTCAACCAGTTCAAAAACAAATCGGTGCTAATATAAGCAGACTTTTGATTCATATATACAGCCGAACCGGGAGGCATTCCATCTTCAAATTCGGATTTTTGTTTTTGCCTTTAAAAATACAAGCAGGTGGTAAGAAGGAGCCTTCTGCATTACAGCAGGAAATAACGGTGATAGTTTCCCCTTTTCTGCTGAAGTAACTGCTGCAACATTTTGGAACCCTTTTGGGCAATGACAAATCCGGTTTTATTATTTAATTGCAATCCTGTATTAAAAATATTTGATGGCTTGTTCATAATATCATTTTCAAGCAAAATTTTTCTAAAAGCTGGAAATATGACTGAACTTCCACCTTGTTCATGCCTTGGCAGCGGGCAAGTGAAACCCTTCTGTTCGAACACTTAGGTCAGGATGGCGTTTTAAAACATATTGAGCCAGTCATAACCTGCTAGTTCTTTGTTCTTATTAAATGTATGCTTTATGCCCAAATTTTCTGCCAAATGAAATGCCATCGATCGTACATCTTCGCGGGTTGGTGCAAAACCGAACTTTGGAGCTTAATGATGTGAGTTTTAAGTTTTTCCTCGTTCGCATTTCCTAACACTGAAGAAGGTCCTAAAGCTTTTTGATAAGTCATTATTTTTATTCTTCTTCTCAAAGTAGGAGCCGGGACACCGAAGTTTCTGGAAGCAGCATTGACACCCATTCTGCCACTTCGAACTGCTTCAGTAGCATTCAAAAGTGCTTCTTGTGTCCATAACCCTCTGCAATTGTTTTGTTTTCGTTTATATTCGGTCGGCATGTTGCTAAAAAAATAAAACAAGAGTATATATATATATATATATATATATATATATATATATATAGAAAATTTGATTTGAAAAAAAATGTTGCTCGAAATTTGCGTTGTAGAAAAAAAGTTCAAACAAAAATTATACCTACATAATGTAATTTACAATAAATTTCTTTCTATAACTTTTTTCTACCATTAATACTTTTGGAGATATAATTAAAACAATTAATGTCACGTGATAACCATATCTTAGTAATTACTTGTCAGATCCAAAATAGTTTAAATAAAAGTTGTGTAGAAATGAATTACAAACAACATTTATTTAACGAAATATTTAAAAAATTAATATTTTTGAAAATAATCTAAAAATAAGAAAATCTATGTAGGTAATCTGCTGTTTTGGCTCAATGGATTATTTCCAAAACTAATCAGATCTTGTAAATTATAAATAACACCTACATGCTAAGTTTCATGAAAATCGAACTGGTGGTTTAGTCGTAATTTTGTTTACATACGGACGGACGGCCGGCCGGCCTAAAGACAAAAAATTTTTTTGCTTCATACTAAAAAGGGAGTCAAAATTTTCAGTTTAGAAACCGTTGCATAACTCCCCATCATATAATGATGTGGAGTAACAACTGAATACCTAGTTTTTAAATGGGCCAACTATCCCCTAGAATACAGAGCCATCTAACCCGATTGTGCGGGAGAGATGGCCCACTTGTTTTTTTCAATAAGGGTTCGGCAAAATACAAGCCCGCCAATGGAAACCTAACCTCTTGGTGCCACATTAACACATTATATCAACAAAAGTGATTTTTCTTTCGTAAAACATAAATCAATTACAAATTAAACAGCACCCAAAAAGTTTCTGGTGGTAGCAAATCATATTATCATCAATAACTTACCTAATTTATGGAATAAACCTGCACTAACCGATGTCGCGTTCGCGTCTTGAACATAACTTCATACACTAGCAACTACAGCGGGAAATTTGAATATGTTGGAAAAATAGACAAAGGAGTCATCTCACCCGCAGGGCCATCTCACCCGGAATTACCCTATTGATTATTTTTGACACTTGAAACATCAACCTCTAAAACTCAAAACTTATCACTAAACAACAATAATTTAAACTTCTGTCTCGACACAGCTGGCCAGCGTCTTTCATACTCTACAATACTCTCCCCCTTAATAAGAATGGTATTTGACTAACTTTTTGGGAAACGTAACTCTTCTACCCGAACGTATTTTAACAACATGTTCGTCCTGGGTTTTAGAGTTACCCATTGAATCAGATTTTAGTTTAGATTTCTTTAGGTTAACAAAAGAGTTCGATGTCGTGGTTTTATATGCCGGAATAGATTCTGTATGCGGGTTGTCTTGATCAGATGAGACCAAAAAAGCTAATTTAACCTGTCTAAATCAATTGAAACTGTTCTTTTGCCTATTTCAATTACGAAACCATTTTTGTTTCTTTCAATCACGCGAAAGGGACCATCATATGGCGTTTTAATGAAAACATGTGTACAATTGATAAGGTTTCTGTTTATGAAAATTAATTTGCGGTTTCTGACGGTAATTGAACTGATTTAAGATTGTTGAGTGAATTTTTTTAATTCTGGGTAAACAAAGAAATATCGTCTCGTCCACGACTAGCCTCAAAGAATTCTCCGGGGAGTTTTAAAGAAGTTCCGTAAACCATTTCTGCTGGCCAAAATCGTCCTTGATTGTGACTCAAAACGGGCAATCCAACTTTCGTAAAAAGCGGACGCTACCGTATCTGCTTTACTATCGTGTAAGGGAATAGCCGGCCATCTAGAAAACCGATCAATGCACGTTAAACAATAGACATAACCATTCGACGATTTTAACAGACCAACAAGGTCTATATAAATGTGACTGAATCGTAATTTAGGTAAGGCAAATCCATCAATAACATTTCTGTTGTGACGAGAAATTTTGGCTTTTGACAATTAATACAGCCTCTTGCCCAACTTTGCACATCTTTGTTGAGATTAAACCACACGAAATGTTTGTTAATTAATTTTACCGTGGCTTTAGCTTCAGGGTGTGCTAAATTGTGAAATTTATCAAACACTTTTTTCGAAATTCAACCGTCGCAAAACACAGGATAGTTACCTCACTCCCGGGAACTTTAATGGGCTTAAGCTTTAACGAATATCCCAAAAGATTCTAATTTTTTAAAAAACTATCACTCTTTTGTGCTAGTGCCATTGTTTTGAAATCGATGGAGCCCGAGATTGAGATTATCTCGATGTGTGACAATGTGTCAGCGACACTAGACACATGTCTCAAATCACAAGAGAATTGGCTTATGAAGTCCAGTTGACGCGCCTGACTGGGAGAAGTTTTATCTGCCTTTTTTGAAAATGCATGTATTAACGACTTGTGATCAGTAAAGATTGCAAACTCTAGCATAAATCTAAAATATTTGATTGCACTATAAATAAAAGCTCTCGGTCGTACGTGCTATAATGTTTTTGGCAACTATCTAATTTCTGAGAGTAAAACCCAAAGGTTTTAACTTACCATCTTTTATTTGGTGGACTACTGCACCGATTCCTAAGTCGGATGCGTCTGTAGTTTTATAAATGCTTTACCGTCAGGGTGCTTCAGTAAAGTTGCTTTGGCAAGTTCGTCTTTCAATTGGGTAAAAGATTGTTTTGCTTTTTCAGATAACACAAATGCTTGCTTTGTTTTAGGGTGTCCCTTTAGATGTTTATTTAAGGAAATTTGAATTTCTGCGGCCCGGGGAATAAATCGTTTATAAAAATTGATCATGCCAAGAAAACTTTTTAATTTTGTTATGTTTTTTGGTTCTGGAAAATTCTTTATTGATTCTACTTTATTGGGAAGAGGATAAATTCTTTCCTCGGTCACCCGATGTACCCAAAAACTTACTTCCGTTTGTGCCAGTTTGCATTTGTCCGGATTAACTACTACATCATAAGTTTCCAGTTTTTGGAAATTACACATGTGCTCCTATTCTGAAGATGAAGCTACCAAAATATCATCCAGGTAGACAAAGCAGAACGATAGGCCATTGAGAACTTTCATCATAAAACTTTGGAATGTTTGTGCTGCGTTGCATAGTCCGAATGTCATGCGAGTGAATTCATATAACCCAAAGGAGGTGGTAATTGCTATTTTTGGGATACCACATTCCTCGACTAGAATTTGGTGGTAGGCCCTGATAAGGTCAATTGTAGAAAACATTTTCTTTTTGGCCAAAAAATTAGTAAAATCATGCAAATGAGGAAGAGGAAATTTATCGGGGATGGTATTAGCATTTAATCTGCGATAGTCGCCACAAGGACGCTAATCACCATTTGGTTTTAACCATGTGAAGAGGACTGGCCCAATTGCTTTTAGAATCAGTTTTTCTGAGTCAAACCTTCTTGCCTTTGCGACAACCGGTAGACCCTTCGTAGAAAGATGGTGTGTCGTTGAGTGTAAGATTGGAGTTGTAAATGGGTTCTTGTTGATAACTGTTTTAAATTGTGCGAGTGATTTATCGAAATTCGTTACGGTACTGACTAGATACGGAATGCCTCCTTCGACATCGCGGATAAAACCTGTTTTTGTTAAGTTGGTCGATGTGTTTACTAAGCGCTTATTTCGTAGATCTACAGATAAGGAAAAATGATGCAAGAAATCTGCACCTATAATAGGTCTTTTGACGTCGGCCACAACAAAAGACCAAATGAATTTTCGTCTCTGACCCAAATCCATTTCTAATGCTTTTTGTCCGTAAGTTTTGATTGGGGAATTATTAGCTGCATATAGAACGGAAGAAGAAGTATGATGAATTTATGACTTAATTGGAGAAATCACGCAAACGTCAGCCTCGGAATCGATTAGAAACCTGACTCCAGACTTTTTATCGTGAATGAATAGAGGAAACTGTTTAGGGCCGGTATCACTAGTCGCCTAAGTGGGACCAATTGTTTCCCTGATTGTCTGGGTGTTTTTCTGCATTTAAAAACTCTATTTCCAAACTTTTCACCAAACTTTTGAACCTAGGGGTTCTAGAACTCGATCTATTTCTTTTGAAAGGTGAAGGTGAAGGACTCATATTTTGTCCACATTTAAAGACAGCTCAGCTAACTGTGTCTTAAGATTAGTTACACTGGGTTTTTCTTTCTTCTGTTCGGCGACAAAGAGTTCGCGATCTTTTGTTATTTCTAAGATTTTGTCTGCTAGTAGTGCTAATTTTGATAATTCTTTACTGGAAACCGAGAGCACGGCTTACACTCTTGTAGGTAGGCGTTGTAGCCATAAAAACTTCAGAAAATTATCATAAAGTTTGCTGTATGCCAGATCTCTTATCTCTCTTAGTAAGAAAGATTTCCAGTTCCTGTAGAAGTTTTTTTAATTTTTTTCTCTTCAGAGTCTGCGAATTGTTCAACCAAGCGGGTTTTGAAAGCTTGTTACATGTTCTCTTTCGGAGTTCTAAGGACCAAATCACTGGCAACAGTCAACACATCGCTTTCGATCGCGCCGACCACACAATGAAATTTAGTCACGTCAGTTGTAATGTTACTATTAATAAACTGTGACTCGATTTATGCGAACCACAACTCCGGATTTGCTCTCCAAAAGGATGGTGCCTTTACAGACACTCTAGCAAGCTCTTGCCGTTTCATTTAATGAAATTTGTTAAAACTTCAACGGTACTTACGACCAATATATTTTTGTTAAATGTCTGGGTCACCAATGTAGCGTCTCACCTCAATTGTATTTGGGTTTAATAAATAATATACAAATAATTGTTTTTATATATTGATTATTTTTGACACTTGAAACATCAGCCACTAAAACTCAAAACTTATCACTAAGCAACAATAATTTAAACTTCTGTCTTGACACAGCTGGCCTTTCATACTCTACCATAAAAAAGGGAAAATGGGATAATCTCCAAGTTTTAAAACAAAGTCTACCCATTTTACGATAATTTGCCATATAATTGATCAAAAGTACTGTTTTAATAAGTTCCCTACTTTTTAATGTTATAAACGTATTAATTTTTTTATACGATCTAAGACTTCATTGTTGAATAATTCCCATAAGAATTGTTATTTTTTAATGTAATGTACTTGCGATTTCATAATAAAAAAATATATAAAAATAATAAAATTGATCTTCAAAAACTTGTACCCTAATTTACTGACGTAACTCTACGAGTATATTTTAATATAAAGTAGAAAAAGTCGTATGTCCTTTAAAAAATTATTAGACTAAATTATCCAACTATTCTTTTCAAAAACAAATAATGTAATTTTCATTTTCAGACAATATTTGTTCTTATTGAATAAAATAAACGTTTTTTGCCTCTCCTGTAAAATGGACATTTTGAACCATTGCTTATTAATTTTGGTTCACTCTGTACATACATTTTTTTTCTTATTTTCGGTCTGCGCAAGCACGATTTAACGACCGGAAAGTCATTCTTTGTCAGCCTAAACGAGTAAATTAATGTGCGGTGGAAAATGTTGACTTCCATGTACCTATTATCTTTATCTAAGACCCACAAATTTTGTCTTTGTCTTGCTCTTCCGTTGTCTTTACGAATATTTCGCTAACATCTTGTACCTATCGGTTATCTCATGAATGAACAAAATTTAAACCTATTTTTTTAGTTGGTTGTTGTAACTAAATAAAATGAACAAAAATTTATACAATTTATTATTAGACAACAATTTACTAGTTTCGACGCTACAAAAACTAGCGTCATCATCAGATTGTAAGGTAGTATTAGAAGATGTCTCAATAATACATTAAAAAAGTGCCGTTACATAAAACTTAATATTAATAATTCGATAAAACAGACCGAGAGAAGTTTAAAAAATATTCAATAAACTACTACACAAAGGCTAGTTCCAGAAGAATGGGAAATTGCAGCCTTTGTATAGATAAAAAAAAAACATAGAAAAAACGAGAACGAGGAAAAAAAATACAGACCAATCTACCTATAGGATGTAATGGGAAAATTATTTGAGAGTATCATATTAGACAGACTGGTGGAAGAAATACAAAAAACAAGTGGACTACATAAAAACCAATACGGTTTTAGAAAAGGTAAAACAACCGTAGATCCTATAGAGTCAGTTATAGAGACTTTGGAACTAGCAAGAAATAAAAGGAAACCATGGGGCGCCATTATTCTCATTGACGTAAAAAACGCGTCGTGGGATATCATATTTAAAAGACTATACGAAAAACAAATACTAACGTATCTCATAAACATAACAAAAAGTATTTTTAACAAAAACAAAATCAAAATAGAGAAAAACATCTACAAACAAATCGGAGCGGGAGTGCCACAAGGCTCAGTGCTAGGACCAATTTTATGAAACATATTATACAAAGATTTACTAAAACAAAATTATCCAGAAGAAACTAAAATCCAGACGACGTGGTCATAGCGACCGCAGCTAAAACAAAAAAATACCTACAAATAATAGGCAATGAGACGCTAAATATAATAAACCTGTGGTTAAAACAAAATAAAAATGGCCGCCACAATAGTGAATTAGAGCTCGATAGCTAAACAGATATACTTTGAATTAGAAAGACATAAAATCTGGCCTACAAAAGAAATAAAGTATCTAGGTGTAACAATCGACTACGGACTAACTTTCGCAAGACACGTTTACAGAATAAAGGCAAAAATACTACTAGAGCTTTGACGACCATATTACCGAACAAGAAAGAACCTACTGAAGACCGAAGAAGAGTACTACATACCGCCATGGAGTCGTTAATCCTGTATGCAGCTCCAATCTGAAACACCGCTTTAAACATAAATAGATGTAAGCAAGAGATCCTTAAAAGCCAAAGAGTGGCTAGACGACAAGAGCCGTGGGACAACGTACACAAAGGAAGATGGACACATAAGCTAATTAAAAACCATCAAACCATGGTATCACAGACAACATGGAGAACTGAACTACCACCTTACACAAATACTGATAGGACACGGATGCTTCTCCAAATACTTATATAAAATCAAGAAAAAAGAAATTACAAAATGCTGGTACTGCAAAAAGGAGGACGATACGCTATTTACCTGTAAACAACGGTCCTACAAACGATAATTATTAAAAAAAAAAGACTAAAGAGATAAATAAAAATAGGAAATTTGACGACAAATGTGATGGAAAATGAGGTAAAAAATTAAAGTTCATAACGGAAATAATGAGTGAGAAGAAAGAAGAAAACAAAAAGAGAAAAAGAGAGAAAGGAGAGAAAGGAGAGAAAATACTAATTACAGCTTTTAAAAAAATAAGTAAAAGAAAAAATATAAAAAAAGATAATAATAATAGAGACCCCTTATGATTTTGATGAAAGTTAATGAAAGGAGTTTAGTTGGTAGGCACCTATCATGAAGGTGAATCCAACATAACTATCAGCAAAGACTATAACTTGAGAACATTCTCTAAACCCCAATTAAAAGAAAAGGTTAGGTCAGGTTAGACACCAGACAACACTCGATATATAGTAATTATTAATGGTAAGGATATGTTAAGTTAGGCTAGGTTAGGTAACATGCATTTACTTGATATTTAGTAATTATAAATGATTAGGTTGGGGTTTAGTTTGGTTATGATAAATATCAGACATTGATTATATCAGGAATAATAGTCGAAATCGACGAATCTAAGTTTGGAAAAAGAAAATTCAATAGAGGGAAAAGAGTCTCTTGTACTTGGGAGTTTGGGGGTGTGAAGAGGGGAAGCAACAAGATGTTTGTAGTACGAGTAGACAAGCGTGACTGTGGGACTTTGCTTCCTATAATTAAATAGTAGATAAGACTTGGCAGTATAATAATTCGGATTGTTGGCGTGACTATAATTGCCTGAATCAAGAAGGAACACACACCAGACGGTCAATCACTTGAAACATTTTGTTGATTCCGTGACCAAAGCCCACACAAATCAAATTGAGGGAGCTTGGATGCACGCAAAAAGGTTTGTGCCAAACACTGGTCGTCGCAATATCTGAATATCTAGCACACTTTGTGCTCCACAAGAAGGTGACGGCTGAGAATGTAATTGTGTTTAAATATATTCTGAAAATTTTGGCTACACTTGATGAGGACCTCTCCCACCCAGATGAGTTGTACATAACCTCAAAGAGAAGGACGATGACTGTAGTTAAATGTTTTTGATCAATTTGTCAACGTTAAGATAAATTCGATTGATTTACTCATAAAATTAAATTAAGACTTGTAGTGAGTTATATACAGGGTCCTGCATTAGTACGTCGTTCTTTTCTAGCGGCTAGCCCATTGGAGATAAGTAAAAAAATTTTTATTAAACATAATTGGTTTAAAAAGATCTACTTTGTAAAATTATTTTGAACGATACAGGGTGTCCCATTTTTACGAGGTACCAAAAAATGTTTTTCTTTAATGGAACACGCTGTATCTTTCAAGGTGTTCTGGGGTAGTTTCTCAACCTCTACATAATTATTTTTTTATTTGCTGCCAGTGTTGCCAACTTATAATTGTTTTCTAAAAGATTTCCGTAAACAGTCTTCACTTTAAAAAATCATAGCGAGTTTGTATTGAAAATTTAATAAACTAATTTTAGCACCGACGTTAGACCCGATGACCCGTTGGTGGAAAATAAATAGCATACTAGTAGATGCCACATGTCGGCATCCAAAAAAATATTGCACCTTCACATTCTTTGCAAGAACATATCTCGATGAAATCATTCAAATCACGGAATTGGCAGAAACAGACCCACCAAGATACCGGGTAGGTGACTTGATCTGACAAAACTAGACTTTTTTATAGGGATATGTAAAAGAATAGTGAACTTGTTTGCAAGCATTTCACCTCAAATGTTGAAGGGAGTGGAAAGGTCTTTTCAGAAGCGAATCAGTTGGCGCTTCAATGAAAATGAAAGACATTTGAAACACTTGTTGTAGTTATTTCTTCAATTTTTAAAAAAGGAATTAATAAAAAAATCCTTAAGGTATCCAAACCCCAATTTTCACTAAAAGAGAAAAAGAAATTATATCTTATAGCGAAATAAAACAGGCTTTATGTTATTTTAAAAAATGACCTTTTGTCCATTGAATTTAAAAAATTTGGCATGTAACACAAAATTTAAATGTCTAACTACTAAAATGTTGTACTTCATTTGGTGTAACGTCGGTGTTAAAATTTGTTTATTAAATTTACAAAACAAAGTCGCTATGATTTTTCAAAGTAAAGACTGTTTATGGATTTTTGCAGTTGGCAACACTGACAGGGAATCACAAAATAATTAAAACACAATGTAGAGGAGGAGAAACTACGCCAGAACATCTTAAAAGATACAGGGTGTTTCTTTATATAAAACCATGTTTTTGCAATTCCATTAAAATGGATAAGAATAATTTTACAAAGTTTCAACTTTGATTACCTATCTCCAAAGTGCTAGCCGTTAGGAAAAAACGACGCACTAATGCAGGACCTGGTATAATTAAAAGTGAGTGTAATAAGTACAATACAACGAGTTACTTGGGATCTGTCATTGAATTGTTTCCGTTAGTCTTACTGCTTTGTCTATTTTATATTATGGTTACATCACTTGGTTATTGGCAGATGTAAATAAAAAAAAAGTGTGCTCTAAACTGCTCTAACAGGGTGGGTTGGATGGAGGAGGGGTGGAGGAGGCTGGTGGGGGGGGTGGGGGGGGGGGGGGGGGGGGGGGGGGGGGGGTGGGGGAAGGTGGGGAGGTGTTTGGGTGTTTGGTGGTGGGGGGGGGTGGGGGGGGGGGGGGGTTTTTTTTGTTTTTTTGTGGGGGGGGGGGGGGGGGGGGGGGTGTTTTGTTTTTTTTTTTTTTGTTTTGTTTGGGTGTGGGGGGGGTGGGGGGTTGTGGGGTGGGTGGGGGGGGGGTTTGTTTTTTTTTTTTTTGTTTTTTGTTTTTTGTTTTGTTTGTTTTTGTGTGTTTGTTTTTGTGTGTGTTGTTTTTTTTGTGTTTTTTTTTTTGTTTGTTTTTTGTTTTTGTTGTTTTTGTGTTTGTGTGTTGTTTTTGTTTTTTTTGGGGTGTGTTTGGTGAGGGGGGGGTGGGGGGGGGGGGTGGGGGGGGGGGGGGGGGGAGGGGGGGGGGGGGGGTGGGGGGGGGGGGGTGGGGGGGGGTGTGTGTGTTGTGGGGGGGGTTTTGGGGGGTTTGGGTGGTGGGGGGGGGTGGTGGGGGGGTGGGGGGTGGTGGTGGTGGGGGGGGGGGGAGAGGGGGGGGGTGGGGGGGGGGGGTGGGGGGGGGGGGGGGGGGGGGGGGGGGGGGGGGGGGGGGGGGGGGGGAGGGGGGAGGGGGGGGGGGGGGGAGGGGGGGGTGTGGAAGGGGGTGGGTTGTGTGGTGTATGGGGGGGGTGGGGTTGGTGGGGGGGGGGGGGGGTGGGGGGTTGGGGGGGGGGGGGGGGGGTTGGGGGGGGGTGGGGGGGGTTGGGGGTGGGTGTGTGGTGGTGGGGTGGGGGGGGGGGGAGGGGGGGGTGTGGGGGGGGGGAAGGGGGGGGGGGGGGGGTGGGGGGAGGAAAAGGGGGGGGGGGGGGGGGGGGGGGGGGGGGGGGGGGGGGGGTGTGGGGGGGGGGGGGGGGGGGGGGGGGGGGGGGGGGGGGGGGGGGGGGGAGGGGGGGGGGGGGGGGGGGTGGGTGGGGGGTTGGGGTGTTGTGGGGGGTGGGTGTGGGGTGTGGTGGGGGGGGGGGTGGGGGTGGGTGGGGGGGGGGGGGGGGGGGGGGGGGGGGGGGTGGAAGGGGGGTGGGGGGGGGGGGGGGGGGGTGGGGGGGGGGGGGAAGGGGGGGAGGTGGGGGGGGGGGGGGGGGGGGGGGGGGGGGGGGGGGGGGGGGGGGGGGTGGGGGGGGGGGGTGGGGGGGGGGGAAGGGGGAGGGGGGGGGGTGGAGGAAGGGGAGGGGGGGGGGGGGGAGGAAGGGGGGGGGGGGGGGGGGAAGGGGGGGGGGGGGGGGGGGGGAAAGGGGGGGGGGGGGGGGGAGGGGGGGGGGGGGGGGGGGGGGGGGGGGGGGGGGGGGGGGGGGGGTGGGGGGTGGGGGGGGGGGGGGGGGGGTGGGGGGGGTGGGGGGGGGTTGGTGGGGGGGGGGGGGGTGGGGGGGAGGGGGGGGGGGGGAGGGGGGGGGTGGAGGGGGGGGGGGGGGGGGGGGGGGGGGGGGGGGGGGGGGGGGGGGGGGGTGGGGGGGGGGGGGGGGGGGGGGGGGGGGGGGGGGGGGGGGGGGGGGGGGGGGGGGGGGGGGGGGGGGGGGGGGGGGGGGGGGGGGGGGGGGGGGGGGGGGGGGGGGGGGGGGGGGGGGGGGGGGGGGGGGGGGGGTGGGGGGGGGGGGGTGGTTTTGGGGGTGTGGGGGGGTGTTTGGGGGTGGGGTGGGGTGGTTGGGGTTTTTTTTGGTTTGTTTTTGGGTGTTGTGGGGTTTTTTTTTGGGGGGTGGGGGGGTGGGGGGGGGGGGGGGGGGGGGGGGGGGGGGGGGGGGGGGGGGGGGGGGGGGGGGGGGGGGGGGGGGGGGGGGGGGGGGGGGGGGGGGGGGGTGGGGGGGGGGGACAACAGCTAGTTTAATCATATTTGATATGAACAAAATGAGTAACAAAATACTAAAGCGCGGTTGCATTAATTGTAATTAGTCGTTAACAAACGTTAACCAATCAGTGGACTTCAAATTTAAATTTTAACCAATCAGAAGGACAGTTACCTAACCGCAGATTTAACGAGCATTTATGAGAGTAACGAAAAAAAAAAAAAAAAATCAAAAAAAATAAAACAAACAAAAAAAAACTTTTTTTAAATAAAAAAAAAAAAAAAAAAAAAAAATATAAAAAAAAATTATTAACAAACTAACCAATCATATCAAATTTAAATTTTAACCAATCAAAAAAAAGTAACACAATAAATTAGCATATTATTGTATGTATCATTTAAATATATTTGAAGTATAATTTATTAGTTTTATGCGGTCCTACACAAAAATTCCGCGGAAATCTATATAAAATTCGTTTCAAAATACACTTGCTAAAATAGCATGGGAAATTAATAGCTCTCTCAAAATTAAATTGCATATTTACGAATCCGTCGTTCCAAAAAAAAATTAACCTTGACATTTAACTACCGATTATTTTAAAGGAACCGTTCATTAACGTCCTGTTATTTTTCTTAAATGCAAACAAACATTTTAAATTATTTTAACTGTTAATGTATTATTACAAAATATTTATATTTTGTCATCGATGATATCACAAAGTTCATCATTTTTACAGAAACGTTCGTGTTATCTATTACTTCACTGTACACAAAAGTGAATGAAACATAAATTTGGAACAACTTCTTAAACAAGAGATCTATAATAGTGCTAAAAATAAAAACAAATGTTTCTGAGGGACACAATGTAATAATAATAATAGTGATCTATCTTTCGAAACCTGCCTAGACGTAGGTGATTTTAAAATACCAGTTTTGATTGCAAAAGCAAGGGAAGCACCGAAGCACCCGGAAGCCACACGATATAAGTGATAAATTTGGATACGACATTGATAATGAAATGTGCAACGCATTAAGTCTCATTAACATCAAAATGGTTGGCAAATGAAAAAACTGTTAGTAAACTAATTCTTAACAAAAAAAAATGGAAAACGTAACTAGTATGGATGTTGATTTATTTTCAACAGAATCTTCATATTTTAATGTTATGACAACAATTATTGCGAATGTGACTACGGTATTAACCCCCGAACAAAATGCTAATGCCGGTCAAAAGGCTCAACTATTACTTTACGACATATTGATACCAGCGCTGGGACTACTAATCATTGTAATGAATTTGGCTGTTGTCGTATCAAGCGGTTTGATTTTGAAAAAAGGTAAGTCGTCTTCAACTTCAGTTTAAAAATTGTTTCAATTTAATTATTTGTAGGAACACAACCTAGATCAACTTATATGTTCTTAGGAAATGTTGCCCTAACGGACTTAGTCACTGGAGTTGCCGTAATTTTTGGACAACTTTTTCCAAAAGCTCATCGAAACCATTACATATGTGCAACTCAATTAGGTAAATAATTTTAAAAATCTTAAATATGGCTTCACCAAAACTAACGCCTTTAATTCAAACGCTTAATGTAAAGGGTGTCCGAAATACGGCTATTTCATAGAGTACACCCAATTTCAGTGGAGATAGAGCAAAATTCATTTCGATGTATTGTGACGCATTTTCTAAAGAAAACTAGAATTTTCTATCTTCCTCCATTTTAGGGGAGGGCTAAAACGCAATTTGCACTTCTTTTAATTTTCTTCTATTTAAAGCTTTGGAAAACTTTTGAATCTGATTTTAAGGAGGATATCAAATTTTAATTTCAATAGTACTTTGTTATTTTAAATGAGAATCATAGTAGGCGATGAAGTAATTAAATAGAATTTTTCACAAATTTCCAAGATTCTATTTTCACAGTTATTTAATTTAAAACAATTCTGTTAATAGAATAAAGTTTTTAAAGTTTAAAACAAATACGGTGGCCTGTCGCGACCCTAGCTGCGCGGCAAATGACTAATATATTTCAAAAACCCTTTTGTATAAATACATGAAAATGAACGAAGAAACTAGAATATCAAAAACGCTGAATTAAAGAAAAACTGTTTTCTATAATAAAAAATCTTGTAGCCACAATATCGAAGACATGTACCGGGTGGCCGATTAAGAAAGGCACTTGAACCTATCTCAAAAACAATTGTTGGAATTTTTAAATTTCTAAAATGGCCGCTAGGAGGCCTAATATCGCATTTTTGAATTTTTAATTCCCGTTATTTGAGAAATATTCTTATATTACAGATGGCTAAAATAGACACCGTTTTAAAGCTGAGATGTACGTATGATTTTTGCTCTATTTCTTAATGATAAGTGGGGGGGTGTTCAAACATTTTTGCAAACAAATGTCAATAACTTGAAAATGGCTGAACAGACTTTGTCAAACTGAGAACCGTCAAAAGAAGTTTTTCTTAGGCTAACGTAAAATATGAGAAAAGAAATTAAAACTCAAAATAATATAGCACATTCGTGAATATTTTCAGTATATCTGCCATTAATAAATCCTAATTATTGTACATTTAGTAAAATATGTATACTGTTGAAATACCAACTTTACATTTAAAATGTTAATAATTAATATTTATTTAATGACTGCCTTTCTGTAGACAAGAAATTCGAAATTTTGAATATCCAAGTGTGGTTTGGTTTATAAAATAAATTACATTATTTAAGTATTAATCAAATTAATATTGCAGCTATTTTCTATTTATAGTATATTGATATGAAGATTTTTATACATCAGCAACAATCTCATATTTTATATAAAATGTAGGTAGTGTAGAATAAATTTGTTTAATTGTGGGATGGAATGATCCTCAATTTTACACGTGAATGAATTTATCAAATGCGTGTACCTAGGGCAATAAAAAATAAAGTTATCGAAAATAAATAAATTATTAAAAAATAATAATGAACATCAAAAATTAAATTATATTAAAAAAATACAAATTAAAAATAAATAAAAGCTGGATCAAATATATTCGCTAGGGTTGGAAGTAGACTGACCTGAAAAAGAATAAAAGTTGTTAATGTAAAAGAAGATTAAGTTTATATTATTTACTGCCAAAATTATATGCAATTGGAAGACCAATTAGGTAACATTGTTTAATTGAGCCAAGACAGATTTATATTCAATCCTGAATTGGACTGACCTAGTCAATAGTTTATAAATTGGGTGTCAAAAACTATAAATAATTAATTATCGTTTGGAAGTGTTTATAGAACCACACTATACAACTTTATACTGATCTTCTGGGGCACCATACATAACACTTACATCACAATACAATATTTTAAATGTACCATACAAATAAACAAATAAATAAATAGAACGTAAATACAGCATAATCTAGGTAGAAGTAAGGTATTAGTAGTTTTTGTACTATTGTAAAAGTAGTTGTCAAATCTGTCATCAAATCAAATGACGTTTGCGTTAATATTTTTGTAATTTTAATTGTAAAATAGAAATTGTCGTTGATAATTATTTATTTGAATTTAAAGTTAAACAACTTAATTTTGTATTTCCTTTTGCATGTAAAAATTCCTTTAACATTATATTTTTTTAAATAATTTAAATAAAGAGCTATTTGAGATGCAGAATAAATTAAGCATAATAATTTTTAAAAACTAAAAGTGAGTGGTTTGGTTTATTCATTGCAATATTTTGGTGAGCTTATTTATCAAATATTACAAACGAATTGTGGATCCATTGAGTATTGGATAATGATAATTATATTTCAATTATAAAACGAGTTGTCATTGGCCAATACAAATATTACAAAAATTAATGAAGTTACATGTAATAAAGTGAAATTTAATTTAATAAGAATTAAAAAAAATTATTAAAGAAATAAATGGAGAATATTAGGTTCAACAATGCGCATTGCACATGTCAAGAAACCAATATTACTAGTTAAAATACATTTATCAACAAACATGCGACCGATCTTGTATATTTGTATTGGCCAATGACAAATCGTTTTTAATTGGAATATAATTATTTATAAAAACTGTCTTGTATTGAACAAAATTGGCACAATTTTGAACATTTGGGTCCATCCTCATTGTTATTACAATCTTTTATAATAAATTAGTTTATTTTAAGATCATAACTTACTTTTTATCTGGGTTATTATTTCTCGTAATTGTTGTAACCTCTTGGTTTTTAAGCACAATGCAAATTTTTAATTCTTAATTAATTGATTATTATTGACATTGTAAATGTAATGTTAGTATTGTGACATATACTTTTTACTAATGGCAGGTATTTAAACGCAACACGGCGTTGCAAAGTGCCAAACTAACTTAACGGCGAGAGTTGGGTCTAGAAAATAAATGTCTCTTGCGTACCTTTATAGATGACTAAAGAAGCCTTTTATTAGGCGCCATCTAGATCTTTTAATATGTACAACAAATACAACTTTGTTAATCGTTGCACTTAATTTCTTTAAGGAACTGTTTATTATGCCGAATTAATCGATAAACGCTTTGAACGGTATAGCATTTCTATAATTAGTTTGCAGGTATAAGAGATACTAGAAACGGCCTGCAAGCGTCATTTTGACTTTACTTTAGTTAAACGGAAGATTTTTTGTTCGCAAACCGAATTGTTCCTTAATTGTTATTCTTACCATAAATATCACTTTTATTCAGGCATACAAGTCACTTTAGTCAGTACGTACGCGAGGAGCTTTACACACTGCTCAATATTTAGCGATTGTTAAAAAAAATTATGATCCGCTACAGTTTTGTACTTGTTGTTAGTTACTTAGTACCTCGTAGTTTTGTTTGTTTATTTACCGACCGTAGACCAACTTACAGACCGATTAATTAAATAAAAAAAAATAAAAAAAAAAAAAATTTTACATTTAAAAATATAAAAAAAAAAAAATTAAAAAATAAAAAAAAAAATTGTTATTTAAAAAAAAAAAAAAAAATAAAAAAATAAAAATAAAAAAAAAAAAAAAAAAAAAAAAAAAAAAAAAAAAAAAATAAAAAAAAAAAAAAAAAAATTAATTTAAAAAAAATTTAAAAAAAAAAAAAAAAAAAAAAAAAAAAAAAAGAAAAAAAAAAAAAAAAAAAAAAGAAAAGAAAAAAAAAAAAAAAAAAAAAAAAAAAAAAAAAAAAAAAAAAAAAAAAAAAAAAAAAAAAAAAGATATTAAAATGCAGTTTTTATTAGTGAGTTAAATCATTATTTAGTTTTTGGTTACTTTTGTTAAAATAAAAATTAATGTTGTTGTATGTAATATTTTTGAGAAAATCTATTTTATTTGTAGTATTGTGACAAAACGCCTTCTACCGGCAATACAAACAATTTAAATTAATTCGTTTAAGGCAGCCTTGATAGCCTAAGGAAAATTGTTTTCGACGATTAGAAGTTTCACAAAATCCATTCAGTCATTGTCAAGTAACTAATATTTATTTACGAAAGTGTTCAAACACCCTCCATTACTTTTCCTTAAGGGATAGAGCAAAAATAATTTAACAAAGGAGAAACAAATTCAGCTCAGCTTTAAGACACATTCAAAAAACGGGATTTAAATTTTAAGAATGTGGTTGTGCCCCCTGACGGTCATTTTAAAAACTTTAAAATAATTACCAGCAATTTCATAGCCGATTTAGTAATCAATATTTTACCCTAAGTCTTTACTACAATTATAATTTTCAAGATATAGCACAGTGCTCTTCCTAATTGGCCATGCGGTACTTGAGGAACTCCTTTTTGTGTAAATTCAAATAAGGAAAGAGCATTCAAAATTGAAATAAAATGATGATCGGTAACCCCTTTTTATTTAAATACAAAAGAAAACACCTAAAATTAAAAAAAAAGTAAAAAACTATTTTGTCTTTTCTTTTAAAGAAACTACCATCTACTGTTATTTTTAAAATGCAAATAACTTTTAATCACAGAAAAAACACTAAACTATTTTTTAAATTAAAAATCGAGAAAAATATGACAAAATACTTTTTTTCGTACTTAAAAAATACAATTTATGGCCGGTTGCACCAATACTGTTTAAACTTAAGTTATGCTTAAAAACTTAGATACAATTGTTAAAACCATAGTAACTATTATTTTTATGCTTTACTTAAGTTTAAGTCGTGTCTGTGCAACTGTCTTACCTCTTTTTCTTCATTCTATAAAAGTAGTGTATTTTTTTTGTTCTGAAAACATCCATATCAGCATTTTTTATTGACAAAATCGCAAAAACACAAAAAATTTTATTTATGTTTTTATTGTTCTTCATTCTCAAAAGTTAAAAAATGTAATCTTCAAAAACCGCACAAAACAAAATAATTTTTTTCGTAAACAATTGAAGATAGCCATAAAATATTTGCACAAACAAAACTAATTTTTTATAGAATATAAATATGCGTTCCATCTAATAAAAGATAACCTTGTTTGGGCACTTGCGTCTGAATCACCCTGTGTTTTTACTACAAAATTTGCGCGTCCGAGGGTTTATTCAGAAATTCATCACCTGAATTTTAATCAAATTTGTTTTTTTCTTCATGATCGCACTGTATATGTTAATTTGGAATTAGTTATTTTGTAATTTCTCACGCGACGCTTGAGGTTTTTTTGATATTTTTTTGACGTTTTTTCTACTGGTTCCGTATGAGAAATTTCGGAGGTATTTGTACCGATCTTTCCAAGACGGTGCCAATATTTTTTGCTGTATTTCGAGTTACAGGCCTTTGAAGAAATGTATTTTTTTTTAGGTTATACTTTGTGTACCTTTTACGTTTTCTGTCGACGTTCTGCGCCTTTTATGTCAGTGTTTTTTATGGGAAATAGTTTTGCATGTGCCTATTTCCGCTACACGAGTTTGAAAAAAAATTGACCCGTTCGTTATTTCGATCTCGAACGGGATCCGAACGAATTTTTCGAAAACTCCTGCCCGTTTTGGGAAAAAATAATTTAAATTTTTTTCAAAAAACGTCCATAGCTCTCGGAGGCTTTTTTTTAAATCTTGCATGAAATATTTTTGATTAAGAAGCAAAAAATGCAAAAACCAAAATCGAAAATTTTCTGTTTTTGGCGATCCGGTCGCTTTTAAAGCGTTTAGTGATTTAAAAAAAAATTGACGACCTCGAGGTGCTGGTTTTTTTAGCCAGAGTATGGAGTTGAATCGACGTACGTTCGTTATGTCCAGGTGTTTACCTGCGACTCGACGTCGATCGCAATGAGCGGAAAGAGCGCCGATAGTGGGCATCGTTTGCTAAATTGTGTAGATTATATAGTTATAATATAACAACAAAATCAAAAAAAATGTTTTGTAGATAAATTACTAACAGAGCAATGTACGTATTTCAAAATAGCTTTTTTGTGTAGACAAAAAAATCACCGCTACGTTTTGATTCTGCTTTACGTCTTGTTTGATACCAAATAATAATTTTGTACGGAAAAATGATTAGACCAGCAATTCAAAAAGGATTCACCGCTCTGAGTTGATAGAGATTGCCGCATCCCGGAAAACACTTGCCGCTTACAGTTAATTTTCCGACTTTCCTTAAATTGTGTTTATCAAAATATAAACACCAAAATAAAAAAAAAAGTATTTTTTAATTCAAAAAACGATGAAAGAAGTTCATATAGTTTGTAAGAAATGCCGCGAGAGTCAGTGGGTCACTTGTCCGACGTTAAGAGCGAGCTTAAAAGCGAGCGAACGGGGATGGAATGTAACCATTTAGTGGCAAACCGTTCGAATATTTGCAAAATTAAAATTTAATTTTTTAATTGTTTTTCCACGCCGGGTTGCCGAGAATTATTAATATACTTAGAATTTTTTTCCAAAAATACCCGTTGGCTTTGAAGACATCCGGTTCGAACACGGTTTTTTGTAAAATATCACGTAGAACGATAGTAGTAATCATCAAGGGAAATTTTACACCAGTCTTCTGTGTTTCATTAATTTTAAAAAACTTGATATAAGGTGCTCATAATAAGGTCTCTTTCTTTTTGCACACCTTTTCTATGTAGGTTAAATGTTGTTTCGGCTCGACGGATTATGTCCAAAAAACTAATCAGATCTTCTTGCAGCGAATGTTTAGATATCGTTTTATATACGAACGGACAACCGGCTTCAAAACAAAAATATATTTTTGTTTAGTATAATGCACTAACTCTAAGAAGTGATAAAAGGGGTGATAAAATTTTTGGTTTTGAAATTGTCGCAAAAGTCCCCATTCTATATGGAGTAAAAACTTTTTAAACCGAGTTTTCGCGCCGGCCAATTTTCCAGCCAGTAGTTTTCGACGTCCAGTTGTCCTGGTGGCAAGATGTCTACGTCAAGTTGTCTTATCCCCAACTTAATTATGTTACTATAATGCCCCTTTAAAAAAAATATTAGGCGTTTTCACAAATTTAACAATTCAGTCGCACCCTTCAATTTTATTGGTTCGACGCTCAACTGTAGTCTGCAGTAGCTGGACACAATGCCTAACATGGCAGTTATACGTATATATTAAAATATCAGTGAGGTATTTGAAATAAATGATATAAAATGTTAAGTTCTTAAGTAATTAAAAATATTTTTGATTTTAAACTATCGCTTAACTTCCCATCTTAAGTAAGTTTAGGTGCTTGTAACAGAACTTCACATCGTAACAGGTACCTACCTGTAAAAACATTACGTAATTTATAGAATCGAGGGTTGACTTTAAATTTCTGTAGTTTATTTATTTTGTTATATTATTTAAATATAATTATAACAAAAACTAAATTTCAAAACGTCATTAAGTATCTATAAATTTAAAGTGTTGTTGCAACTGATATTTCTGATCAAACAAGTGTGTTGATATTAAACAAAATTATACTAAAAAATTTTAATTATGCTTAATTTTTAAATTATAACTCCAACCAATACAAAAATTACAGGGTGTACTCCTTGGGATGTCACCCTGTATACTTTCACTAATGTATTTTGTCAATTTTACTAAAACATTAGAATATTACTATGTATACATTAACGTGTTTCTTTATTTTTAGGAGCGATAGTGTCGAGCACTTTAGCTTCAATATATTCGGTAGGACTGATAGCAATGGATAGATACTTATTTATTCTTCACGGTTTACAATATCAAGTATGGGTATATCCGACTAGAGTTAAAGTATTTATCTTGACTACATGGATTGTAGGTAAGTGCAAAAATTTGAACAATTATTTGGTTATTACATAAACAGGTAGCATGGCCGTTCGTTTCTCCTTTTTATGATGTTTTTTATGATCAAAAACCTAGATTAGCTTGATACACTGCTATTCTCGGATTATTTTTATTTATAGTGTATTTGATCGCGATTAATACCTGGAGATCCCTTTGTCTATTGAATAAAATATTTTTTCTCATCCGGTTGTATGATGATTGTATGATCTGTATGCTTTCTAATTTCTGAGTACGTTAACGTTTAGATTCCACATGAAACATATTGCAGTCAGTTGCATAATTTTAAAATAAAAAAAAATGTTTTTTAGCAATGAGACTTAAACTTTGATAAACTCTAAAATTTGATTCATTCAAGGACTCGAATTTGTTAAACAAACACTAATAGTTTTAAATTAATAACAACATAAATAGGAGTTGCACAGTAGCTCAGCGAGACGGTGTGGTACGTGAAATAAAAAGTTTGAATAATAAAATGCAAAACCATCAATAAAATTCGATAAATAAAGTCAAGCCTACCAAGGTCACGACGTAATTTAGATTCCAGCCCTTGTTCGTCTAGAAGAGTACTTTGACACTGTGTCAGGTCGTTGATGATCATAGCTTAGCTATCGAAACACGTGTTCGAGTATAGTATTTTTTTGTGCAGTTTTTTGGTGTTTTCTATTTTGTTACTCGTACACAAAAACAAAGAAAACAAAATTTAACGCAATTTAATTAGGCATCGACAATTATTTTAAAACAAAAGATTTCAACAAAATCAATTATTTATTGTTTTAATACGTTAATTCCTTGTTGTCCACTTCTTTTTGATATACGCATTTATCAATCTATTAATTATCAGAGTTCCTTTCGAAACCTGTTGACTACTCAATGATTAAATTGAGAGTGTCCTTTTAATTAAATCACTTTTTTCCACTTTTATTATGTCTCCGGTGCATTTGCGTTTTAGTAAAAATTTTCTCTTCTACCCGTTTGCAGTTCATAAAATTCACTTCCCACACTTTTTCACTTTTTAATTGTTTTCTTAAGTTAATTTTAGATCGGTTTCTAAAAATCTTATTTAACTTAAAATATCCTGGCTTACGTTTGATTTGAATAGAAACCATACATTTAAGTAATCATTTTTCGATTCAAAATAAAAATTTTATTATTTTAAATAATTCATTCAGTGCAGTATCATATATAAAAGTTTTGTTTATTCAATAGACCATTTGTTTGATTTTATAGAATTGTTACATATTTTTGCTGATTCAGTTTGTTACGCACAAAGTAGTCGGTTTGAGATATTGTATTTTTTCGTCTTTCTTTAATTCATTGGTTGTGTATTGCGTTCCAAGTGCCAGACCAGTTTGGTACCGCCCAGTTGGTATAAAGGGTTGAGAGAAACTGTGGTTGTATGTTTTGAACAACTTATACTAGCTAGATGGTTGACGTCAGAACTCTTTCTATTAGCTGTTCAAAAAAAACTGTGGTTATTGGTGAATTGCTTCATCAGGCCCAAGCCAACATATTTAGAGTTTTGAAACAAGTATGACACACAACCATACTAATCATTAATCATGTAATTAAATAATTTAATGTAGAATACTTACACAACTTTTGTTTGACCTGATCTTGGTTGGCGCCTTGCCGATTTTGACAAATTTTATTAAAGGATTTATTGGCATTTTAGCCGCATTTAAGTTTCAATAGTTTCACAAAGTCAGGTCTTCTTACAACCCACCCTGTACCTCTGAGCTGATGTGCAATTTCTGCAGTTATATTACGATTTTAACAAAAATTTTGGGTAACGTTTTTTAGCATGTAACAGTATTTTCTTGATAGAATAGCGCCGTGGAATATGTTTTCTAAGATTTTTTGTTTGTACATTACATTCTACCATGCTCATTATTGGCCTGATATAGTTCAAGATTTCTCGATTTGCACCATAGTGTAAGTCGATTGCCTTTTTTGCTGCTTTTTAAATCTTAAGAGACATATACAGTTTAAAAGAACATACTTATGACATTAGTATGGTTTTTATACCCAAAGCACGAGCCGCAAGCAAGTATTGAAGAATAAATATAATTTGGCATATATTTCAACCTTGAACATTCTTTCTAAATAAGTTCAAATTTTTGTTCTAAAACAAAGATAAAACGTCGCTAAGTTAAATGAATTGCCAAGTTTTATAATTGGTTGAATTAATTATGAAATTTTGGAAATCTTAGTATTTTGAACACTTTCTATATGCCAACCCAACACCGTGAATTTAAAAAAAAGTTTAAAAGTTATTAAACGTCCCATCGTCGCCCTCAAGGTTTAAAAGAGATTTCTTCTACCACTTAAGAAACAATTTCAGCCTTTCTTCTTATTTTTACATCTTCTAATAAAATCTTAACGATAAGTTTTCCACGTTTTCTTCTTAAGTGTATATTGTGTTCCTAGTTCATGTGTTTTAGTGTACATAGGGAAACTGGTTGTTTTATTAGTATACGTATTTTGGAATATGACCGTAGTGTTAGGTTTAAACACTGTTATAAATCTGCCTTGATTGAACGTTAATTTGATACCGTGGTCACAAGATAGATTTTAATAATTCCGGTTTGATTACCAAATCTTTTTTCCCTTTCAATAGAGAAATCAAAGAGAGTAGTCTAGAATCTGACTTGGTTGAGTACCTAACTTTTAGTAGTCTTGTATTCTCGTTTGCATGTTTCAAGTTTTTTGCCCTGATGAAACTTCTTAGGATAGGTGGCTATACGTTGGCAACTACGGTTACCATTTCGGCACGGTCCAATCTCGGAAGACATTTTTGTTTTAACAACGACTCCGGCCATGAAAGCCTAAATTCTTACAATGAAATCACTAGTACAAACATATATTTAAAAATCAAGTGTATTAGACTCTAAGTTTTAATATATATGTATAAAAACTCAACAAATCTTTTTTATTTCTAGGATGCGTCATTGGATTTCTTCCGTTAATGGGTTGGCATGGTTTCACAGACAACGGAAGAATTTGTTGGTTTATATTTATGGCGCCCAAAGAACTAATTTTGCTTACCATAATAGTAGGGGTCATACCGATTATTGTTGTTATCGTATTGTATTCAATTATTCTGTATCGAGCTTTGAGAAAGATAATACAATTAACTGACGCTACTACTAGCACTAACGCAATGTCAGATAAACCAGGCACCGCTTTAAGAATGTACCGTGGAAAAGACTCCATATCTGAAGTACCAAACGCAGGCGAATCTCTAGAACCCCCTACAAAAAAATCTAACATTCCGAGCAAATGGAAAGCGATAAAAGTCGTGCTATTTACAACAGGAAGTTTCATTATCACTTGGTCGCCATATTTCGTCGCTTGTCTGATGTACGGATATCAATGTTACGAATCGCAAACAAAAGTGTGTACCACGTTGAGATACTTAATAGCAAGTCCGTTAGCGATTTTAGGATTTGTAAACAGTTTAGTCAATCCGATTATATACGCGTGGTGGCACAAAGGCTTTAGAAAATTTTGGAGAAAGAAGATCAATACAATTAGAAAAAGACGAAGGGACGCCCAACAAATTACTTCTAGCACAAAAACAGGATCGTCGAATCATTCAGGTTTAAGTACTAAATCGTCAAAATTCAAGTAGCGTTGTACCAACGGAAGCTGAGGTTATGAATGTTGCTTTTGTAATATAATATAATCCATTTTTATCTTTATAATCACAATTAGCTTATGTACCATATTAATGCTTTTCACTATGTTTTAAAATAAAATTAATATTATTTTTTTTTATCCTGTTGCATAGACGTTAGTTTGTAGTTAGGAAACAAATTTGTCAAGTCTACTGCTTGGCTAACCATTTTTTAACGACTAATCACGATTTATGCAACTTGACATTTATGTTTTATTATTTTAATGCTGCGACATTAAATATGGCCGCTTAAAAAAATGACCATATCTGATCTAGCATTGATTTACTTATGTTGCTCGTAAAAAGAAGGTAAAAAAAAGATATGCATCAACATTGTATTTTTGTTTAATATTGCAGTGACAAAGTACTATCAGCATTGCAAGTGCAACATTTGCTCAATATTTTAAAAATAATATAGGTACAATTCAGTAACAACTCAACAATTTAAATATTGTTATTCATTCTTTAAAATACTAGCAATGTATATATAAAAAACGTTGAAGAGTTTCACAATATTGAATTATTGGGTGGAATAGACCCGAATACCTTACTAAAGTTTATTGTTAAAAATATTTCACATTTCAATAATTTAAAAGTAGTTTCGACTGAATGCAAATTAGTTATTTTGTTCTAATAGTATTCAAATTATCTATTCAACATTGCAAAATGTTCTCATCACACAACTGGACCAATATCGATTTAAAATGCACTACCAATATTACATCATTTTAAATGAATATTGACCCAATATTAATAAAAAAGTTCGAAACATTTGTTAAAGGGTTAACTTATTTAATAATCCCCCACATTTTCCTTATATTTATTATAAAAAACTAGAGCATATATTAAAAATTTGAATAGTGTGAATTGAGAATTATGAATTATGCTTTATTTACAGTTTTAATGAATGTAAGTTGAAAAGTAACTGATAACATTCCTTAATATACTAAAAAAATATTGCGCCGACATTTCTTCCCGAACTAATATTACCAATGAGTGTATTTTATTTACAATACCGGGTGTCCATTTATATTTTCCCGTATTTTAACTGGCTATAACTTCTAAACGGTTCAGGATAGAAAAATGCGATTTTCACTGAAATGTTACAAAACCGACTATGATTACAAGAACTGAACAAATTGATGTTCTGTTGTACGATTATTGATTTATATCTCTCATTTTAAAAATTAATTACTCGGTCATTCGCTAACCGATTGTAAAAAACTTTGCATCGTTGGATAGGTGAAAGTCAGTTCTTTCAAACTACAAAAAAATATACCGGGTGTTCCATGAAAAAAAAGTTAACAAAAAAATTGTCAAAAATCCGCCATTTTTGTTATGACGTCCTCGAAGTTGACAGAAAAAATTTAATGTATTCAAAGAATACTTATACTAAAATGTAACATTTTAGTGAAAACCGCATGTTTCTATCCTGAATCGTTTAGAAGTTAGGCAGTTAAAGTAGGGAAAAATATAAGTGGACACCCGGTATTGAGAACAGTTTTTGCAGTTGAAACAAAATCAAAATTAACATTTTACTATTTATTTTAGTTTTGAATTAATAATGCTATTATTTTGTACTAATGGTTGTGCAATTTAGTGTCTAAAAATTTTACCAATATTCCCAATCGTTCACTTTCACCGACTTAAACGTAGTGCCAATATTATGTAATATTAAACCAATATCGACATAAATTATATTAATAATGTTTAATAAATTTAATTAACTTTTAAAAAATCTTAATATAGAATTTTGAGTAAACCTAAGAGATGTGAAACTATAATAAATTCAAAACGAACATTTTGCCAATTATTTGGATTTATAAATTAAAATTATTAAAGATACGAAAAAAGACACTGAGCATAATTAAATATCATTTAAACTACAACCAATATGGCGTTCAATATACGACCAATATTTTATTCTAGTAAGTTACCAATATATTGTCGAAATACCATTTCAATATTGTGTATATCACATTATAATATTGGGTCAGTATCAATCTTATACACACTGCCAATATTACGCAAATCTTGGTTTAATATTGGTTTTGTACCAAAGATACGGATTCACAACGCACAACAAAATGTCGTTTTGTATTAAACAAGTCAACCTACACGTTAATACATTACTTTTTAAATTCGTCATGTTTTTGAAATATTTTAACCACGAACATGAGATTTTGAAAAATATTATAATAAACATTCATTAATTACACCGGGCATATGAATTATTGTAAATTTGATAAATTGACATATGACATATGGCCATGGCAAATCAATGTTGGACTAGTATTAGTAGTGTTTAATAAATTTAATTAACCAGCAAAAAACCTGTAAATATTTGTTAAAGCGATAAATTCACTTCAATAATGCCCGACATTTTTCTCATATTCATCGCAAACCGTAGGAGCATTAATTAAAAATTTCAATAATTGTGTAATTGAGAATTAGTTACTTGCAATTTCGACTAAATGTAACTAAATAGGTTAATGATCTTATTTTTAAAAATAATCAATATTAGCTAAATATGGAATAAATGTTGGGCCAATATTTCTCCTTCATGCTAATATTACCAAACTATGTGCAAATTGTATAAACATTAATAGTAGTGATATTGTATTTACAATATTGGGATCACATGTTATTAAAATTGGCGTTTCCAATTTTGCAATGGCAATATTTTCCTAGCATGCCAAGAACAATATTCGCTCAATATTGGAATTATATAATGAAAGTAGTTTTCGTAAATTAAATAATTTTGCCATATATTTTTGGAATCTTAAAAATAATAAACACGGACAAATTGCTAGACATTATTATTAATAGACAACTAAATTTCCATTGAAATGAGCTTAAATTCAATGTAACGATTTAAAAAAAAAATACACTTACTTTGGCATTAAAGTCTTTTTTCATGCCAGCCCCTCTGCAACTAAAACACATTCGTCATTAAAAATCAAACTTTAGTGCTTTGATACATAAATAACTATTAAACTGAAACTATTATGATTTTGCAACATACGTTCTAATTTAAATTTCCAATATATTTTTAAAATAAGCTTCCAATATTGTATGTCACATTATACTATTAGAGCAATATTGATCTTAAATACCAATATTACATAATTTTAAACCGATGTTGGCAATATTCGATTTTAAGTGAAAACTAAGGAAGGTACAAATGAATTCTGCTAGACATTGTCCACACAAAATTAATTATAAATTTTTTAATCTGCTTATATTGTAATCAGCTTAAATTCACTAATTGTCAAACTACAAACAAATTTTTGTGAATCGAATCAATTTCAAAGTTAAAATTTTGTCATCAGTTTTCCTTTAACATAACCTACCTAGTTCTAAAGATTGTCTAACTCTAACAATATTTGTAAGCTGAAACCAAATCAAAATCAATACTTTATTATTTATTTTGTAATTTTGAGTAAATGCAAGTTTACTACTTTATTCTAATATTTGTCCAATTTAATGTTCAAAAGTTTAGCAATATTAAAAAAATTTCACATCATAATATTGGGGCATCGTCAATTTTAAATGTACTATTAATATTATATATTATAGAATTTTACCAATATTTGCCCAATAATAATAATGTTCAATAAATTTATTTAATTACCGAAAATTTTAACATGAATATTTTAATAAAAATTATCAGATACAAAAATTGTACTAAACATTTTGGATTTATGAATTAAACATAATAAAAATACGAAAAAAGACACTAAACATGATTGACAAATAATTAAATATACTTTAAACTAAAATCAATTACATTTTGCAACATACATCCAATATATTGCTAAAATAACATTCCAATATTGAATGTCACATCCTAATAATGAACCAATATTGCTCTTAAATACACTACCAAAATTACTCAATTTTAACCAATATTGGCTTAATATTGTATTGTACAATACAGTATTAAAAAATTTTTAAATGTGGTTTAGTGAGTAGCCTTTGCTCAATATTGCAATAGTCAATATTATTTTCTTATTACTCTAAATTTAATTTTGTAACTTCCACGATTATATAACGGTGATTCATTCCAATGTTAGGCCAAAATTGCCTTAAAAAGAAACCAATATTTTAAACGAGTATTAGCACAATATTAATAATATTTAATAATTTTAATTGACTAACAAATAATCTCTAAATATTTGTTAGAACAATAAATTTATTTTAATAATGCCCGACATTTTTCTTATATTCATTACAAATCATTACAAATTACAAAAGCACATATTAAAAATTTAAAGGATTGTGTAACTGACAATTTATGTTATGTATTCTACGATACATTTTTTTTGTTAATTTGATTGACTATAACTTAATAAATAAGCGATCACATTTCCAAAGAAAATAAATATTGGCTAAATATTTATTAAATGTTAGGCCAATAATTTTCGTCGGAAAATCTTTGTGGAAATTGTATAAATATTCAGACTAGGAATACATACAGTATGGGACATGTTTTTAATATTGGCGTTTCTAATTTGACAATAACAATTTTTTCCCAGCATTGCAAGAGTAATATTTGCTTAATATTTATGTAGCAATAGTCAATATTAGCTACTTATTGCTCTAAATTAATATATTTTTGTGTTGCATTATAAATTATTAACAGACAATTAAATTTTCATTAAAATGGGCTTAAATTTAATTTCATAAATTGAATGATATAATTTTAAAGCAATATTTGCTCAATATAAATAATATTTAATGAATTTATGTTATTATTAAAAATTCAACATATATTTTTAAGTGAACATTTTATACACGATTTCATGGGTTTAAATTCTGCTACATAGTTCCAATGATTATTGAACTATAGCCGATTTCGTCAATTAAAACAATTTTTGGTTTTTATATTAGTTTTTTAACGGAATAATTAAAGATATACGAACAAGTCACACCAGATTTTATTCAACGACAATTAAATTTCTTAAATCTAGCTCCGTAGCTCTAATAATTTAACAATTTCTGAAAATATGAATTTGCAATATACGTTTAACATTTTATTCTAATTTAAATTTCTAATATATTATTAAAATTACACTCCAATATAGCTTATCTCATTATAATATTGGATCAATATCGATTTTAATTACCCTACCAATATTACTCAATTTTAACCAATATTGGTTCAATATTGTATTGGGATCGGTAATATGTGATATATGTAATTAGATAGATAGATATAAACGCTTACCAGTGGTTTGTTTATCACTAAGCGCTTCTGTACTCCCATCCTTAGGAAGTTCGGAACCAGATACAGTCCTATCATGTTCCCAATCTGAAGTAAGACTTGAATAGCCACCTTGTTCGGATACCAACACTCCATCTGTTGGACATAAGCTTGCATAACTTGTGCTTGCGGGAGGTATTCTTTGCGAAACGGAATACAAAGCTCCTTGACTGTCTGATAAGTCTTCAGTTTGAATGTCATGAGTTCTATTGCAAATAACTGATAAAATGATTTGAATATAATTTATTAGAAGACAGTACCGATACTGATCTACAACATAATCTGAACCACCTTGTGCGTTATATACCCGACTTCGTCCATATTCTACCGGCAATACGGTGGTATAATTTGTAGATTGGTTGTTTGATTGTTGATTATCATTGACATCAGTCATTGAACTAGTGAAATTTCAGATCTGTAACGTATGAACATTTAAGTATTTTTAGGAAAACACTGCAGTTACCTCACCAAATAATGAACGACCAGAAGAAGATTAGGGTTTAAATTATGTAGGTACTTAATATAAAAAATATAAACGCATTTAATAGTTAATTTGTATCTAATTGTCTCTGCATGACTCAAGTAAATCCATTTATGAATTTAATTTGTTTATTTTTGTGTTTGCCGTTAAATTATAACTGCAGTAAAATTTTCGATAGGCATCACACATTACCCGTTTGTACTTTAGGGTTCGCAATACGTCAATACTTTCTAAGGGCTGTGGACCTTGACACGTTCAAGTAGTGTCTATTGTACTTACTTTATATTTTAATTTTGTTATTGTTTGTATTTATACTTGTTTTTTGCTCTACGGGTTTATTTCATATTAATGATATGTATAGTTTTACTATTTTGTAGCAACTCATATTTCTTTGTATTCATACTTAAAAAAAATAATTGAAATGGAGACTTTGCTTTAACTGCTTTAGAGTTAAATTTAAATAAACATTATGAACAAGGCAACAATATATTTTATAGTATATTGGTTAATATAAAAATAAAATTATTAAATCGAGGAAGGTATTTGATGATTGGTAACATTTACCTATAAAACACTAAAATGGCGTCATTTTGGTACTATAATTTGGTTTTATATGTACAAATTTTAAAAATGACAATACTTACCTCCTAATCCACACTCCAACTATTCATTATACATCCAATTTCTTTTTCTTCTGATATATCTATTGTACCCTTTTTTTATATGTTCTATGACACAATCTGCATATTCTCTATTCTCCTTTTGTTTGCTGTTCTAGTTCAGTTTTTTTTTACAATTTAACTCGGTGTTTCTTTCTCCAATTCTAACCTCTATATTTAGTTCTTTTCATCCCCAAATTTCTGCTCCATACAACGTCACGCTTCCTACTAACATCTCAATCATCCAACTTCTTTTCTTTAAATCTTTCCCAAATATTATTTTGCTATCCCCATACTTGCCCCACTATTCTATTTCTCTTCTGTCGCTCTATTACATACCTATCTTTATTTCTTTTTCCTCTTCTCTCTTCCTTTTGTCTTCATTTTTTTTTATTTTTCTCATAATTTTTATTGTGGTTCTTTCAAAAATTGGTCCTTTCTTTTTGCAATCTCTTTCTTTATTATATAATTTAAAATGTGTATATTAACAATCGCTCTCTTCCTTTTCTAAATCCGAATTGCCAGACTGGTATAATTTTCCTTTCTTTTATTTATTTGTCAAATCTTTTTGTAGATCCTATATCCCACATTTGTTAGACTAACTCATCTGTAGCTTTTTGCCTCATTTCTATCCCCTTCCGTGTATACTTTCTTTTTCTTTCCATATTGTTTCATATATTTTTCTCTCACCGTTTCTTTAGGATATGCCAATTGCTATACTTGTGTTCTATCTGTTTTTCTGACGTTCTTTCCTCCAATATTCTCTTCTTATTCTTACATTTATACTTCTTTTCCTTCCGTCTCCTTTGCTTACTATTTCTTCTTCTCTTTCTCTTTTTTGTTTCTTTCCATACTTTTTTCAGCTTTTTGCCATCTCTGTCCTTCATTTTGTTAATTGTATTGTCCTTTTCTTCAACAGTTTTTACATTCTTTTATTCTTTTTCTTTTTAATTCCTTCTTTCGGTACTTATTTTTCATGTCTCCTTCTCACACCCTCTATTCTACCATTCACTCCTTTTTATTTTCTCTTTTCTATTTTCTATTTTTGTTATTACTTTCTCAATTTTTTCATCTACCTCTCCTGATGTTTTTATTTCCTTTTCTATCCTCTGTTTACATCTTCTGTATTTTCTTCTGTCCATGTTTTCTTTTTTCTGTATTCTTCCCTATTTTTATATACTTCCTCACTCTCTTTGAACATGCTCACTTCTAATGGTTGATGGTGTGATTCCACTTCTTCTCATTTTGTTAATTACTGCCCAACCTTCTTCTTTACACAACCCTATCATTATTCTTCTTTGTTCGTTTAATTTTTTATTCATTGATCTATTTTTCACCCGTCTACTATCATCCCTACCTCTTTTACTATTCTATCATTGAAATCCGCTTTTACAATAAATTTCATTTATTTTACTTCTTTTAAAGACTTTTTAGTTTTGCCCCAAATCGTTCGTATTTATACATTTTTTCTTGTTTAACAATCTTTTAATATTTACATCTTTTCCATCTTCTTTTTGTACTCTGTCCTTACTTCTATTAATATTTTCTCTTTTGCTTTTACTCTTTTTCTTATGCTGAATACTGTACCTATTACCTTTATAATCCCTCCGGCATTTTAATTATGTATCTGGAATACCAATAAAAAATGCGAAATATCCTGTAACAGCAAAAAGTTTGTGAATTTAATTAGTCATACCATCAATACCATCAAAATACAAGAAAAAATAAAAAAAGTATCCAATGGTAAAAGAAATGAATATAAACCAAAAAAAATTATTCTTAGTACATACCATATTATTTGTTTATAATAATTAATATTTGTCGAATATCTAATAAACAATTACATATTTTAAGATTGTCTTTTGATTATCATTTTTTAATATATTGTTAATTCTTTATGTTTGTTATCTATTCATCTTTACAATAAAAATCAATAAAACCAGTAAAATTGAGTAATCACTTTCTCGTTAATTAAATAGATAGATATTTATTAGAAAACATTCTTAAAATAATAAAATAAGATTAAAATTTGATGTAAAGAAATTGACAGAAAAATCTAAAAATAAACAACAAAAGAAATGTTTAAAAAGTTATTAATTAAAATTAAAAGAAAATAAAACGAAAGCGGAGTTGTAGTCTCTGGACTGGATTACATCCAAGAAAATAATATTAACCGATGGGTAAAAATTTACCTAAATTGTTTACCGGATTCTTTGTTAAATTATAAATAATGTACGAAGGGCAAGTTACTAATCTTCACATCAGATATGCTCAACTGGTAACGCATAGTGTCCTAAATTTTTCTTCCTCATTATATTGCTCTAGTAGTTTTTTTACAATGAGGATCGCACTGTCATATCTTTATTAAGTATGATGCATTATTGAATTTAGAATAAACGGAAATGAATTATTGTATACTCTAATTATTTGCCTATAAGAATAACAGAAGAAGAATTGATGATGGTTCCTCCATTTCGACGAATCAATAGAGGACAAAAAGTGGCATAAGCAAAGTACAATATGTTCAATTCAAGAGGTATAGCAAAACATAGAAATACCGAGAATCACTCGACAGTTGTTTCGTCCATTTGGAAGAAAGACTGTCGACAAAGTTGCCTTTAATGCATTTTTGTACGTGTTACGTTACACAAGTGGACACCCAGGTGTCGCAACACTTATTGTTTGTAAATTTTTGTTTAAATGGAACACTCTTTACTTTTCAAGATAATTTTTACTGATAGTATTCTATGCCTAAATCCCATAGTTTTTGATATATTAGTTAGTGTTCCAAAAAAAAACAATTTTAATGGTCATCTTAATGGATCAGCTTGCAAGAAACAGAATGTGGTTTCAGCAAGATGGATACCTTACACATTTTTTGCAAGAAGTCAGAGAATATCTCGGTTGAAATTTTTACCAACCAGTGCATTGGAAGAATGTACCCACCATGTGAACGGCAAGATCATCCGGTCTGACTAAACTAGACTTTCTTTATGGTAATATGTGAAAGAAATAGTGTATAACGATCCACCAACAACACCTATAAATATGCAATAAAGAACGATGGACGCGTTTGCAAGTATTTCACCTAAAATGTTGAGGGGAGTGAAAACGTCTTTTCAGCAGCAAATCAATTAGTGCTTCAATGAAAATGGAAAGAATTTCAAACATTTTGTAACTTAAAAATTCTTCAGTTTGTTACATGGCGCATGGTGGGCCGGCCAGTGGCCAAAACAGGGTGGACCGTGTTTGGATGTTGGCGCGAGTTTTGTGATTTAGTTCTTAGTACTGTCGTGGGATGTCGCTTGGTTCACGAATTGTGCATTGTGGTTGATCTTTGATACCTAACATTTGAAGTTCATTGTTTAATTATTCGCCTTGTCGAGCATATCACATGTGAGGTCAACTTGCCGATGCAAAATTAACGATTGGAAATAAACGTTATAAGAATTTTAGCGCCCAACGTAGGGCTTCTTAGATTCTGAATGTTTTTGCTGTTTGTAAACTGTTTCTTTAGTTTAATCGTGTCAGGGTCTACCGCTATAGAGTAAACATCCATTGTGGGAGAGGGGAGGTTGTTTTGGTTTTAAGTCAAAACCACAATGGTGGAGTTACAATTAACTATAACTCTGAGGCTGGGATTTTGTAATTTGCAATTTCAGCTTTTCGGTCTTTTGGTTTCTCTTGTGATCGTAAACTTGACTAACGTACCTTACCGTTGCTATAGAGGGGGTTGTAACGTTTAAACAGAATTGAGTTATAGATTGCAGATAATTGTTAAACTCTGACCTTTGACAGATGCGCCAGATGTGTAATAGTTTAGTGCTTTCCCTTGATTTTGCGTTACGTGACGAATAAACATTTTTGAAGTTGTAGAACGATTGAAGTTTTCATACGTATTTATTATTGTTGTGATATAAATGTGAGAGTTTTCTGGATTTCCGTTGCAACGAGCGATTGCTGCTGTTCTTGTTAATTGTATTTCCAGGAATAGTGATCGATTGGGCGCTGGTTGCTTTTATATATTTTTTTTTCGTTTTGATGTTGACTTGATTACTTTTATATTTCAGAATTTTTTTTTTTACTGGTAGGGAGCAACGTTTTTACGAGTGGTTTTGCATGTGATGTGTCGGGGTATGTCACCCTTACTTGGGTACCAGTAAGATTTTTGATTACAATCTCGCCGGAAGGGCTTTCCTGACCGTATTGGTAGTTGTACTAAGTTAAACCTTGGTATTGGTTATCACTGAAGATCGATGATGTTGGCTTTAGAGACGTTCTGAACTGTATGGCGACACGTAAACGGTATAGCACTTTTAGAATCTTGTACTGTAGTTAATTCTAAACGTGGAACACGTAATATGGGTTTACTTTAAAAAAGTTACATCTTTTGACGAGTATGGCGGACATTGGCATCGCCGTATCGGTGTGGCATATTACGTTTCCATACTTTTGTTATACTCTGATTAATATAATACAAGTTTCAGTTTGTACTTTTTGACAAGAATTTGCTCCAAGGGGAAGGTGACACCTGTCAACCGCCATACTTGCATTCTTGTGCCAAAAATATATTACTGGCTAACGTTCCCCAAAGCCTCAACCACGATTTTCCTGCCGGCTCCCGGTCTATATTGATGCAATTAAACAGATGTACTGCATCAAGTGAGCTATTTAATTTTAAATCCACCTTCACCACAAGCAAGGCTTAGACACGTTAGCCCAAATAATTAATAAAATTGCAGAAGTCGCCAATGTAAATGAAATTAATGTGTTGGTTAACGTGAGAACAAATAATTCAAACATTTTAGAACGTTTAGAAAAAATAAATAAGTGATTTTACAGATTTATTAAAAAAATCAAGTTCTTCAATAATCGAAACATACGGTTACCGAAGAAATGGTAAAATATCATTCAATACCACAAAATATTAATCCAGATACAACCTAAAATAAGTAGCGTATAACTACGGATGTAGAAAAAAAAATTCAGATTAAATTACCTGGCTGCGCTATAGGGCGAAGCAAACATTATAACGGCTGGCAACAACAAAGAGTTGAAAGGAAATGGCTCTGACGTCCCGCCAACGTAAAGACGAAGACGTGGCTATCTCTTGTCACACAACGGAATGAAACCGACAAATCTAATCTAATGTTGCCAAAAATTACCGCAACATAAACTCCCCCCTAGCAAAAAGTAAAACTCGGCAACAATCGATAGAAACAATCGTAGCAGCATCCAACAACATCCGTTAAACAAACTAAATGCCCAAAAAGTCACTTTCTTAGAATGATGTTCCTCAGGAAAACAAAAATAGCGAGAATCCAATCGGCTTCCCAGAGAAAAAAAAACATTAAAGGCTAAGGTATCAGTAGTAAAATCTCTAGAAGCGGAATGCACGAAGCAGAAACCAACTGAACCTCTCGAGGTCGGGAGTTTCCTAGGTAGCGTAAATATCAAGTGAGTGGCGCCAGGCAACACTCCCACCAATACCCTCGCAAAAGACAAAAAATCGCGTCGTCGGCCCCCAGCGTGAGTCTACTCTCACGCCATCCACAACAACTAGCACTTCTCCTCCTCAAGATAACTTCCTCTCACCCAGAAAAGGAGTTAACCCAAAGGTTAAAAAAACCCCGTGCCGTTAAAGAGTGCGACTTTAAAAACCTAAAGGAATTCCCCAACCCATAGCAATAACAGAGAAATGAATAGAAGAATTCCGAAATTTTGGCCAAAAATTCCAAAAGAAAGGACCAATGCATTGATACAGCCTGTGGTTCTGCAATGGCTACAACCAACGATTCAATGACGGAGGTTACCCCCGCCCAGGATCTTGCATCTCTCATACCACACCCTAAAGGTTGATGTGCCTGGTAATGAGCAAGTTTACCGGAATCAAAAGTTCCGACTCCTCTTCACGCTAATATCCGAAGGACCCTAGCCAGAGCGGTACCCACTAGCAAGAAGGAAAGAAGAGTAAGTTGATAGAGGGAAGACGAGGACGAGACAATTGAAGTCGTTCACCCTCCTCCTGGTAGGAGAAATGAATACAAAAATCAAAAAATTGCAACCGTTTCGGAAAAACCCAATGCCAAGAGTAGTATTAACTCTAGGAAAAAGGAAATTTTACAGAAATATCCTTTCTGTGAATTTAAGAAATAGTAATTATTTATCATTCCTATAATACCCGTTTAGTCACTTTTGTTGAAAAAATGAGTTTTGTTATAAACAGTTGTAAATATTAGGCAAGATAACGGAGCACATGAAATACTTTAAGTGGAAATTGATTCGTATTAAAAAAATGATTTGTCATTTGTTTATTTAGAAGCCGACATATGAACAATTTCATTGTTATTGTTTATTCGGTAACTAAAGAATATATTGATCTAAAAAATTTGAACATTGTCTTCAATATACTCGTATTAGCAATCAATAATAATAATAATAATAATATTTATTGCTCTACAGGTACAAATCCAATTACAGAGCAAGAAACTAAAACTTATTATATTTCTTAGTTGTAGTGCTAAATTAAATAAATATTATACTTTAAACCTAACTAAAATTATAAAATATTGTTTAATAGTGATTGTAAATTATAATTATTGATGTCACATAAATTACAACTATTATCAAAAAATGGAACAAAGGTTATGTATGGGTGATTTATACAAAATGTTGGTGCGTGGAGTGACGTAATAAAACGCTTGATGAGAACGAGATGAATAATTAGGTACATGAAAGTTAATTAATGACAGTAAGTGAGGAGAATCGATTTGGTCATGCATAAGTTTAAATAAAATTGACAAATTAGTACACTCTCTTCTTTTTTCCAACGAACAAAAATTAAGACGTGATAAAAGAAGTTCATAGGAAATGCCTCTTTCTGGATAGACACCATCACATTTAAACACTAGGAATTTGAGGAATTTCCTTTGAATATTTCACTTTTTCTGGTATAAATAAGTAGGGAACCAAATGAGTGAGCAATAATCAAGCTTACTTCTTACCAGTGAAAGGAATAACGTGATTAAAATATCAAAATTTGAAAATAATTTGGAATTACGTATGATGAAACCTAATGTAGATGTAGCCGAGTGGCATATCCTGTTGACATGTTCCAAAAATGTAAACTTGGAATCAAAGTAAACACCTTGATCTTTGATTAGAACTGATCGTTTTACAATTTGGTGGTTAACACAATAATCATTAATAATTGGCTTTTTCTTACGTGTATACGTTACAATTTGGCATTTGTTTATATTTAGAGACAAACAGTCTCTGTTTAGATTATGTTGGAGATAATTACAGTTGTTTACTTTGGAAACATGTACATATAATTTTAAATCGTCGGCAAAAAAGAGTTTGTTGTATTGATAAGATGTCTGTTAGGTCGTTGATAAAAATCAAAAATAGAAGAGGGCCTAAGTTTGACCCTTGAGGAACTCCAGAAGTGGAGAGTATTAGACGAGATAAATAATTATTAAATGTAAAGCTACATAAGTCTAAGAATAAAGTTAGGAGGGTTAGTAGTTTAAAAAGAATAGGAACAATGGCTCTCGACGGGTAGCGCAACGTGATTCGGAGCACATCTTTTATGGAAATGATAAATTTTCTTCTAAAATTCACCAAAAGGATACTTCTGTAAAATAATTTCGAATCTAGTTAGAAGGCTTCAAAGTTTTTACTTTTTAAAAACTATTACAACAAAACTAATAATAATTTTGAAACGGGACAAGTCTCATTTTCTTTTAGTTTTTGATCAACTTTAATTCCACGTATTATTATTGAAGTTCACCAATAGATATAAAACTGAATGATACAATTGAATTGAATTTACAATTCTAAAATATGAACAAAAAAGTCTAAGAACTTTTTTCGCTAAAACTTACAGAAAATAAGATGAAGAGAAATAAACAATATATTTCTCGGTAAATTCTTAATAAATTGTTAATAACTTTTGCGCCTACTTTTCGACAAAACAAAGCGATTTACACAATTTTTTACATGTAGGCGAACAGTCTCCAAATTCCTTATCTTTCAGCCAGGGCTACTGGACTAATGACAACCAATTTTAGAAATAATAAAGAAGATTGACAGTCATAACTTTTAAATATAAACTACTTTTCTCTATAAATGTTTTCGATACTTTTAAAAACAAGAGTACATACTCCACTAAAAGAATCATCGCAAAAAACACCCTGTATATTTATTACTGTTTGTTTTTACTTCTTAGTTTAAAACCAAGCAGGACCAGAAAGGTCAAATTTTGCCTCGAAATTTTGTGGTCATTTACATTACACGTGCATTGAATCCGCCAAACTAAAATTTAAAAAAAGTTTAAATCAATTTATTGTTTAAATAAATAAGTTAAAAAGTAATGTAAATATAATTGAAGCACATCTAGGAGAAATAAGATAAAATTTTCACCAAAATACCTGAATTTCATTGTTAATATTAATCCAGCACGATTTCACATACTATTGATTTGCGATACTACGTTTGCTATTTAGATATTGTGCGTTATTAGAAATAAGAAAATTATCTACGTATAATTATTATAAAGATATAAAATATTAAGAAAAAGTGTTAAAGAGAACAACAAAAAAAACAAATCGACGAGGATGGGATTCGAACCCACGCGGGCAGAGCCCATTGGATTAGCAGTCCAACGCCTTAACCACTCGGCCACCTCGTCTACGTCGTATCACATATTAAAATGATACAAAAGCAGGACTAAATGTTTCTCTATAGCTACAAGCATGTAAAAAACAAATATTTAAAAAAAATAAATAAGATACATAAACAGCAAGTTTCGAAAAACATATTTATTTATTTATCTGCTAATGTGGCGAGGAAAATTTCTTATTGGTTGCTATAACAACAATTCCCTACAAACGTGAAAATTTCAGTTCTGTTCTTTCACGTTTTCAGGAGTATCTACCGATTAGTTGATCACGTTATGTGTTGTGACTATTATTGTAATTGTAAACAACTGTTACATTCTGTCCATGCGAAAATTGAAGGTAGTTCAATGAAATTTAATTTTCGTTTTATATTTGGCGCAAAAATTTTTATTTGATTTTGAAACTTTTTCCGATTTATGCGTTGGAACATATTTTATAATTTTTTAGTTTTAAATAAAAATAAGAAAATTTGAATTAAATGTTTTAAATTTTTATTTAAAAAAAGTACGTTAAATCGTAGGTCGTTGCATATTTGCAAACAGGAAAATAAAAATAAAAATACAAAGGTACCCTTGAATGCGAGATTTAGTTCGCGATTTCGTATGCTCCCCTTTTATAACCAAGTTCCTCCATTGTCCGTGACCAGCAGGGGGTTCGGGTGACCTAGTTTACTACACCCCTTGACCGGCATTTGCACCTTAGTGCACCACGTGTTCGCGTGCAAAATAACTTAACTTTCACATAATATACATAGGTATATTAAATTAATACACCTATTTTTTGAATTTTTATCATCAATTTTTTTGGGAATGTTTATGTAAAGCCGTTATTAAATTTTAGGTAATATGGTGTCAAAGTTCAAAGGAAAAGGTGCGATCCTGCTAAAAGACGACCGGGACGGACCATGAGCAATGCAACACTGGTTACCGCAGTGACGGGGTCTCAACAAACTCGGGCCGTCGTCAACAACGTTAAAGGCGTCTCGACGCTCCTGTATTCTTGTCAGCAAGGAGATGTGAGAAAGTACAACAAATATTAAGAGTTCAGGTTAGTGCAAAAATTAAATTAAATTAATAATTTTAATAAGGGGTTTATTTATGCTTTTATGGATTATTTCTAAAGTCTGCTGTATTTGCATTTTTACGGCAAACTTAAGTAAAATGAAATGAACTTTACTTTTCCTGTTTTAAAATTACATTTATAAATTACTTACTATTTCAAGTATTATTTACTAACAACATCTGATACAATAAATGATTTTCTAAGAAAACAAAGTGCGTACCTCTTGACGAGAGGGTAGTGAAATTAATTGAAAGTTATTTACTAAACAGGTTTCTAAATGTAGAATAAAATAAAAATTAATATTAATAATGACGTTAAAGGATATAACATTAAATTTTTAAATGTTTCGATATTTTGCATAAAAAAAATACTATGAAACAAAAACAGAACAAAGTTAACCGTAATTCATCATCATTTAGTTTTTCAGCCTTATTACAGTTATTATTTTCAAATTCTATAATTTTTTATAAATAATTTGGGGTTATGCGATGGTTTCAAACCGAAAAAAAATCATTTGTTTTCCCTTTTTTTTGAGCGAAAAAAACAACAATGAAAAATACAGCAGATTTTTTGATTTGATGAATAATTGCTGAGATATGGCAATCAGAAGGTCATAATTGTTTTAGCTAAAAATCCAACCATAAAATGAATTTTACTGTTGCTTTATGTAAACTTTATTTGTATTGAGTTAAATGTTTATAACTACTAAAACAACAATTAATCAACATAAATAGTTTTATTTCAAAACTTCTTATATGTAAAAGAATTTTTAAATAAATATGCAAAGTATACTTATACTTCCCGAATTTTAAAAGCCTTATATTATAATATTTATGATATAATAAACAACATATCGAAGAATAAAAATGGTAATATTTTTTATCTTAAAGTTTACGTGCGGCATTATAGTCAATATTTATTTTTTCATATGATAATTGTCCATATGTAGAGTAAGTACATTCAAGGGTGGATTCAAAATGTTTGGGTGGATCAATGTTTAAGCAAATTTAGCTCCAAATAGTTTTTTTAAATTATAAACAACATATCAAAAAATAAAAATGCTTATATTTTTTAAAACAAAAATATCTCCAAGTTATGGCTACGCGTGACATTATCGTCCATACGTAGAGTATGTTCGAGAGTAGATTTGAAAGTGTTCGCGTGAATCAATTTTTATGCAAATTTAACAATAAATAGTGTTTATAATTAGGTATAAACAATATAATTAACAACGAAAACACTAATATTTCTTTGAAACGCAAATGGCGGATTTCGAAGCTAAGACATCGAGTGACAATATAGTCCTTACGTTAAATACGTTATGGTAGATTTAAGGTTGTTTGGGTGAATAAACTTTTTAGGAAAATTTAGCAATAAATAGTTGTTATAATTATAAACAACATCTTAAAGAATAAAAATGCAAACATTTTTTAAAACGAAAATATTTGATATCAAAGTTCAGACGTAGAGTATTCGCGTTGATCAATTTTTAACCAATGAACACTTTTGTAATTAGAAACAACATACCTAAGAATAAAAATGCTAATATTTTTTAAAACAAAAAATATTATATCTCAAACTTACAGCTGCGCCCGACATTAATAGCATAGAGCAAACGTAGAGTGCTTTTGAGGATAGATTTGAAGGTGCGTAGTTCAATTTTTAAAACTAAACCATAAATAGTATTCATAATTATAAACAACATATCAAAAAATAAAAATGCTAATATTTTTTAAAACAAAAATATTATATCTCAAACTTACAGCTGCGCCCGACATTAATAGCATAGCGCAAACGTAGAGTGCTTTTGAGAATAGATTTGAAGGTGCGTAGTTCAATTTTTAAAACTAAACAATAAATAGTATTCATAACTATAAACAACATATCAAAAAATAAAAATGCTAAAATTTTTTAAAACAAAAATATTTGATTTTAAAGAATTGACATCGAGTACATTATAGTCCAAATGTAGAGTATTTTTGAGTGTAGATTTGAAAGTGTTCGCGTGGATTAATTTTTATGCAAATGTAACAATAAATAGTATTTACAATGATAAACAATATAATTATAAGAACAAAAATAGTAATATTTCTTTGAAACAATAATACTTGATCTCAAAATTATGACATCGAGTCCAAGCGTAGAGTACTTTTGAAGGTCAATTAGGTATTCTTTGTTAGTAGTTTTTATTATTACATATTAACAAATATTCAAGAATCAAATGCTAATATTTTTGAAAACAAATATATTTGACCTCAAAGTTAAGGTTAGGCGCTAAATTAAAGTCAATACGTTGTGTACGTTAGATAATGGTTTTAAAGGTGTTCGCGTAAATTAATTTTTAGGCAAGATTAACAATAAATAAGTTTTATAATTATAAACAACACAACAAAAAATAAAAATGCTAATATTTTTTAAAACAAAAATATTATATCTCAAACTTACAGCTGCGCCCGACATTAATAGCATAGAGCAGACGTAGAGTGCTTTTGAGGATAGATTTGAAGGTGCGTAGTTCAATTTTTAAAACTAAACAATAAATAGTATTCATAATTATAAACAACATATCAAAAAATAAAAATGCTAAAATTTTTTAAAACAAAAATATTATATCTCAAACTTACAGCTGCGCCCGACATTAATAGCATAGAGCAGACGTAGAGTGCTTTTGAGGATAGATTTGAAGGTGCGTAGTTCAATTTTTAAAACTAAACAATAAATAGTATTCATAACTATAAACAACATATTGAAAAATAAAAATGCTAAAATTTTTTAAAACAAAAATATTTGATTTCAAAGAATTGACATCGAGTACATTATAGTCCAAATGTAGAGTACTTTTGAGTGTAGTATTGAAAGTGTTTGCGTGGATTAATTTTTATGCAAATGTAACAATAAATAGTATTTACAATGATAAACAATATAATTATAAGAACAAAAATAGTAATATTTCTTTGAAACAATAATACTTGATCTCAAAATTATGACATCGAGTCCAAGCGTAGAGTACTTTTGAAGGTCAATTAGGTATTCTTTGTTAGTAGTTTTATTATTACATATTAACAAATATTCAAGAATCAAATGCTAATATTTTTGAAAACAAATATATTTGACCTCAAAGTTAAGGTTAGGCGCTAAATTAAAGTCAATACGTTGTGTACGTTAGATAATGGTTTTAAAGGTGTTCGCGTAAATTAATTTTTATGCAAGATTAACAATAAATAAGTTTTATAATTATAAACAACACAACAAAAATAAAATGCTAATATTTTTTAAAACAAAAATATTATATCTCAAACTTACAGCTGCGCCCGACATTAATAGCATAGAGCAAACGTAGAGTGCTTTTGAGGATATATTTGAAGGTGCGTAGTTCAATTTTTAAAACTAAACAATAAATAGTATTCATAATTATAAACAACATATCAAAAATAAAAATGCTAAAATTTTTAAAACAAAAATATTATATCTCAAACTTACAGCTGCGCCCGACATTAATAGCATAGAGCAAACGTAGAGTGCTTTTGAGGATATATTTGAAGGTGCGTAGTTCAATTTTTAAAACTAAACAATAAATAGTATTCATAATTATAAACAACATATCAAAAATAAAATGCTAAAACTTTTTAAAACAAAAATATTATATCTCAAACTTACAGCTGCGCCCGACATTAATAGCATAGAGCAGACGTAGAGTGCTTTTGAGGATAGATTTGAAGGTGCGTAGTTCAATTTTTAAAACTAAAAAAAAAAAAAAAAAAAAAAAAAAAAAAAAAAAACAATAAATAGTATTTATAATTATAAACAACATATCAAAAATAAAAAAAAAAAAAAAAAAAAAAAAAAAAAAAAAAAAAAATGCTAAAATTTTTTAAAACAAAAATATTATATCTCAAACTTACAGCTGCGCCCGACATTAATAGCATAGCAAACGTAGAGTGCTTTTGAGAATAGATTTGAAGGTGCGTAGTTCAATTTTTAAAACTAAACAATAAATAGTATTTATAATTATAAACAACATATAAAAAAAAAAAAAAATAAAATTTAAAAAAAAAAAATAATTTTTTTTTAAAATTTATTTAATAAATTTTTTTTTAAAAAAAAAAAATTTTTAAAAATTTTAAAAAATTTTTATTTATTTATTTTTTTTTAAAAATAAAAAAAAAAAATAATTTTAAATTTAAAAAAAAAAAATAAAAAAAAAAAAAAAATAATATTTTTTAAAAAAAAATAATTTTTATTAAAAATAAAAAATTTAATTTAAAATTAAAAAAATTTTAAAATTAAATTTTTATTTTTTTTTTTTTAATTTTTATTATTAATATTAAAAATATTTAAAAATAAAAAAATAAAAATTTTAAAAAAAAAAAATTTTATTTTAAAAATAAAATAAAATTTAAATTAAAATTAATAATTAAATTATTTTAAAAAAAAATTTTAAAATTTTTTTTTAAAATAAATTTTTTAAAAAAAAAAAAAAAAAATAATAATTATAAAAAAAAAAAAAAAAAAAAAAAAAAAAAAATTTAAAAAAAAAAAAAAAAAAAAAAAAATATAAAAAATAAAAAAATTAATAAAAAAAAAAAAAAAAAAAAATTTAAAAATATAAATAAAAAATAAAAATTTAAATTTTTAAAAATAAAATAAACTTTTAAATATCAAAAATAAAAATGCTAAAATTTTTTTTTAAAACAAAAATATTATATCTCAAACTTACAGCTGCGCCCGACATTAATAGCATAGCGCAAACGTAGAGTGCTTTTGAGGATAGATTTGAAGGTGCGTAGTTCAATTTTTAAAACTAAACAATAAATAGTATTCATAATTATAAACAACATATCAAAAATAAAAATGCTAATATTTTTTAAAACTAAAATATTATATCTCAAACTTACAGCTGCGCCCGACATTAATAGCATAGAGCAGACGTAGAGTGCTTTTGAGGATAGATTTGAAGGTGCGTAGTTCAATTTTTAAATCTATACAATAAATAGTATTCATAACTATAAACAACATATCAAAAATAAAAATGCTAAAATTTTTAAAACAAAAATATTTGATTTCAAAGAATTGACATCGAGTACATTATAGTCCAAAAATAGAAGACTTTTGAGTGTAGATTTGAAAGTGTTCGCGTGGATTAATTTTATGCAAATGTAACAATAAATAGTATTTACAATGATAAACAATATAATTATAAGAACAAAAATAGTAATATTTCTTTGAAACAAAAATATTTGATCTCAAAATTATGACATCGAGTGACAATATAGTATATAAGTTGAGTACGATATGGTAGATTTGAAGTTATTCGGGTGGATCAACTTTTAAGCAAATTTAGCAATAATTTTTAAAACGAAAATATTTGATATCGAAGTTAAGGTGAACCCGACATTATGGTTCATACGTTGAGTACGTTCGAGGGTGAATTTGAAAGTGTTCCTGTGGATCAATTTTAAGGAAATTAAGTAATGAACATTTTTTATAATTATAAACAACATATCAAAAAATAAAAATGCAAAAATTTTTTAAAACAAAAATATTTGATTTCAAAGAATTGACATCGAGTACATTATAGTCCAAAAATAGTGTACTTTTTGAGTGTAGATTTGAAAGTGTTCGCGTGGATTAATTTTTATGCAAATGTAGCAATAAATAGTATTTACAATGATAAACAATATAATTATAAGAACAAAAATAGTAATATTTCTTTGAAACAAAAATATTTGATCTCAAAATTATGACATCAGTGACAATATAGTACATAAGTTGAGTACGATATGGTAGATTTGAAGTTATTCGGGTGGATCAACTTTTAAGCAAATTTAGCAATAATTTTTAAAACGAAAATATTTCATATCGAAGTTAAGGTGAACCCGACATTATGGTTCATACGTTGAGTGCGTTCGAGGGTGAATTTGAAAGTGTTCCTGTGGATCAATTTTTAAGGAAATTAAGTAATGAACATTTTTTATAATTATAAACAACATATCAAAAAATAAAAATGCAAAAATTTTTTAAAACAAAAATATTTGATTTCAAAGAATTGACATCGAGTACATTATAGTCCAAAAATAGTGTACTTTTGAGTGTAGATTTGAAAGTGTTCGCGTGGATTAATTTTTATGCAAATGTAGCAATAAATAGTATTTACAATGATAAACAATATAATTATAAGAACAAAAATAGTAATATTTCTTTGAAACAAAAATATTTGATCTCAAAATTATGATATCGAGTGACAATATAGTACATAAGTTGAGTACGATATGGTAGATTTGAAGTTATTCGGGTGGATCAACTTTTAAGCAAATTTAGCAATAATTTTTAAAACGAAAATATTTGATATCGAAGTTAAGGTGAACCCGACATTATGGTTCATACGTTGAGTGCGTTCGAGGGTAAATTTGAAAGTGTTCTTGTGGATCAATTTTAAGGAAATTAAGTAATGAACATTTTTATAATTATAAACAACATATCAAAAATTAAAAATGCTAAAATTTTTTAAAACAAAAATATTTGATTTCAAAGAACTGACATCGAGTACATTATAGTCCAAAAATAGAGTACTTTTGAGTGTAGATTTGAAAGTGTTCGCGTGGATTAATTTTTATGCAAATGTAACAATAAATAGTATTTACAATGATAAACAATATAATTATAAGAACAAAAATAGTAATATTTCTTTGAAACAAAAATATTTGATCTCAAAATTATGACATCGAGTGACAATATAGTACATAAGTTGAGTACGATATGGTAGATTTGAAGTTATTCGGGTGGATCAACTTTTAAGCAAATTTAGCAATCATTTTTAAAACGAAAATATTTGATATCGAAGTTAAGGTGAACCCGACATTATGGTTCATACGTTGAGTGCGTTTGAGGTGAATTTGAAAGTGTTCCTGTGGATCAATTTTTAAGGAAATTAAGTAATGAACATTTTTATAATTATAAACAACATATCAAAAAATAAAAATGCTAAAATTTTTAAAACAAAAATATTTGATTTCAAAGAATTGACATCGAGTACATTATAGTCCAAAAATAGAGTACTTTTGAGTGTAGATTTGAAAGTGTTCGCGTGGATTAATTTTTATGCAAATGTAACAATAAATTGTATTTACAATGATAAACAATATAATTATAAGAACAAAAATAGTAATATTTCTTTGAAACAAAAATATTTGATCTTAAAATTATGACATCAGTGACAATATAGTACATAAGTTGAGTACGATATGGTAAATTTGAAGTTATTCGGGTGGATCAACTTTTAAGCAAATTTAGCAATAATTTTTAAAACGAAAATATTTGATATCGAAGTTAAGGTGAACCCGACATTATGGTTCATACGTTGAGTGCGTTCGAGGGTGAATTTGAAAGTGTTCTTGTGGATCAATTTTTAAGGAAATTAAGTAATGAACATTTTTTATAATTATAAACAACATATCAAAAATTAAAATTGCTAAAATTTTTTAAAACAAAAATATTTGATTTCAAAGAACTGACATCGAGTACATTATAGTCCAAAAATAGAGTACTTTTGAGTGTAGATTTGAAAGTGTTCGCGTGGATTAATTTTTATGCAAATGTAACAATAAATAGTATTTACAATGATAAACAATATAATTATAAGAACAAAAATAGTAATATTTCTTTGAAACAAAAATATTTGTTCTCAAAATTATGACATCGAGTGACAATATAGTACATACGTTGAGTACGATATGGTAGATTTGAAGTTATTCGGGTGGATCAACTTTTAAGCAAATTTAGCAATAATTTTTAAAACGAAAATATTTGATATCGAAGTTAAGGTGAACCCGACATTATGGTTCATACGTTGAGTGCGTTCGAGGGTGAATTTGAAAGTGTTCCTGTGGATCAATTTTTAAGGAAATTAAGTAATGAACATTTTTTATAATTATAAACAACATATCAAAAAATAAAAATGCTAAAATTTTTTAAAACAAAAATATTTGATTTCAAAGAATTGACATCGAGTACATTATAGTCCAAAAATAGAGTACTTTTGAGTGTAGATTTGAAAGTGTTCGCGTGGATTAATTTTTATGCAAATGTAACAATAAATTGTATTTACAATGATAAACAATATAATTATAAGAACAAAAATAGTAATATTTCTTTGAAACAAAAATATTTGATCTCAAAATTATGACATCGAGTGACAACATAGTACATAAGTTGAGTACGATATGGTAGATTTGAAGTTATTCGGGTGGATCAACTTTTAAGCAAATTTAGCAATAATTTTTAAAACGAAAATATTTGATATCGAAGTTAAGGTAAACCCGACATTATGGGTTCATACGTTGAGTGCGTTCGAGGGTGAATTTGAAAGTGTTCCTGTGGATCAATTTTAAGGAAATTAAGTAATGAACATTTTTTATAATTACAAACAACGTATCTAAAGATAAAAATACTAATATTTGTAAAACAAATATATTTGATCTGAAACTTATAGCTACGCGCGTCGCATTATAATCTATACGTAGAGTACTTTTGAGGATATATTTGAAAGTGTTTGGGTGGATTAATTTTTATGCGAATTAAACAATAAATAGTATTTATAATTATAAACATCATATCAAAAAACAAATCCTAGTATTCCTATAAAACAAAAATATTTGATCTCAAAATTATGACATCGAGTCCAAGCGTAGAGTACTTTTGAAGGTCAATTAGGAGTTCTTTGTTAGTAGTTTTTATTATTACATATTAACAAATACTCAAGAATCAAATGCTAATAGTTTTTAAAACAAATGTATTTGACCTCAAAGTTAAGGTTAGGCGCTAAGTTAAAGTCAATACGTTGTGTACGTTAGATAATGGTTTTAAAGGTGTTCGCTTGAATTAATTTTTAGGCAAGATTAACAATTAATAAGTTTTATAATTATAAACAACACATCAAAAATAAAAATGGTAATATTTTTTAAAACGAATTTATTTGATCTCAAAGTTATGATTACGGTCGACATTATAATCCATACGTAGAGTACGTACGAAGGTAGATTTAAAGATGTCTACGTGCATCAATTTTAAGGGAAATTTAAACAATAATAGTTTTTATAAATACAAACAGGATATCAAACAATAAAGATGTTAATATCTTTTAAAACGAAAACATTTTATTTCAAAGTTATGGCTACGCGCGCATTGTAGTCCATAGGTAAAGTACGGTTTTAGGGTAAATTTGAATGTGTTTGCGTGGATCTATTTTTAGGCAAGTTTAGCAAAATATAGATTTTATAATTACAAACCAAATACCAAAGAGTACAAATGCTAAATATTTTTAAAACATAATTTTTTTTCTCTCAAGTTAAGGCACTCGCAACATTACAGTCCATACGTTGAAGACGTTTGAGAGTGGATTTGAAGGTGTTTGCGTATATCAATTTTTAGACAAATTTAGCAATAAATTGTTTTTATAATTATACGTAAATTTGATTTGATTTCAAAAGACTGCACGTGACATTATAGTTCATAGTTTGAGTACGTTCAAGGGTGAATTTAAAAATGTTTGCGTAGATTAAATTTTTATTAGTTAATTAATTTAGCATTTATAATTATAAACAACATATCAAAACATAAAAATGTTAATAACATTTCAATTCAAAGTTATGGCTACTCGCGACGTTATGGTCCGTACGTAGAGTACGTTCAAAAGTGGATTTGAAGGCGTTTACGTGGATTATTTTTTAGGCAAATTTAGCAATAAATAGTATTTATAATTATAAACACCCTATCAAAAGTAAAAATGCTAATATTTTTTGATGCAAAAATATTTGATATTAAAATTAATTACTCACGACTTATAGTCCATACGTTGAGTACCTTTAAGAGTAAAATTGAAGGTGTTTTCAAACATTAATTTTTAAACCAATTTAGCAATAAATAGTTTTTATAAATATTAACAAGATATTCTAAAATAAAAATGCAAATATTTTTCGTACGGATAGATAGATCAAATTATAAATCACTACAATGATTTTAATAAGCCCACAATATATTGTTTGCCAGTTCATGCAGTACAAGTATGTTTTATTAATTTTATTTATTTTACAAGTTTTATTTACAAAAATGTTACAATAAATATAAATTTTTGCACATACTCTTTAGTATCGGAACGATGTGAAGTTTGGTGCGAAACTTTGTTTATACTATGTTTGCAAAGTAACACATAACATTATTTATTCTCAACATGACGTTATCCACAATTAAGCAATGACGTCACAGAGTATAAAATTAAGATTTTCAAAAATTTTGTTTCGTTACATAAAAAATACTGCGAAAAAACCCGGATTATCTTGATAATGTTCTCTTCTGAAAAGCGAAACGCCGGTAAAGTCTTAACAAGCACCGTTTATTGTTCTTAATTCCCACCTTCACCTAAAGAAGATCGCCTCAAGAACAAAATTTCAAAAATTTTGCATAGTTTTACGTAATTCCATCCATTTAACAAAAACTATTAAATATTTATTTAGCGTTGCGTTGATTCAGTAAAAAAGTTTACGGATTTCTGGATTTCATTAAAAGTTTACTTTTTATTTACTTTTAAAAATGTAACACGTTTCTTACTAATTATTGCAAAAAGCAAAATCCAGGTGACAGTCTCCTTCTCATTTAAGTAAAATAAATAACACTTAGTCAGCATTATTATTATAATTATTATTATTATTATTATAATTATTAAATAAAAGTAAAATTTAGATAACATCCTTTCCCCTTTAAAAAAATAAATAATATTTAGTTAACGTTTACGATTTTTGGTGTTTTACTAAAAACATTTTATTTTTTTATAAATGTATCATATTCTAAAAGTATTAATTTATTAGTAAAAACTAAATCCAGAGAATAGCCCCTCTATAACCCATAAAAATCAAAATGCAGAAAGCAGTACCCCCGTTTAAGAAAAATAATGTATTATTTAGTTTAGTTTGTATTGCGTTAATTCTGGCTTTTGTTGGTCAAATTTAACTAAAAATTTATTTTTAATTTATTTATTTTAATTTCTCCGTATTCTGTTTACAATAATATAAAAAAGCAAAATTTAAAAATTGTACATTTCTTTAAAATAGTAATTAATTAAATGCATCGTATTTACGTAGACATACATGCATTAAAAAAAGTATCGTAAAGTCATTCCCTACATTTAGGAAAAGTAATTAATTAATTAGCGTTGGCTCCAATCCGGCAAGTAGTCATCAAATTTTAAAAATTTAACTAAAAACTTCTCTTTTTATAAATGTAACGTTGCAAAGGAAAAACAAAATTATGGTAACACCATCCCCCCCCCCATTTAATTTTTATTTAATTCTTGAATAAACAATTATCCAAATGAATTGTTATTCTAGGTTTTTACGCGTGGAATTAAAGCTTAACTGTCACACATTTTTCAACAAAACATGGAGCGCTTTGTTTTACAAAACGACATTTTTAATAATTGCTAAATTCTTGTGTCAACCCTTTTTTTAATTAATGATTTCTTCTTAGTTTCTAAGGGCGCGGTTGCAGCTTGAGTTCAAGATGGAACCGCCACACATTTTACCAAAAAAATCTCGAGTGACAATGGGGCATTTATTAGGATCTAATTAACATCTTGCATAAACAATTTTTTTAATTAATGGTTTGTTCTTTATTTCTAACCGTGATTGCTCAATTCGACAATAGGGCATTTAATGAGATTCTAATCAGCCCTTAATTTTTCTATGACATTTTTTTAAAATATCGCCTCCTTCTTGGCTTTTGGATGTGTTGGTTGTATTTTGATCAGAAGTTAATATATCCTCATGTTTCTCCAAAAACTTTCTGTATTTTATTTAACAATAAGCTACTTAATTAGCATCTAATTAACCTTTAATTCAAGTGCAAACAGTTTCCCAAAATAATGTTTCCTTCTTAGTTTTAAGGTGTGTCAGTTACAGATCAATCTCAAGCTGAAACCGCCACAAAAATATCAAGTACTTAATTTGACAATAGAGCATTTAATTAGCTTTTAATTAGTTCTTAATTATAAAGTGTATTTTTATACTGTAGGTATAGCGAACCCAGTCCTGTTTACCCTATTTACGAAATTGTTCAAATTTAATTTAAAAAGCTTACTTTTTATAAATAGAGGGTGTTCCTTACACATTATTGCATACAAAAGTGAATTTTATAGAAATGATTAATATTTACTCCGCATTGTGACAATTTTCGCCGTATTCTATTTACGGTTTTTCTTAAATTTAACTCAAAAGTTCCCATTTTATTTAATTTTGTGTAACCGTATATATCTCTTGCAATGAAGAAATAGAAGGATCTACACATATTTTTTTTTAAATAAAATATACGTTGTTCTTGGTACAGAATAATGAATAAAGAAAAGCTGAAAAAATCAACAACCAGCAAGCACTCCCCCTTCATCTCCCTTAAAAATAATATTATTCATTTATTAATCGTCCCATACACATGGTTTTCCTGAAATTTAAATAATACTATAGACGTTTTTTTTCTTAAGGAAGAAATTTGCTCACAAGAGATAGTAAGTGATCAATCACTCGAATTTATCTCTAACCAAAAGAAAAATATCTGCTATGTAAAATCAAAGCTTTTCACCAAAATTACAAATATCTAATTTACTTCATTTTAGCTCTACTATTTTTTGAGACAATCACTCAGTCTCATAATCTGAAAATTCTATTTTGACATAATATTCTCTTCAACTTTTATTTCAAAAAATAATTTCTTTTCTATTACGCATCGTATTCTGTACACAATAATGACTAAAAAAACAAAATTTAGCTTCTATCAAAATCAGAGTAACATTTTTTGAGTAATACAGCATAGTAAACATACAGCAGCGTATCTTGTTCTACTAAACTTTAGTTTAATACTGGTGGAGAAACGATATAAACGAGCTTATCAGAACCATGCCGCTACATAATAATGCTGTTAATCAATTTATTGAAACCAAATTTAATTAATTATTTAAAAAACAATTACATTTTGTATAGTTTATGTTAGAAATAAAATTATAATTAAGCATGTTTAGAAAATACTTATGATTTGTAATGCTACGATTACTCCTACTCTATGTTTTAAAATTACTGCAATATCATATTTTTGAATTAGTAGCTTTAAATGTGCTGTTTGAGAGTTGCAGTACTGTCTGTTTATAATGCTGTGCCGTAACCCCCATTTTTAAACAGCGTAGACCAGAGAAGTGTTACCGCTACTCTTAGGGTAACATTTCTCTGGGGCAATCCAACATGTGTGATGAAGCTTTATATCAAAGTTCTAAAATTGTTTTAAGAAGACATAAGAATGTTAAATAGCGTGATTCAAAAGTATTGCCGCAATTTTTGTAAAAATTTGGCATAGTAATTAATAATAAAGTAATTGTAAATTATTATTATAATTATAACCATCAACATTTTTTGACTACAGTCTAGTTTATTGGTTACAGTGTGATTGAACACATACATGGTTTTTATAACTTTTTAATTATAAAACAGTGTATAGCATAATTGCAAAGCTCTTTCATTTCTTATACGTAAGTCAAGAGTTTATTATGATAAATATTAAACACTATCGAAAATTAATTCACTTTGAAATAATAAACATAATAACTTTTTAATTTTTAAATTAGATATAAAAATAGTTTTCCCAAAACTATTATTGAAAAATGTTGGCACTGTGTCCAAGATAAGAATGAACAGCATGAGGATCTTAGAAGATACAAGGATGTTCAAATTCCAGAAAAATTAGGCAATTTAGAGTATATTTACATGGTGTTTAAACAAATGTAATAATATTTTTCGTTTTCGAGATTTTACAAAAATCAATTTTTGAGATTTTTATTTTTCGTATTTTTTGCGATTATTTTTAAAAATATTAAAAATCTGAAAACACTTTAGAGCTTCAGAAAATGGTGTTTTCAAATTTTTAATCCAACATTTGATCTCGACAAAACCATCAATAACTTTATTTTTTTTATATGGCCGCATACAAAAAACACCTTGTATTTGGTAGTGTTTTTTATTACAAATTCAACAATGTATCACCCATAATTGTTTAGAACCTAATTTTGTAAGAAGTAGTTTAAATTGCCCAACTTTTTTGCAATTTGAGCGATCTTTTACCGTTTCCAAGATCCTCATGATCTTCATTCTTATCTTGGCCACAGTGTAGATTAATAAACTATACGCATGTAATAAAATGTCAAAGAGTACACTACGCCAAACGGCCAAATGTCCAAATATTTACAAGTCTCTGTTTATTGTTATAATTATTGTTTTGTTGAATAAAAAATATTGTTGGTGGGCGGGGTCAAGTATAATGTAATTTGAATAGAATTAGATTGAGAACTTCAAAACAATTACTGACGAATTCAATAACAACAAATATGTTCTAAATGATTCTAAATAGTGGTTACTAATTTACCTTAATCAAAAAAATAACATACAATCATTAAACATATGTGTTTAATAAATAAAGTTGTGATTAAGTTGGCCACGTTATTCTATACGATTTTGTTTCAATGCACTCTTTCTGAAAACACAATATTGATTTAAATATATATTACATTATTTGCATTTTTACAAATACTCCCATTTTTATTTTCTTTTTACATATATTAACTGTTGCATGTTGTGCATATGGACGGTGACCTATTTTTCTATCATAAATTTGTTAATTAGAAAAAATAAAATATTTTTTCTGCTTAATACTCATGAAAGTAGGCTTCTGGTAGTGGTTGGTAGAGTGAAAGTTTAATTTTCATCTCCAATAGTGAAAGTCACTTTCACTTTAAAATTATTACACTAAAATTAATCGAAATCTGACTTACCGACTTAACTTCTGTCATTTACACATATATTAACCTTAAACAGTAAAGTGTCTTAAAGTATTTAAAAAAGTTAATTGCTTCTTCTTATTTTATTATTTCTGGTTTTTATTATTTGATCCTCATTTCGCCGAAAATAACAGTAGTTGAACTTTCATCTGTTATAGTAAAATATACTATTTTCCTTCTAGACCAAAAAAATTTGGTGAATAAGATAACTTTATACCTAGATCATTTTAATAACAAAGAAAATAATTGAAAAAGATGTGAACAAATTTGTTTTCTAAAAAGTCATAGTTTAGTATTTTAATTTTCAAAACAAAAAAAGTAAACAAGAAACAGCTATATTATTAAAGTAAATTGTCATTATGGTGCACGACATAACACAATTGAAAAAGTTTTCCATCAACAAGTTATTACTTCCTAATTAGATTCAAACGATAACATTACACCATTCTGTTAAAACTTTTTGATAATTACATGTACCGATTTCTATTTTATTTCAAAAAGCATTATTAACAAATTTCCTTCGCCATAAATACTTGAAAAACATGCAAACTAAACAAAGTAAATGTTTTAAAACTTGACCGACAGATGGTGTAATCACTACAAAAGTCGATTCTTTAAACGTTAAAGTCAACTGAGCGTTCACTTAATAAACAAAGTCAAATATTTCGTTAAAAATTTTACAATTGCATACAAACACCGAGAATCACCAGACTGCTGTTACGTCTTTTTGGGACTCTTCAAGAATAAGTAAAGATCACTATTGTACTGCGGCCATTGGGTTTTTATCAAAAGATGGGTACATCATATAAGACTAATAGATGTACTATGTAAATAGAAGTAATCTATCAAAATAGAAAAGAACTTTTGACGACAATCAAAATGCAAATAAAAAAATCCAAAACCTTTGAACCAATTTGTTGGCTTTTTGTGTAACCGAAAGTAAGCCAATTTTTGTTCTTTAGTGAGCCATTATAATTAGCCACGTGTGTATTAAAATTTGTTGTTTGTTACTCCGAAAAAATATTTTGTAATAGATTGAGTATCATTGTTATAAACTGTTATGATTTTGTTTTTTAATGCTTTTTTAGAAAGCTTTTGTTTCTGTGGTTAAAAAATGAAAGTAAGTATTATTATTTGACAAGGGCCCACATTATAACGGCCACTTTTCACAACTGACACTTTTTTAATTTTTAAAATGGTGGCCATTGAATCACTTTCTTGCATTTTCTCAATGTTCCCTTTTTTCATAATAGCCATCTTTATCATATCCGCTACCGACGTTCAGTTATACGAGCGTGTACCAGGTCTTTCATAACGCTCACATGGTTATTCAAAACGACCTCTTTTTTACAGCGACCATTTTCGTATTTATTCACAACGACAACCGGTATCTATTAACTCCAATGACGCCCCGAAGTAATGCTCAAAGTCAGAGGAACACCTGCATTTGAAAAAATCATCCTTGACTACCGCCTAAACACTCCACACAGTAACCGTCGTACTATTTGTCGTCATAATCCTCTGCTTCGTTGCAAAAGACCTCTCCGCTTTGCACAAGAAGACAATAAACAAGGCAGCCAACAAAGTCCACGCAGTGCAATGACAGATATAAATCACAATACAATTACATCATTGCCAATATTGATAAGAGGCACGCCGCAGTAGTCCGCAACATCTTACACTCCCCCCAACTGAAGGCAAGTATGACAACCTCAAGAAAGAACTGATCAACTGCCTGAGTGTATCACAACCACGGAAAATACAATAATTACTAGAAAGCGAAGAACTCGACGACCGCAAACCGTCACAATTTTTGAGTCACCTGAGGAACCTTGACGGAACTATCGTCTCCGATAATTTTCTACGAACATTGTGGCTGGTTCGGTTGCCGGCTTCAATGCGAAAATTCTGCCTGAACTGACAATCCTATTCTAATTAAATGCATTTAGTAGGTTGTTTGTTGACTCTGCAAGGTTGGTTGAACTGTCTTTCCTGATCGTGTTCATTATGTTTGGCGAAATGCTGACAGTGTTTTCCTAATATTCCGCATTTTTGGGAAATATGTTTCCTCAGGAAATCATGCTGTTATTACGAGATTGAAGCTGGCCACCCTGTATGGCTTCCTCCTGTTGGCATTCTTAGTCTTGAAACATTTTTAGATCTAGGTGGCCGTTATGGGATTAAAACTGTGGGTTGCCGTTGTGATTACGATTCATGATCATCAACCAGCCCCTTCAAATCCACTGCTGGATATAGGCCTCCCCCAAACTCTTCCACCTTTCTCTGTCTTGAGCAGTTTGTAGCCAGTTTGTGGTGATTCTCTTTATGTCATCCGCCCAGCGTGTTGGTGGCCTGCCCTGACTGCGTTTATCCGTTCTGGGTCTCCATTCTAGGAGTTTGCGTGTCCATCTAGGTTCTCTTGGTCTGGCCACATGCCCTGCCCAGCTCCATTTCATTTTGGTGATATGGTTCACTACATCGGTTACACCGGTCCTACGTCTTAGTTCTTTCTTTCGGATCCTATCCTTTAATGTGACTCCCAGCATCGATCTTTCCATGCGTCTTTGGGTTACTCCCAATTTATGGACCAATTTTTTCGAAAGCATTAAGTTTCTGCTCCATAAGTCATGACTGGCAGCACGCATTGATTGAACGTTTTACGTTTTAGGCATATTGGGATGTCGCTCTTGAAAACATCTCTTAGTGTTCCGTATACTGCCCAATCTAAGGTTATTCTCCGCCCAATTTTGCATGTTTGGTTGTCTCTGCCTATCCTTAGTTCGTGTCCAAGGTAGATATATTTTTCTACCACTTCAATGTTTTGGTCTCGTATTGTTAGTTGTTCGCTGGGGACAAGGTTGGTCCTATATTTGGTCTTTTTAAAGTTTATTTTTAAGCCAATTTTTGTGCATGCCTAATCGAGTTCACTTTACATTTCCCTTGCGTTGTTCAGTTTGTCAGACATTAAGATCATATCGTTTGCAAAACAAAGATGACTGAGGTATTCTCCATCTATTTTTATGCCCCTGTTTTCCCAATTAAGCTTCTTGAAGGCATACTCTAGTGCTGTGATGAAGAGCTTGAGGGATAAGGTATCCCCCTGCCTGACGCCACGTTCTATTTTTATAGGATTGCTAGTATCATGCAGTTTCATTGTTGCTGTTGCGTTTCTGTAAATATTACATAATTATAAGTTTAGTATAACGGCTATCAATCCGGATGTCGTTCAAAGCTTCTATTATGCTGTCCAGCTCCACAGAGTCGAAGGCCTTATGAAAATCTACAAAAGTCATTACTAGGGGTCTATTGTATTCTACTGTCCTCTCTATACGTATCTTTACTGCTTGTAGGTGGTCATTTGTCCCAAAATTTGGTCGAAATCCAACCTGTTCCCTGGGCTGGTATGTGTCTAGTTTATTTTCTAGTCTAGTTGTTATAATGCGGGTGAAGAATTTATAAAGATGGTTTAGCAAACTTATAAGCCTGTAATTTTCGAGGTCTGTTTTATCTCCCTTCTTATGTAGTATAATAGTTATAGCGTTGTTCCACTTTTTTGGTATATGGCCTTCATGTAGGCACAGATTAAGTAGGTCTTTTATTTTTCTTTTTAGTAGTTTTCCTCCATTTTTACGATAGCCATAGTAAAAGGAATTAGTGGTGCACGTTAAAAAAATAGTAGGCCGTCGTACAAAATTTGACCGCTTTGAATAAACGCAAAAGTGACCGTTATAAACAATATCAGCGTTGTTAAAGACAACGGTATGCATTCCTAGAACTAATCTATCAGTGGCCGATGTGAACAAAGTACCCGTTCTGAAAAACGCTTATGGTGGAAAAATGGGCGATGTGGACATGTGAAAAATGTGGGTTATTGTGAACAAACGTCAAAGATGGCCGTTGTGAAAACCGTGAGTGTTGTGAATTAGGAAAGGTGGATGTTGTGAAAGAGGGCGTTGTAAAAAGTGGTCAGCCCCCCATTAATTGAGTTTTTCTAACCATCTTACCATCCCAATTCAATGATTATCTGTAGATTGAATACCATTGTTCTAAACAGTTATAAATTTTTGATTTTTTAGAAACCTTCAAGGTTAAAAAGTTTACTTTTGCTTTAAGTATGTGTTGAAAAATTATTTTATTTAACAATATTTATTTGAGTTTGACCAAATTGTTACCAAACATTTTGAAACCTCAAACAATGTTTTGCTAAACATTTCAACGGTTACAAATTGTTTTTTTTTTAGAAACCTTCAAGATTAACAATTTTTTATGCGTTAAAGGATCAAGTGAGTTCATTTAACAATTGAAAACTTTCTTCTTCTATATTATTTAAATTTAACTAATTTTTTTCTAATAATTCTTAACGTAAAGATAGAGAAAGTTGAATACCATACATAGTCATAAAGACGGTAGATTTATTTTCAAACTTTGGCAATATTAAGAATTTAAACTGTTTCACTGTAGGTCAAAATTTTCTTACGTCGTGTATTATTATGAAACAATTGTAAATAATTTGTTTATGAACCCTCAATAAAATGCAAAATAGTTGTTGCTGAACGGGGGTATAAAAGTAACTGCTACAATACATAAAATTGTGTTCATTATGCATTATTCACTAGATTATGTTAAGGTTCAAAAATAAAACAAGTTTGACCATTAATTATAATTTATTCCGTACAAACGTAACGACCGATAAAGACTTGATAAGAGCATTTTTAATTTGTTTATCGATTACAAACTAATATTTTGTTTATTAAATGTTAATTATTTACCGTAAATTTAACAAAATAAGTAATAAGTACTTATTAGAAGTGATACATTAAGGCCGATTTGAGTAAGCAAAGGGCAATTTGATTTTTACAAAACCAATATTGGTCCTTAACAATGTTCATATTGACTAGCTAAGTCAAATGGGGGTAAGGTTTAAATAATACAAATATTTGCTTCTGATGTTGAAGGAGTTGATTTACCATCCTCCCCAATGGTTGCAAGTCAATCAAATATCAATTAAGTTTTCAAATGTTAATATGAAACAAATGTACATGCCCTTAATTGTTTATTTTTTTTAAATTTCGAAATAAATCTATGTCAAAATCTGCTAGGTAGGTACTACATACAATTAGAATGGGCTGTGTGAGCAAATTATTTTGAACTGCAACTTCAGCCACATCTACAGAATGACATTTCTGACGTTCTGAAGATTTAAAACTGAACGCTTTTATCACATTTTTAAATTTTTTTTAAAGAAATTTAAAGTATGGAAAAATGTTATTCAATACTTAACAAAAAAACAAAAGCTATAAATTGTTTCAATATCGTAAATAAATAAATTTTTGGTTAAGTTTCAATTTAAGTTTATAAACGGTTTAGACAAGTCATTGTATAAAATATTTATAGACCACGTAAAAAAATAACAAGATTTACCCCTCTGTGAGGGATGATTGTTAGAAATTGAATTCTTCTCTTCAACCATTAAAAATCTTCCCATTTACGTAACTGTCACATAGTTTACCAAGAACATTATTTTGTTACAGCACCCTCTATTATCCAAACGCTACACTACAAAGACAATTGACGTATACCACGATACAGATAATAACATAATCTTTCAAACAAATAATTCCAGACTCCATATTTCCTATTAAGATTTTTAAAAGGATTCTATTCTAGTTTTAACAAATTGCGTCCCTATCTTTATTAAAGTTTTTTGCAATTTTTGTTTAATCCATCTAGTTTTTTAGTCATTTTCTTCATAACCTTCTAGTGTGGACACCCTATATAAAATATAACTTATTACTTAGGATTAAAAAATTAATTAAACTAAGTTTGCCTGTTAAACGGTTTTTTGTACAAGACTTCTTTCAGTTTCTATTAGATTAAAATTCATGACATTATCAATTTTTCAAATTTTTGTTTAAGCTGACCACAAAACATCTGCATTTCATTGTACACACTTTATGTATTTTTAAGTAGTCGTCAATCTAATTACTTCCTTAAACGTTAAATGTAGGTATATTTCTATAGAACGGGTTAATAAACGTTTTATTAATAGTAAGTCGTCGACCTGAAACTTATATGATTAATTGATGCCATCAAGATATTGATTGATATTTTATTTAATGCGCACTATAAATGGCACATCGCTAAGTTAACAGACATTCAATTACCTACAACATTATTATTTAAATGCTTTTTTTCATTGCTTGTACTTAAAATAAATATCAATACCTTGTGGAATGTTATCAGAAATATTGGTTTTACACATTTTCGGGATATTAAAGTTGTTTTATATGCAACATTGATTGAACGATATCTTCTAGAATTTTAATAATGAAAAAAAAACATCTACAACTTTTATTTAAACTATTTTTTTAAACGCATTATTTGGTTTTTGATTTTGTAGAGCTAATAAGGTAATCTTTATTTAAATATATTTGCAAGATTATTATGTTATCTTAAACAGTATTTATTTCATCAACGCATTTTAGAATATTTGCGAATTACATACATACAAGGAGTTTAGTCCTGTAAATGTCGTTCACTTTTTGGATAAGGTTCTTCAAATTTTTTATATAATAAAATTTACCAAACTGAGATGCAAAACAAACGGATAGATATTCCTTTGATTTGGTCGACATTTACCCCGAATTGAAGTTATTAATAGGATGTCATCACATTTAATTTTAAACTGGCCATAATTTGAAAAAGGCCAGCAAAAATACAATGTTTCAAAAACATCAGAAGACAGATTTATTGTACAAGCAAATAGAATTAAATAAAATTGGTTCCAAATGTGAATCATAAAACCCAAAACAAATTTTAATTATGCATTGAGTAATTAGATTTGGATCCAAATTTACAGTAGGATACAATTAATTGTAATTGAAATCAATAAGGTACGTGCAGTCATGTTTGTTTTTTATATAATTTAAAACTAGTTAATTCATTAACAAGAAAGATATTGTATTAAATATGGCAGATAAATGATACGAGTTGTAAGAAAAAAACGGCTAGCTGTGGTCCTGTATTAAATTTACAAGTGGTTCCTCCAATTCCAGCGTTTTTGATTAACCGAAAGGTAAACTAGTAGGAAAACGGATTCTAGATTAACTCTTAAGTCATATTTGGTATTCCAAAAGATGTATGAAATAACCGATGGGTAGGAAATATTCATCAAAACATAGAAAGACCAAGATAAAAGACAAAGAATTAAAATTTAAGTAAACATAATTAATTAAAAAATATAGACATACGCTAAATTGAAAGAGTTTTTGGACCTTGGGTAAAGGTAATTAATCAGATATAAACAAAATTATCTCTTTAACGTGCACGTTCTAAAACGTGTAGATTAACGAACAGACTGTAAGACACCAGCGCAGAAACGCATTTAAAGAGTTTTTTTTTAACTATTCACTGCCTGTTCTGTGACAGCAAACACGAAGTAACATGAACTTTTATTTTATTGTAATCGCTAACTGAATTTGAAACTAAATTGTGAATCAGGAGGCACATTTTAAACGTTTTTCTTCGACGTATAAGAATAACAAAAATTAAAAACTCTTGGAGTTATTAGCCCAACGTGGTCTAGATTTTGTTTACTGATTACAAAAAAAATAATACAAACAAAATTTTTTATTCATTTTTTTAGCAAAAACAAAGCCAATTTAAGCGGAAAATGTGCTTTTTTAAATTTTCCAACGCTTACCTGATGAGACAATCATTTATAGAAACCCTGTATTATCTTTTCCATTGTAACATTTTTTACTCGCTAGATTTTGGAAAACCCAGTTTCTTCTTCCTCTTCTTCTATCAGTAAACCTAAAGAAAATTGTTACTGTTTTGTGTATTTAAATATGTAACTAAACCGCAACTTTTTTTTTTTGTTTAGGTAGAATGTTAACATTGAATTATATTTATATTACACTACATTCTTAACAGTCACAGAACCTTCTGCGAAAATATCCTCTCCATCCCGTACGCCGTCAGAATCCACAAAGGTTTGGTCGGTTTGCAGCCGGGGTAGCGTCACGGAACTTCTGCACATGTACTTTCCAGGTTGTCGGGAGCTCTTGCAGAGGGAAAGCGGGTGCTGGGAGACATGGCTTAGAGAATGGCAAGATTAGTATTTATACCAAAAGCTGGGAAGAAAGACATTACCAACCCAGCCCCTCGTCTTTTTTGCTTCGTCTGGACTCTATTACATGCATACAAAGTTGGCAGATTAACGAAAACTGCCCTGTATCAGCTGACGAGCAGATTAAGTAGTTTACTAGAACAAAAGAAAACTCAATTTCTTTCTTCCTAGACATTACAGTGGGTTTGAAGACATATTTCATAAATCTATGCTCCATGCATCGGTGGTAAAGCAGATCGACCCCCCTATTATCAAGCGGTTGGCAAAACTTTTGAAGACCAGAAAGGTTGAAGCATGGTTGGGAGACTTTACCGTTTTGGTAAATACCACCATGGAATGTCTACAAGGTGGAGTGTTGTCCCCCTGATATAGAATCTACTCGTGGACTTCTGTATACTGACAACATTGGGCTAGTATGAAGACATCATTTGTGACATAGCACAGGAAGGACTGGAACTGATAGAGAGATGGTGCTAGTTAGAAATTAACTTCAACAAAACTACACTTGCGACCTTTACCAATAAAACGAAACTCGATATACTTAAGCCAAACCTGATTGGTGGGACAGTCGTTAGCTTTAGGAACTCGGGTAAATCTACGTATCACACAAGATAGGACAGTGAACTGGAAGGAACTTCTGGTAAATGTTACTATCACATTCACTAAGGCGCAGATAGAGTTTGCAGCAGACTCCCAGGCAAGATATAAGATTGCAAGCTCAAAATACTGTGTTAGATGTACTGCATTATGGTCTGCCCTATTGTTACGATGCTGCAGTCGTCTGCTGGCGCAAACTCTGAGCATCCTGTATCTGTATCAATACCAGCTAACGCTACAGCACCTTAAAAGACTATAAAAGGATGACTGTCCGAAGCTCAATCACTTAGACGGACTTTCGTCAATACCAGATATTTGCTCGTTTCGGAAAGCACTAGGTAACAAATAAGATGGGAGGCTAAAATAATTTTATCCCAGCGCCCGACGACCAGATCTGCTGGTTTACTCACGAATCGAGGACGACTGACGATACTGGTACGAAGATATTTGAGGCTCGCACCAAATACTATGAGTCCATGCACAGGTACACCAGCATCTTTCAAGCGGAAGTACATACCTTGGCTTGGGTCCCAAAACGAAACGAACGAAAAAAATTCAAAACAGTGGATTAGGCTACCAAAGGTAAAGCAGATCAAATCTCTACTAGGTGACTTTACCAGTGCACAGGGATTAGTTAGAAGTCAGCTGGAACCATCTAAGAATGTTTCAGGATTTCTAGAGACTCACTGCAGACTTGGCGGACATCTTGTGAAGATTAGTGTGATAACAATTCACCTTCTTACGGAATGTAACGGAACATAACGAAATGGAGGTGCTGTAAGTTCAGAAAGGGGATTATTCTATTGTCGACTTAAATTAGTCTTTTTTTTTGTAAGAATTGAGGCTTCCACGACCAAAGTTATTGTTAAAACAAAAACGTCTTCCGGGAATGAACCGTGTCGAAATCGAAACCGTAGTTGCCAACGTATTGCTACCTATTGTAAGGGGCTTTATCAGGGTGAGAAACTGGAAACAAACAAACGAGAGTTCAACGTAGACTACCGGTTTCTTTCAGTTTAGAATCTAGCTGTGTTGACTTTTGTAGTCTATCTTGAACTCTAGTTCGTTTGTCTTAAGTTTCTTATGAAGCCCACAGATGAGGAAACGTTGGCCACTACGGTTACTATTTTGGCACAGTTCAATCCCGGAAGACGTTTTAGTTTTTTATATTTTTTTGTTGAAAGATTTTTGCTTTCGGTTATGAATGTAAAAAAAACATGATTTTCACTTAGAAAATAAAATCCAAATATATGAAATTCAGATGAAAATAAAAAGTAGTTTTAAGCCCGCTCGTAAATAATTAACAACAACAAAACATACACAACGTTTTTAGTTAAAACAAACAAAGCAGCAAAGCAATTTACCCATACACAGACAAATAGTAAAATAGAAAAACATTCTTATATTTATTTAGTACTTAACTAACATGAAAAGAAAAAAAAACTATTGACTACAAATACAGGGTGTATTTTAAAATTCACCGATAAACGAAAGCTGGAGAATCTGTGATTCAAAATATGCCAAAAGTTTTTATAAATCTTTTGCCAAAGTATAAGCAATAATACTGTTAGAATAGGAAAGCAAGAATGTTTGCTTATCAAGCAATCAGTAGTGTTAATTATAATAAATAATTTATCACAGAAACATAATTTGTTACCAAGAAATAAAATTTCCAATTAATTTGTAAATTTATTTGTAAACAAACGTAATATGTAAATCAAAACAAAAATCACGATGTCTCAAAAACTTTGAATTTTATTTTATTTTGAATATACCTACTTATGTAACTAGTAAGAAAACAAACTTTTTTGTAATTTTGAAAAAGAGAAGCATAAAAATGATTTAAATGTGTTTGGAATTCGGAAAATGGATACCAAAAATATCTGACGAGGAACGAAAAGTTTTCATTTTCATAAGTAGTTAAGAAAAATTTTAGAAAATAGTTCCTTGTAGGTAGCTTTGACGCCTACTGGCCCATTACACCTCAAATCAAAAAAAATGTTTTTATTTAATTTTAACATATAAAATGACAATTTCCATAATCTAGAGATCTGTCGTAACCAGTTACAAAAAGTAAAATTTTTCGTCACTTGTCAGACTGTTTTAAGTTCATTTTAAACTCTAGGTTTAATTACCGCATTCGATACAAAAAATCACACGTCTCATCACTAGTTACATAATTTGTACACAATTTTTTATGGACTATATTGGCTTAGATGTGGAGATCTTACATAACTCTTCATTATTTCAGCCAACTGCTTATCTTGAACGAGACCGCACAGGAAAATCGGCCCTTCATTATTGTTGCACCAGTGGACAAATCTCAGCAGCTCAAGCCGCCGACATTCTGGTCATGGCTGCTCCAGATTTGGTAGAGAGTCGAGATGAAGATGGTTTTACGCCTCTACATTTAGCTGTAATAGCGGGAAATATGCCTCTGGTTACGTTCTTGTTAGCAAACAATGCTGACATTAATGCCGTAGATAATGAAAAACACACTGTCGTTCATTGGGCTACAGGTAGGTAAATTAAATAAAAAAATCTTTTCTCAAGAATTATATGTCAGAAATTGCGTGTGAATCGATTGACCCAACCTTGGTAAGCGTGACCGTAGCAAAGCAATTACGTCACCGTTTTAATCGATTCAGATTGACCCTTTCTACTACCTCGCGTTTTCTTTTCGAAGAATCTGTAATCACACCTGTCATGCTCAGTAAGTACTAGAACATTAATTCATATCAAAAAAATATGTTACTCATACAACCGTGTTTATTACCTATAGCTACGTATTAGTTTCGTTTAAAACAATGCAATAGATGCATAAAAACTTAAAGACTTTCTGAAGTTATTTTAATTTGTTGGACTATACGTCACGCACACCGCATTGTTTATTGTCGGACAATCTATTTTTGCAGTTTCTAGAAGAACTTGTGTGTTTTCAATTAACGTCAGTTGCATTTTTATAAATTTCCATGAATTCTTAAATTGATCAATTTCACAATTGACGGCCAATTTCGAATGGTTCCGAAATTGTATCTTAAGTAATTGCATTAGATTTTTATTAGTTCTTAGCTTGTACCCTCTTAATGAGTTTCATTAATAAAATATTACCAGTGAGTATATATAATAGTACTTCTGGTTATGTAAACAATATCAGATTAGTCCAAAAAAAATTTAAAAATTAACAAAAAATTGTGTTATCCATACAAATCACAAGACCAAAAGCATTAGAAAAAAGAAATTATCTTTTATTTCCTCTCCCCCAGTATCCTTCTTCTTCTCACCAACACTTCCTTTATCCAATCTATATCCCTCTCCCCTTCCTCCAAAGTAACCCGGATCTTCCCACTATTCTGCATATACACATTCTCTTTTCATCCGGCCACCAGAATCTGTTTACCCTTTTTAGTTCCTATATCTAAATCTTGCCACTACTCTTTTTCTGATAACCCTAAGTTTCCCCTCAGATAACTCAGACTACCATCCACCATCATTTCCTCGTACCTTTTATTATGTCTTTCTTCCATTATCTTTGCCTTTTTCTCCTGCCCTTGTATGTTTTCTCATCACCAGTTCCGACTCTACACGTTTTCATTCAATCTCTTTTCTAGCCATACCCCTCTCTCGTAGTAATTTTTTCTCTTGTTCCGTATCTTTCTTATTTTTCTCATCTCATTTCAACACGCTTGTATAGTTCCTATTTTTCCCCTCTTTTCTATTTCTTCTTTAAACTTTACCGTTTGTCTTCCAGTGTGTATCCTTACCTTTTCTAACTGTACTTTTTCTTCCACACTGTAACCTGGCATGTGCCTATTTAACCCCAAGATCCATCTCCCGTATTTTTGTTAGATTCCTTTTACCCACTCTTTCCATCCCCAAATTTCAGCAGCTCTTTTTCTGAATTCTGCCTTTCAGTCACGGTTCTTCTCTTCTTCTTCTTCTTCTCTTCTTCTTCTTCTCTAGTCCCTTCCATAGTATCTCGGAGTAATATTTTGTAATCCTTAAAACATTTAGTTTCTTTTCTATTCTCTTCCTTGTAAATGAGTCATATGAATCCCTCTCTTCATTCCTCTGGGAACCCCATTCCCCTCCAAATTTTACTAAAAAATATTTCTAATGTCATCTTTCGTTTTGCCTTCTGTGAATTTTTATTTCTCTTTTTGTTATCCGTCTGGTCCTACCGCTTTCTTTAATTTAATCCTCTCTTTTATTTTGCCTTGTTACTTTTTTCTCCTTTCATTCATTTTGTGTCCTTTTCTGGTTTTTCACATACGCTTTCTACAAGCTCAATACATGTCTTTGCCATTTTGTTTTGTCTATCCCTACACTTCAAAATTTACTTTTATTTCGTTCCTTTTTCACAAAATTCCAGATTTTCCTCTCATTTCTTAAACTAATTATTTTCTCTTCCCTCATTTTCCACATTTTTCTGTGTACCTTTTTCTTAAAATCTTGTATTCTTTCAACTCTATTCTTTCTCCCTCTTCTATACCCTCTTTTCGCATTTTTATATTTCCTGTTCTACTAATATTTATTTTTTCTCTTCTCTCCACTTCTCACTTTGTACCTCCGCCTTTCTACTGTTTTATTTATTATCCTCATTAGCTTTTAAATGTTCCCTTAAAATTATTTCTCTTCGTTTTATCCTTCTTTACACTTCTTTCTATATCTTTCTACTCTGTAATTTGTCCAGGTTTTTATTAAATTTTTTTCTTTTTCTATTTCTTTTTGTTTTGTCTGTCTTTCGCCATTCAAACGCAACCCTAAGGGCTGATGGTTTGACTCATGTTCCTCTCTTAATTTAAATTAGTAGTATAGATGGGGGCATTCAGCAGCAATATCAATTGCGCGATGTAATTACTCTCTGTACATGCAAGTACACAGCGTGTACTTAGTGTAATTGCGCGCGCTTGCGGGGTGTAGCCGATGTACATGCAGTACTTTTTCAATTACTCTCGGTACTTGCAGAGGGCATAATTGCGCCAACCCTTTCCGGCACCCCCCTTGATGAGGTATTATGTACATTATGCTTATTATGCGGATCGGAAAGAATGCAGACGCAGGTAGCAAACCTTTGTCGCAGGTAAAAAAACCCTTCGGCATAAAGACACCTGTTAATTTTTCGTTGTTAAAAGTAGTATCATTTAAATAATCTTAGCTAATGAAAACTGCTAATTACACATATTTACATCCATTTGTCGTGGATGTTGCTTTGCTAAAAAATATTTGAAAACATGTTGTTTATTTGTGTCATCATCCGTCACATGATTTCCTTAAATAACGACTTTTGTATAATGATGTGCCAATAAAAATTCAAAAGCACATCTAAGACGGCATTCTTGCAAGTCGTCACACCTGTACACGTGTATGTAATTGAATAATTGATAATTAAAACCGCTACGTAAAGATTGTTCAATGGTTTGTGTTCTACCACCGCCCCGAGTACTTACGATATTGATAGGGTGGAAATGTAATTATCTTGTTTACAACAAGAATTTAAACTGAATCTTAATTATGTAATTGAGTTAATTTTAATCGTCAGCGTACTATTGTAAGCATCGTTATGACAGGTGTTTGAATCGTTTATTCAAAAATTCTTGTGTGAACTTGTGACGTTATTCTTTTCTATCGTATTTGTTTATCCCTCTCTTGCTGCACGAAGGGTATGCGGTGGTCGGCCTTGAATATTAACGACTTTTGTATAATGATGCGACAATGAAAATTCAAAATCACATACTCGATGTACATATGGCCTTCTTGCAAGAAACCACACCTGTACACGTGTATGTAATTGAATAATTGCTAATTAAAACCGCTAATTACACGTAATGAGTGATATACACACATAAATAAAGTATTCAATTTTAATTTTAAATTATGTATTACGCTAATTATTATTAATTATTATTACATATAATACTCATGTTTCTCTAATTATTTCTTTTGAGAATATTAATATAGGTAAATGCATTTATTTCCAATGCATCTAAAAGATTGCGATTGGCCTTGAATGAACGGTTATAAAAGGTGCTTTCTATTCTTTAAATGATTAATAACAAGATTATTAAATTGATTATTTATATTTAATTAAACTTCGCCATCCCTAATAAGAGTTAAAATAAAAGCAGCTGATTAAGTCCGTTCGATAAGGACGTAGCCGGTCAAACAAGGGTTATACATCGGTGATCTTCCTTCTAAATGTTACATACATACACGAGTGGGTTATTCCTTAATAATTTTTAAAAATATGGAAGCGGTAAAAATCAGATATTTAAACGGGAATTATAAACATGACTGTAATTTTACCGCAGTCAATTCCACGGTACAATTTAAAATTATTGATGTGTTTAATGTAGTTGAATTACATTATTTTTTATTAGTTAAAGTGCGTCCAAATATGTGACTCTAGTCGGTTTTCGTTGTTACGTCGCTGAAAAGTTTCTACAAGAAATTCTAACCCTTTTAACACATTTGGTTTCTCTCTTACAACAAACTATGGCATATAGTAAATCAAAGCATGTGGTGGGTGCTTTGTACTAGCCAGGTAAAATAAGGAGATCATTCAACAGAATGCGACAAACGCGATGGGCCACGATAGATTACATTTTCTGGTTATTTTTTTTTTGATAAGCGCAACTTGTTTGTAATACGTAACTCGTGTTAATTACCTACTAAAGAATGTAAATTAAGTTTACACTTAAGCATCATAACTTTGTTAATTTAATAATGTATATGATTGTTGGTGCAAAATATAGATAAAAAGCGTTAAATAAATCCAATCATGATTTTAAATATCGAAACTTTTGTAATAACTCGAAAACATATGTGTCAATAGGTTTTTTATTGTTATTGTCGGTAATTGATAGACTGATTCTCCAAAAACAAAGCGCTGACTTAACGTTTTAGTAAAACCATATTCGCTGCAATCAACCCTTTGTATGTGTAAATTTTACACACCAGAAGCGTTAGGTATTTCTAATCTTTGCATCAAGATGACCTCCGTATTTTTGAAAATCAAATTGCATTTTAATAAGACATATATTAAAACAAAAGTAATAATTGATATACTTTCATACAATTAATAACGAAGACATCAGATAGAAGAAGAACATTAATTAATTTTAACTGAAATGAAACCGAATTTGATAACTCCGAAAATGGTGGAGATATTGTTACAGCAATTATAAAAAATGGAAAATCAACGCTATTTTTGTTAATTTATTGTATTTAGCCCACTTAGATTTGGTATTAATGTTAGCGTATATACTTACACGGTTTTCTGATAAGAACAGTCATCCAGTTTACCATTATCTTTCGCATACCTCGATAAATACTTAACTTTTCCGATCGAAACGTACGCAAACTAAAAACCATGGTTATAGATTGTCGACTCATCCTTCAAAATCAGATTTCTACAAGAAGACCCGATAATTAATTAGGAAGCCGCGATTAATATAAATTACTATTAGGAGTTCACTGTTAAGAATTGTTACGTTACTGCATTTTTAAACTTATTTAGCTCAACATTTTTAGTATGAATTGTAAGGCTGTGAGGTAGTAGGAACTCCAACTATGAAAATCTAAATTTTCTATTTTTTTCCTAAAATGTTTGTTTTAAATGGTAAATGACACATAAGTTACCGCTCATCGACAGTGATAAGCGAACATTAATCAATATATCAGCAAAATACATGTTGAAAAAGTTAGTGTCAGTGTTTAATGAACTAAACGATTTAAAATTTGAAGAAATTAAAAAAATAAGATAACCTTTCAGATGTATGCAGATTTTGTGTCTTTACTGATGCTTACTGCATACTGTAAAAAAGGCGATGTAGAATCATACAGAAAATAGCAGTGTTGTTGAACCCGCATAGCTTCGTATATCGTGTTCCAACAGGTAAATCTCACTTTATTCAACGTAAATCTCTCTCTTTTTTTAGAGCATTTGCTCATTCCCGCTATTGACTAGCCAGTTTTATGTTATATCATCCATGTTATCTATTTGAAACAAATATCTTATACTTTTATGTCACCATCTTAATTTAGATACTTGTTGTATAAAAAGGTTATAAAATAGCTGTGTTCTTGAACCCGCATAGCTTGGTCTATCGTGTTCCAACAGGTAAATCTCACTTTTTCAACGTAAACTCTCTCTTTTTAGCGCATTTGCTCATTCCTGCTATTGTCTAGCCAGTTTTATGTTATATCATCTATGTTATCTAGTTGAATCAAATATCTTATACTTTTATGTCGCCATCTTAATTTAGATACTTGTTGTATAAAAAGGTTTAATGTCAATATGTATGATAAACATGTATAGAGCGGTGGCGAAACCGCATAGTCACCCAAAAGAAAGATCAGGAACGGTAATAAGTTCATAACAAGGGCTATTTGGAACTCATTTTAGCCTTGTTGTCTTTTCCAAATCATCTAACCATTATTTTGTAACCTTTTATATGCAAATTTGGGCATGAAAATGCAAAGTACAACGCTTAATGATTTCGAAAATCATTTATAAATCGACAAATAACGCAGTATTCGGAAGTTTCATGGCAAATGTAGATAAGTGTACGGACGCAATAGTTGCAATAGTGTCGCCAATCCCACCACTGATTAGTGTGAATCGGAATATTATATCGTTATCAATGTAATAATTATGTTCGAGTTTTTCTCTCACACGTATACGCTACCGTTTAACATTTGTCCATATTTAGAGTCAAACACCATGTACAATGTTTGAATTATGTTGAAGATAATCACATGTACATCTGTACATATAATTTTAAATCAGCAGTAAAAGAGTATGATCGGATACCTGTTATATCCTTGGTAAAAATCAAAAACAGAAGAGGCGGGGCTAAGTTTGGCACATGAGCAACTTTAGAATTGGAGAATATCGATCGAGATGAATAATTGTTAAATGTTACATATTGGTGGTGGCAGATAAGATATGAGTGAAAGAATAACCGTAGTGAGCTATGAGGCACATAGGTCTTCATTTTAACAAGAAAAATGTTGTTTGGAATACGATCAAAGATCTTAGCTATACCCAAATAAACAATCTCTACTTGGACTTGGGGGCTGAGTTTTTATCAAATTGCGAAAAACGTGCACGATTGGGCGTGCTAGAACAACGAAGCAGAAAACCATGTTGATTAGACGAAATATCTTGAAAAATACTTTGATAAATTATGCTGTATAACAACATTTCGAAAACTTTGGCAAACATTGTTTAATTAGCACATAATTGCTGCAATTATTAGAATCATCACTCTTGTGGATCAAAGAAAGAATCTGATCTGGTTTTGACGTTTGTTGCATAGTTTTTAATACATCTGACAACATCTTGTTCGATAACATTCTTAATCAATATACCAAAAATTATATTAATAATGGTTGGAGGTTAAATTTATGGAACGTCGGTTCTCATATAACTTGTTCTGCTACATTTACATGTTACTTCGTTCGAATAGAACGTTTGTTTTTATCATTACGACGCTATTTTTGTTAATTTATTGTATTTAGTTCACTTAGATTTAGTATTAGTGTTAGCGTATATGCTTACACGATTTTCCGATGAGGGCCCTCATACACTTTACCATTATCTTTCACATGTCTTAATAAAGGACCAACTTTTCCGCTCGAAACGTCGACAAACTAAAAGGGCACGGTTATAGATTGATGTCGCATCCTCTCCAAAGTGTCTTCTGTGTCGTCCGATCCCTGTGAAATTCCTACGTCTTGACTCAACTCTCAAAGGTACAGGTTTTAATAAAATAATTATTTGATTTCACCCTCATTAACGTCAATTTCGTATGAAACCATTGTTCGGATCCTTTTCTAAAACACGCTCCTTTATTGTAATGGTGTTTCAAAACATGCTGTTTTTGTTGCTTTTGTCCACTTTTCGGAAACGATAGGTTTCTGAAATAATTGCACAGAACACTATAAATATGTCATTTTTTATTGTATTATGTTAACGCTCCTTTTGACACGATACATTATGGTCAAAATCTAATCAGATTTGTACTATTATCACATACAAAACACATACCGTAAGACATTATGGTTAAACTTCTCGGAATTGACGCATGTATGGTTTAAATAATTGTATACTTCTGCAAATATTAACACCATTGTGCTGAAACACCAAAAGCAGGTAGAGAGTAATAGCGGGTCCTGGGACCTCACTTACTCACCTCTGTCTGAGAAAGATCACAATATCTCTTTCTCTCTCTAACTCATTGTTTGTGTATATACCTTTCTTTGTTTGTACATGATAGTACCATCATACAGAGTGTTACAAGAAAAATTCCCTAACTAATGAATATTTCTAACTAGATTTATAACTAGATTCTTTACAATACAAATATATACTAATACGCCAACATGTTGGTAAACCTGAATTATAAAAGTAATTGTTAACGTTACACTCTTAACGCTTACCATCACCGAATCCCTACATAATTTTTGGATATACATGATCTCAAGCTCCGTTTGAACTTTACCATTAATTTGAATATGTATACATTTTATGAATTAATATAGGATCCATTTTATATTGCTTATTTATATACGTATATATTTATTTACCGATTTCTAACTTCAATAAAATTACAATTACAATTTTTTAAATGTAAAAGAAGTGCTTAGCCTTAGAGGCCCTATGTTACTATTTGTATTGTATTACTTTGAATCGCCCTTTAAACTTTGTTAATTGACAATCCGCCACAATATGGACAATGGTCTCTAATTCGTTTATACAAACGCAAATTTGGATTAGCAATCGCATTCCCATTTAAGCAGCATTGAGTTGCATTTTGAATGGTCTGTTCTTATGTGATTTACTGTTGGCCGTATTTTTCTTTTTAATCAAAACCAGAGGTTTCTATTGTTCAATCATCAATAAGATGTTTATTGAAAATACTAACTCTAGAGCATAATTTTTTCCATTCTTCAACTTCAGAAAAAGCAGTACTTAAACAGTCTTGCAACAATACAAGTATGCATGGTGCAATTCGACTGTGCTCTATTTTACCCTTCTTTGATGATAGCTTTTCAACCACACAAGCGCAATATTCCGCTTTCGAACAAACTGATGCCGATGCAACTGTACGAAGCGTCTTTGAGGCTAAATGAAAATTCATCATGGTGATCATACAATTCTTTCGGATATATTATGACAACCCCAGAGATATATTTGGTTTTGATGAACCTTCAGATATCTCCTCTACTGTTACAAACTCCAACGATTGGTGATAATATCAATAACTTGACAAGTATTTCTTGATAGCCTTCAAATACCGAATACTACATTGGCTAATTCAGCTTCTAATATCCTTTTTAATAAATGTGACATAGCGATATCCCTGTTAAGAGGTCTAGTTTAATAGTTATATTTAAGTATAATTGTTCCCGTACATACAGCATTAATGAACTTAATACAATACAACCTTTACATGGACGGAGAAAGAATAAACACATCGACGTCGACAACATAGCACTAATCACGGAAACACAGGAAGAATTAAGACAAACAGTAGAAACTATGGACATCGTTTTTCAAAACGTCTATAACATCAAGATAAACAAAACCAAGACAAAAGAGATGAAGTGCTCAAGGAACATCCAAAATATGGATGACGTGGTCATTAATGGAGAAATAATAAAAGCTGTGAGCGAATTCAAATATCTAGGGAGCATAATCGCACAGGGCGAAAGATGCACCAAAGAAATAAAAACACAATAAATATGGCCAAGAGAGCTTTTAAAAAAAACAACTACTTACATTGAACGGTTTAACAATAGACACAAGAGTACAATTTACAAAAACATGCATATAAAGCCTAGGGAAAGCTGAATAAAAGAAAATAAAATCCTTCGCGGTATGGTGCTTTAGAAGAATAGGGTGTTTTATTATTTTATTAAAAGCAACAACATGTGTTAAACATAAAGGAAAAATAGTATATTTCAGAACATGTGTTCAAAATGTCCGGCTGCAGCTAAAATGCAAGCATCTGCTCGATGCCTAATTGATTGTCGAATACGTTCGAAGATACCAGGATTGTTACGAATAACATTACAGCCTTGTATGATACGATTTTGAAGATCTTGTACGTTTAATATCGGGGTTGTGTAAATGAGCGATTACAGTTCTGGATGTTGATCAATCACTTGAAGAATCTGGTTTTCCAATTGTGGAGTTCTCACAGTTCTGGGTCGCCCAATAATATTCTTTGATTTGGCAAAAGTTCCAGTTTCTTGTAAACGAATATGTAGCTTAGTAAACGTATCTGAACATGGTAAACGATTATTAGGATAACGCCTGGCATACATACGTCTAGCCTCTAAGGCATTACCATTCGCTAATCCACACAAAAGTGTATATTAGCCATTTCGGCATTAGTAAACACGGGCATCGTTGTTAACTTAACACAAAAGATCGTATTATTAACAATTTATTGTTCGTTGTTTGCGTTAGTTTTTAGGTTTGACACAGTTGTCAACGTTATTCCAAAGGCCACTTAGAATAAGCATGTTTTTCGAAAACCAGTAGCATCACCCGGAAAAATTAATTTCAAATACAATCAGAGCTGATTTATTATAAACAATTTAACACCCTGTATCTCATTAACGACAAGACTTATCACACATGTTTATATGAACGTTTCGTCTTAAAATTGAGTAACGAAACGCCCCATATAATATTTTAGATTACTTAGAAAACACCCTGTATACCACTATCGTGCAGCGATTAAAGGGTTTTTAACAAATATGACAGTTTGCAGATGTGATAAAAACCGCCCTTTCCTTTTCACTATGTTCAATCACAAGGGCTAAATTTTTGGGTAAACTATTTTAACATCATTTTCTAGACGTTTACAAAGACTTTAGTGCAATCTTGGCCTCGATATTAAAACTTCTTTATACGATATCCAAAGAATAAGGTTGATACATATCTGAGCTTATTACTGTTCCTAATCTCTCTGGTTTTAATTGTTTTTAATGGATAATTTCTTATAGTGTATCTATCTTTATACTTGAACCAAGGAAAATCGTCTTGTAAATTAGTGCATCTATCTGCTGTATTGCATGTGTTTTTCTGTTTTGTTGAGATGTTCTTCAGTTTTGGTAAGTTTGTGTAAACTATAGACAAAGAGAGGCTATATTTCAAGTTCTTTCCTTGCTTTAATAAGTATATATGAAAATAATTGTTTTTATTTGGAAATTTACTCGTAATTTTTGGATTTATCATTCTTTTACATATCGATGGCTTAAGTGCAATAGGTTGTAACCCCTTGGCAGTAAATTTTACAGGAGACACAAAAACTTCGCAGAAAGAATATTCAAGGCATGTGTGATATTTTATTAAGTGAATTATAACTAAAATATAATCAGACAAAGTATTTTAATCGCATTTTTAAATTATCGGTTCTATTTAATTATTTATGTGTGATACGCCCTATTGCGTATTCTTGTTTTGTGGGTTACGTCTTATTTATATCTTACTTATAGAGTTAGCACAAGAATAGATGCTAAATGTGTGGCTTACGACAAATTGTAATTGAGGGATACAACGTAAATCAACAAAAATAGATTAGAGAAGTATAGTTCGTGATGTTTTTGTCTATGATAAACATATACCCTTACCTTTCGTACATAACACAAAAACTGTTAAAAACATAATATGAATAACTACATTTTTGCAGCTTTTTAGTAGAGTTACGACATATTGCACTGAAATTATTTATTGTGGATTCCGACCTATTACGTTTCACTTTGACTTTTCCTAGGGACACGATCTTTTGAAATACTGAAGTAAAGAGGTTTCTATGGTGATGAGGCTTACGGTTTATTGTGAGAACATAGATTCAAACTGTAAGAATCGAATGGGGCCAAAGCGCAAAATCCTATTTTTATTTGTTACGACATATCCCGCTTAAGCCATCGATATGTAATGTAAATATTAATTCGAAAATTATAAATTTTTAAGGTATTATTATGTTTAAGCGATTTTAACAAATATTGCCATATTATGCTGCTATATTCTTCGATGTTCTATTGATGAATTACCCAATGGGGACGAGTGCAAGTCTTATGGGTTTTATACAGGTTGTATTCGCTTGTACTTGGTTTCTTATAGATTTTATGGAAAATATTTTGTACGTTGCATGATTTTGTAAAGGTTTCTAAGGGTTTTTATCGGTTTTGTGCCAAAAGGAGCGTTAACATAATACAATAAAAAATGACATATTTATAGTGTTCTGTGCAATTATTTCAGAAACCTATCGTTTCCGAAAAGTGGACAAAAGCAACAAAAACAGCATGTTTTGAAACACCATTACAATAAAGGAGCGTGTTTTAGAAAAGGATCCGAACAATGGTTTCATACGAAATTGACGTTAATGAGGGTGAAATCAAATAATTATTTTTATTAAAACCTGTACCTTTGAGAGTTGAGTCAAGACGTAGGAATTTCACAGGGGATCGGACGACACAGAAGACACTTTGGAGAGGATGCGACATCAATCTATAACCGTGCCCTTTTAGTTTGTCGACGTTTCGAGCGGAAAAGTTGGTCCTTTATTAAGACATGTGAAAGATAATGGTAAAGTGTATGAGGGCCCTCATCGGAAAATCGTGTAAGCATATACGCTAACACTAATACTAAATCTAAGTGAACTAAATACAATAAATTAACAAAAATAGCGTCGTAATGATAAAAACAAACGTTCTATTCGAACGAAGTAACATGTAAATGTAGCAGAACAAGTTATATGAGAACCGACGTTCCATAAATTTAACCTCCAACCATTATTAATATAATTTTTGGTATATTGATTAAGAATGTTATCGAACAAGATGTTGTCAGATGTATTAAAAACTATGCAACAAACGTCAAAACCAGATCAGATTCTTTCTTTGATCCACAAGAGTGATGATTCTAATAATTGCAACAATTATGTGCTAATTAAACAATGTTTGTCAAAGTTTTCGAAATGTTGTTATACAGCATAATTTATCAAAGTATTTTTCAAGATATTTCGTCTAATCAACATGGTTTTCTGCTTCGTTGTTCTAGCACGCCCAATCGTGCACGTTTTTCGCAATTTGATAAAAACTCAGCCCCCAAGTCCAAGTAGAGATTGTTTATTTGGGTATAGCTAAGATCTTTGATCGTATTCCAAACAACATTTTTCTTGTTAAAATGAAGACCTATGTGCCTCATAGCTCACTACGGTTATTCTTTCACTCATATCTTATCTGCCACCACCAATATGTAACATTTAACAATTATTCATCTCGATCGATATTCTCCAATTCTAAAGTTGCTCATGTGCCAAACTTAGCCCCGCCTCTTCTGTTTTTGATTTTTACCAAGGATATAACAGGTATCCGATCATACTCTTTTACTGCTGATTTAAAATTATATGTACAGATGTACATGTGATTATCTTCAACATAATTCAAACATTGTACATGGTGTTTGACTCTAAATATGGACAAATGTTAAACGGTAGCGTATACGTGTGAGAGAAAAACTCGAACATAATTATTACATTGATAACGATATAATATTCCGATTCACACTAATCAGTGGTGGGATTGGCGACACTATTGCAACTATTGCGTCCGTACACTTATCTACATTTGCCATGAAACTTCCGAATACTGCGTTATTTGTCGATTTATAAATGATTTTCGAAATCATTAAGCGTTGTACTTTGCATTTTCATGCCCAAATTTGCATATAAAAGGTTACAAAATAATGGTTAGATGATTTGGAAAAGACAACAAGGCTAAAATGAGTTCCAAATAGCCCTTGTTATGAACTTATTACCGTTCCTGATCTTTCTTTTGGGTGACTATGCGGTTTCGCCACCGCTCTATACATGTTTATCATACATATTGACATTAAACCTTTTTATACAACAAGTATCTAAATTAAGATGGCGACATAAAAGTATAAGATATTTGATTCAACTAGATAACATAGACGATATAACATAAAACTGGCTAGACAATAGCAGGAATGAGCAAATGCGCTAAAAAGAGAGAGATTTACGTTGAAAAAAGTGAGATTTACCTGTTGGAACACGATAGACTAAGCTATGCGGGTTCAAGAACACTGCTACTTTATAACCTTTTTATACAACAAGTATCTAAATTAAGATGGTGACATAAAAGTATAAGATATTTGTTTCAAATAGATAACATGGATGATATAACATAAAACTGGCTAGTCAATAGCGGGAATGAGCAAATGCTCTAAAAAAAGAGAGAGATTTACGTTGAATAAAGTGAGATTTACCTGTTGGAACACGATATACGAAGCTATGCGGGTTCAACAACACTGCTATTTTCTGTATGATTCTACATCGCCTTTTTTACAGTATGCAGTAAGCATCAGTAAAGACACAAAATCTGCATACATCTGAAAGGTTATCTTATTTTTTAATTTCTTCAAATTTTAAATCGTTTAGTTCATTAAACACTGACACTAACTTTTTCAACATGTATTTTGCTGATATATTGATTAATGTTCGCTTATCACTGTCGATGAGCGGTAACTTATGTGTCATTTACCATTTAAAACAAACATTTTAGGAAAAAAATAGAAAATTTAGATTTTCATAGTTGGAGTTCCTACTACCTCACAGCCTTACAATTCATACTAAAAATGTTGAGCTAAATAAGTTTAAAAATGCAGTAACGTAACAATTCTTAACAGTGAACTCCTAATAGTAATTTATATTAATCGCGGCTTCCTAATTAATTATCGGGTCTTCTTGTAGAAATCTGATTTTGAAGGATGAGTCGACAATCTATAACCATGGTTTTTTAGTTTGCGTACGTTTCGATCGGAAAAGTTAAGTATTTATCGAGGTATGCGAAAGATAATGGTAAACTGGATGACTGTTCTTATCAGAAAACCGTGTAAGTATATACGCTAACATTAATACCAAATCTAAGTGGGCTAAATACAATAAATTAACAAAAATAGCGTTGATTTTCCATTTTTTATAATTGCTGTAACAATATCTCCACCATTTTCGGAGTTATCAAATTCGGTTTCATTTCAGTTAAAATTAATTAATGTTCTTCTTCTATCTGATGTCTTCGTTATTAATTGTATGAAAGTATATCAATTATTACTTTTGTTTTAATATATGTCTTATTAAAATGCAATTTGATTTTCAAAAATACGGAGGTCATCTTGATGCAAAGATTAGAAATACCTAACGCTTCTGGTGTGTAAAATTTACACATACAAAGGGTTGATTGCAGCGAATATGGTTTTACTAAAACGTTAAGTCAGCGCTTTGTTTTTGGAGAATCAGTCTATCAATTACCGACAATAACAATAAAAACCTATTGACACATATGTTTTTCGAGTTATTACAAAAGTTTCGATATTTAAAATCATGATTGGATTTATTTAACGCTTTTTATCTATATTTTGCACCAACAATCATATACATTATTAAATTAACAAAGTTATGATGCTTAAGTGTAAACTTAATTTACATTCTTTAGTAGGTAATTAACACGAGTTACGTATTACAAACAAGTTGCGCTTATCAAAAAAAAAATAACCAGAAAAATGTAATCTATCGTGGCCCATCGCGTTTGTCGCATTCTGTTGAATGATCTCCTTATTTTACCTGGCTAGTACAAAGCACCCACCACATGCTTTGATTTACTATATGCCATAGTTTGTTGTAAGAGAGAAACCAAATGTGTTAAAAAGGGTTAGAATTTCTTGTAGAAACTTTTCAGCGACGTAACAACGAAAACCGACTAGAGTCACATATTTGGACGCACTTTAACTTATAAAAAATAATGTAATTCAACTACATTAAACACATCAATAATTTTAAATTGTACCGTGGAATTGACTGCGGTAAAATTACAGTCATGTTTATAATTCCCGTTTAAATATCTGATTTTTACCGCTTCCATATTTTTAAAAATTATTAAGGAATAACCCACTCGTGTATGTATGTAACATTTAGAAGGAAGATCACCGATGTATAACCCTTGTTTGACCGGCTACGTCCTTATCGAACGGACTTAATCAGCTGCTTTTATTTTAACTCTTATTAGGGATGGCGAAGTTTAATTAAATATAAATAATCAATTTAATAATCTTGTTATTAATCATTTAAAGAATAGAAAGCACCTTTTTATAACCGTTCATTCAAGGCCAATCGCAATCTTTTAGATGCATTGGAAATAAATGCATTTACCTATATTAATATTCTCAAAAGAAATAATTAGAGAAACATGAGTATTATATGTAATAATAATTAATAATAATTAGCGTAATACATAATTTAAAATTAAAATTGAATACTTTATTTATGTGTGTATATCACTCATTACGTGTAATTAGCGGTTTTAATTAGCAATTATTCAATTACATACACGTGTACAGGTGTGGTTTCTTGCAAGAAGGCCATATGTACATCGAGTATGTGATTTTGAATTTTCATTGTCGCATCATTATACAAAAGTCGTTAATATTCAAGGCCGACCACCGCATACCCTTCGTGCAGCAAGAGAGGGATAAACAAATACGATAGAAAAGAATAACGTCACAAGTTCACACAAGAATTTTTGAATAAACGATTCAAACACCTGTCATAACGATGCTTACAATAGTACGCTGACGATTAAAATTAACTCAATTACATAATTAAGATTCAGTTTAAATTCTTGTTGTAAACAAGATAATTACATTTCCACCCTATCAATATCGTAAGTACTCGGGGCGGTGGTAGAACACAAACCATTGAACAATCTTTACGTAGCGGTTTTAATTATCAATTATTCAATTACATACACGTGTACAGGTGTGACGACTTGCAAGAATGCCATCTTAGATGTGCTTTTGAATTTTTATTGGCACATCATTATACAAAAGTCGTTATTTAAGGAAATCATGTGACGGATGATGACACAAATAAACAACATGTTTTCAAATATTTTTAGCAAAGCAACATCCACGACAAATGGATGTAAATATGTGTAATTAGCAGTTTTCATTAGCTAAGATTATTTAAATGATACTACTTTTAACAACGAAAAATTAACAGGTGTCTTTATGCCGAAGGGTTTTTACCTGCGACAAAGGTTTGCTACCTGCGTCTGCATTCTTTCCGATCCGCATAATAAGCATAATGTACATAATACCTCATCAAGGGGGGTGCCGGAAAGGGTTGGCGCAATTATGCCCTCTGCAAGTACCGAGAGTAATTGAAAAAGTACTGCATGTACATCGGCTACACCCCGCAAGCGCGCGCAATTACACTAAGTACACGCTGTGTACTTGCATGTACAGAGAGTAATTACATCGCGCAATTGATATTGCTGCTGAATGCCCCCATCTATACTACTTAAATTAATCTACGTCCCCAACATCATTCATTTACATTTATAACATAGTCTATCACTGACTCTCTCCTCCTAAATTCCCTCTTTTACCCACTTCTATGTTTCGTTAAGTCCCCCCCATCTATTCACACGTTTCTAAAATTTTCTAACCTGTCCATTTAGTTTTCCATTTATGGATCTACTTTTATGTATCTCGCTATTTACCATCATTCCTCCTTGTTTTCATCTCCCCGCATTAAAGTTTCCTCTCCTCTTCTCCTATCACTTTCTTAATTTTTGAACCGTTTCCTTCATCTCTTGTCTATATACAGTCGAAACACACTTTTTATTAACCCATCCGATCCCTCCTTTTCTACAATTTCAATTCCTTACTTTCTCTTCAGTCCAATTATGATTCCCCTTTTGTTCTCTGGTTACTAACCGCAATCTTTGCAAACTGTTTCTCCAGGTGTAACCTTCTGGTAGTATAGCCTCTTATCTATTCCAATCTTTTCCTTCCAACCAAGTTTTTACAGAAACCTAAATATATATATAATATATATATATATATATATATATATATATATACATCAAACTCTTTCACGTACTCCCAAAAAGTACTCCCTCTGCTTTTTATCGCCGCGATATTTCTTCCAAAAAAATGACTTCTGGTTTTTGTTTTTCCTTCTACATTGTTCCTCTCTCCATGCCTTATCCCGGTCTCCTCCTCCTATCTCTCCCTTTTTTAGTTTTTTGCCTTTTACTCATTTATTCCTCTATCTTTCTACAGCTCTGTGTTCCTCTTCCTCAATCGATATCTTCCCTTCTCTCTCTTGTTTTTTAGTTTCCTTTCTTAACTTCTCCTAAATTTCTCTTTCTACCCTAGTTAAATCATCACCAATTTTAGTTTCTCTCAAGTTGTTTTCTTTCATCACCAACCTCTTTTCTTCCCAACTTCGTAATTTTACTACTATCGCGCTTCTTTCCGCTTTCTTCTCCACCTGCACCTTTACGTTTACCCTCCCTTACTCGATTAAAGCTCTGCTACATAGAAATAAAATAATAAACCAAACTTGTTGCATTGGTAACCATAGTGTACAATTGCCAAAACAAAAAAAAAAACTAATGGAAATCTGTATTACCGACATTGCTTATGTCAACCTAGTTGAAAAAAGTCGGCAACTCAAACAAAAACATAATATTATCACCGCATGGTAATTTGAATTAAATCTATTTATGTATTATATGGGCGTTGGCGTACCGCATTAGAGTTGAGTAGTTTTTAAGTTTTTTTTTATTTTAAAGTTTTCGTTGTTGTTATTTTTAAATAGACGATTTTTGAATGCCCTTAAGTAGTATACCAAATTAATACCCCTGTTCATCACTAGTATCTCAAGCAAACGAGAATTTAATTACTGCAATAAAGTCACGTGGTCTTACACGTCACAAGCTTGTAGCTATAATGTAGTATCTTTTTTCCTCAAGAAAGTTTGTGTGGATAGGTTTTCAAAATATGAGTTTTTGATTTTTTTTGCATTACACAATTGATCAAAAATCCGTAATGTATCTTGGTAAGATACAAACTCCTACTACATACTTCTACCAGAACGTCCTAGAATTGTGGTAAAACTAAAACTGAATTAAAAATACACAGGAGATTTAATCCAAGTAAAATACAAATGTTTGAATAAAAAAACAATACCTTTTCTACAAGGACACTTTTTGCACCACGAAAACAAACTTTTTTCTTTGCCTTGTCGATTCATCGCTGGCCGTTTTGTCACGGCAAAAAAAATCTGGTAAAACTGGTAACTAACCCAATCATTAATAATAATAATAATAATAATAATAATAATAATAATAATAATAATAAAGGTCTTTATTGCAAAAAAATAAAATAGGTATGCAGATTATAAATCTGCTTATTGTTCTTCTACTCAACCTCAAATAAAATTAATACAGAGAAATAAACTGAATAAAACCATTAAGAATAGCAAATTGATATTGATTAAAATTAACCCTTGTCTCGGTCCGATGCGATGATAATTTCGCCTAACTAACGGATTTAACAATACAATAAAATCTTACCCGAGAGGGATAACTGACAGTGCTCACTAGGGTTGCTGTCACAATCAGAATTCTTATCGGACGCACGATTTTCTTCATTTATTTTTGTTTTAGTTTGTGGGGAAATAGTTGCCTTGCGCGCTGTACTATCTGCAGGAGCTCCTATCTCAACACCCGATGTCCATGGAGGCTATCCGTTACATTACGCTGCTCAAATGTGTGGTGGAGTAAGTTGTAAAAAACTTTAACAACTGTAAACAACGAACTTGTTGTTTTTAGGAAAAAGATTCCGCTCTCGGATTACAAGTTCTGCACACACTTCTTTCTCATGAAGATGTTAACGTGTTAGTCGAAGATGGCGATGGGCGTCCACCACTTCTTTGGGCCGCTAGTGCAGGTTCGGCAAAAGCTGTTTTGGCTTTAATCCGAGCTGGCACTCCCATAGAAGCACACGATAAAGATGGGTTAACGGCTTTGCACTGCGCTGCGTCAAGAGGTCATGCGGATTGTATAGATACCTTGTTAACTCTATGCGGAGCTTCTCCTGATATTATTGATAGTAACGGATGCACAGCTTTGCATTATGCCGTGACTTTAGGACATGCCGATGCAACCGCTTTATTGTTATCTCACACGGCTAATTTCAATAGACAAGATAGAAAGGGTAGGAGCCCGGCACATTGCGGATGTGCGAAAGGTCAATTCGAAACGGTAAAAATGTTAGGCGCACACGGCGCTAATCTGTGGTTAAGGAATGCAAGAGGTGATTTGCCACTTCACGAAGCAGCTTCTTCAGGACGAAGAGACTTAGTTCGTTGGCTTTTGGAAGCCAGACCAAGTCAGGTTAATTCCAGGAATAATGACGGCCGATGTCCGTTGCATTTAGCGGCTTTAAACGACAACGCAGATATGTGCAAGGTAAATTCACACTTTTTCATAAATCCCGTGCTTTAGTAGGTTTGCTAGGAGTAACTTTTATTAGATTTTTTTTTCGGTACCTAAAAGCAAATCAGAAGCGCTAGATTTGTTGACCTAGTTTACTCGCCAATGATCTCACTCGGGCAGTTTTACTCTTCTAAGATAATCAAAATAAAAATAAACACCAAATTTTTTAATCAATGCGTTTTTAAAATATATCGCTCTAACCTGCTTCATTTAGTAAAGAACGGGGCACTTAAGTTGCAAAACGCAACACTACTAATACGACTCACTTCGGTGTTCTTCTCATCTTGCTTGTATGTTAATTTATTAACCGGTCGTTTACATATTTTTTAGATCCTAATTGATGCCGGAGCTCAAATCAATCCTATACTCAGAACATCCAAAAATCTATTTATGACACCGATGGATTGCGCTCTTCAACGTGGATTTCGATCCACAGCCAAATACCTTCAACTCCACGGTGGGCTCCCAGCAAATAGGCTGTCAATGGTTCCTGACAGAGTATCGTCAAGCGCTGTCAGTCTGCACATAAGAGACGATGTCACGCTGTGGGGCGGATCCAGTTCTGAAGGTGAAAATGAAGATGTCAATAAAAAAAAATCTAAAAAAAAAGTTTACAAAAGAAAATCGGCTTATAAACTGGATAAAAAGAAAGAGGTGAACTTGGTTAGAGAAATCGATCCTACAACGTCGAACATCAAGTTTGTTAAACCAGATTCGGATGAAAACCAAAACGAACATGTTAATCGTCAAGGAGAAATTTTTATATATGCTAATGAAGTAAACATTAGTGATAAATTAGGAGGAATTACAATTAAACAAAATAGTGAAATCGTAATGTCTGAGTCGGGAGATACCGTAAAACAAATTAAGAACGATTTGTTGAAAAAGAGTTCTAGTAACTCTGAGAAACGACCGAAAAGTGCGAAGCATGGAAGATTTAAAAATTCAACAGTTACCTTGTCGGAAGATAAAAATACTACATCTACAACCGTCGAAAAAGAAGCAGTTACTGAAACAAAAATAGAAAGTGACGCAGAAAAAAAGGAGGAGAATGTTGTTAGTATTAATAAAATCGAGCATGACCAAGAATCTGTTAAATCAAATACAAGTTTGGAAGAATCAGAAGACCATAAAAACGTTATAGTGGAAGTCTCCGTTCATGACCCTCCTAAAGAAATTTCGGGAGATCTTAATACCAGTCATGCTGGCCCAAGTAAAGATGATGAAACGCTCAATTCTGGTGGCGATACTAAAGTAGACGAAAATATAATTACAGATACGGTAACGCACAAAGCAGAAGAAGACAAAGCTACTGATGGCAATGCTAACGTAGTAGTTCAAGAAAATTTAAATGAGAATATAATGACAGAGACTGTAACGCACAAAACAGAAGAAGAAAAACCTACTGCCAGTAGCAATAATAAGCCATCTTCCAGTTTAGACCCTCCAAACATAGAAGAAAAACAGTCTGAATTAGTAAACACAAGTAAATCTTCAATTATCCAAGATGATGCGAATAAAGACAAAGCAGATGACGTCAACAAAGAAAGTGAAGACATAGAACAATTCAATGAAAATCTACAGAATCAAATTGATGTCACAATAGTATCAAAAAAAGAACTAGATGATGCGACTGACAAAACAAAGTTAGAGGATGCAACGGTTGTGCTCGAAAAACCGGATAAAACTACGATCGATCCAAAATTGAATTCAAATAAGTACGTAAAAATAAATGAAGAGAAGCGAATAACACCAACAAAAACAGATGAATCTTCAATAGAAGAGTCTCCTATCTCAAATTCAACAGAGACATACCATCAAAGCTTTAAGGTACTAAAAGATGATGAATGCGTGAACAATAAACCAAGCGTATCTACAAAAATTTCAAAATGTGTCGATGAAAAATACGAAAAACTAAGACGAAGCAAAATTCCAACTCCTATCAATTTAAAAACTCCGTTATCGAAAAGCGATAAATATTTAGAACGTTACGGAAAACAAGACTATCCTGGCATCGATGTTCGGATTCCTTCTTTACCTAACATTTACGACCCCAAAGATACGACTGTAAGACATCAACGATCAATTTCAAATTTGTCTGCACCTTTAGCGTCAACTTACAGCGACAATGACAGAGAAACTGGTTCCGATATTGAAGAAGTGTGTAGTGAAACTAGGAAAAAAAAATTAAGAAAACGTTCAAAAACAAGAAATGCAAAAAGTGCCGGAAGCGATTACGAAAGCAGCAATATTATCGATTCCGGATTTGAACCCAGCCCTCGAAGTACACGATTACCAAAATCAAAACACATGACCACACGAGGTGTGAATATGACATCGGTAACTCAAACAATACAAAGTAATATAAGAAGGTAACGTAACTTCTGCTCCTCAACACCAAATACACAGTTTTAGATTGTAGGTACCATCTTGAAAGGAAAATTTTTCAACACCTCCTCGATTTAAAAAGACTTCAAATAAGATCGGGTCAACACAACGAAGCCGTGTTAGTGAAACGTGCTATTGATGCTTACCATCGATCTTGTGCAGCAACTGTGGGCGCCGGTCGATATCTATCGCAAGATTATACTTTCAAAAATTTTGAAAGGTTTTTATACAACTCGCTACGAAAAATTCAGAAAAACGGAAGCGAACATTTGCAAGGTTTCCCGGAAACTCCCAAAAATCCTCTACTTTGCACTCAAAGTACCCATCGTTGTGACCATGCGACTCACGCTTACACTGGTGTCCCGTGTGCAGCATATTGTAAATAGTATAATCAAAAAAGTTTAAAAAAAGAGATAAATCTAATTTTTAGTACCTAAAATGGATCATCACTCTATTCCCAAAATTGGGTTTGACTGTAAACCGTCTGGGTTTTTACCGAAAATTTTACCAAAAAATGCTGTTACTTTAGAACTGTGTCACGGTAATGACAAACAAGTAATATCACTGCCAGCTGAACGTTTAGATCAAAACAAACGGTATTACGTAACTTTTACCGTTAAGGGAACGGAAAACAACGGTAATACGAATGGAAAAGTTATTTCTAACCATTTACATTCGAAAAGCGACTGAAAATTGTACTTATTTATGTATGTATTTTGGTGCCTCCTGTATCACTATGTGCAATTACAAAATATTGTTTAATTTGTTACTATTTATATATTTTAAGTATGTGTTATTTTGTTTATCATAAAAATACAAAGTTTATCATTAACACGTTATCATTGTATTTCTAAAAAAATTAAACATACTGATATTTATTACAATTGGAAATTCCTCAAAACAACCTAATGTGCAAATGTAACGTAACAAATTCTCCCCTAACGACACCAAGAATCATCAAAAAGTTACTATTGAAACATAATGTTTTACTTATAAGTGACCTATGACCATAACTGAACGTGGTAGGACGTTTCTAGTATTCAATAAGGAGATCAACTATCAAAACAGTTTTCGATGTCTTCTGTTTTGTTTTCTTTTTTAATTTTATTTGGTTTAATAGAGACAATTAAAAATGTTATTGTTCAACTCATTTTAAAATTAGACAAAAGAACTACATGTTCTTTAGTTCAAAATAGGGCACTTCAGTTAAAAATTTAAAAAGTACAAAATAGTCTATCCTAGTTCTTTCTCTCTTCATCAAAGCAGCCAACATACTTATGGGTATTTAGTAAAAATTACCAACACATTGACTAAAAAGACTGATTTAGAAACGGATAAATAACGAGAAGAGCAACAATAATGAATAAATAACACCAATAAAACGATCCAACTAAACATTAACAATCAACCAGCAATCAATAATTTGTAATTGGTAACACTGCTGCAAACTCTAGGGATTTCTTATACTAAATTTAGGGTATTTTCAATGTTACTAAAAGCATGTTTCCTTACTGGTAAAAAGAAAGCATTAGGGTAGACTCTTTTGTCCTTTTTAAATTTTTAACTGAAGTGCGCTATTGGTAAATACCTCCTTAATTAAACCAAATTTTGAGTTTAGCGAATAAAAAAATTGCTTTTTTTTGTAGTTAAAATAATTCATAAACTATGCACACAATATAATTTGTAATGAGATCAATCAATTTACAAAGACATTGATTATATAAAAAAACTTATTTAGTTTGTGATCATCATTTGGTGGGTAAGGATGCAAATAAGATAAGAATTTTAATTATTCCAATTCCGAAGCTGTAGGAATCGCATATTGCGAATTGAGAGGCAACGTATTTGCCGATTCATAAAGATTTCGCACAGAATTCAGTTTTTAATCATTCTGTCACGCTTGTTGAAATAGATTTTGCCACCCTGAAACAAATATTCTACATTTTAATGTAGTTTTAAGTTTATTATTAAAAATATTACTTGTACGACCATATTGTAAAGGTTCCGTTACGATAAAAATGTTCTTAGTGCTTGCAGCCACAGATGAAAGAAAAGGCATAATTTGAACTCAGTGTGTATTTCTGTGTCTTTAAACAGCTATTTTCTTCTAAGGAAAGCTGTGAAAATCGTCGTTTTCTGGAGAAAATGATGTGTACCTACACAAACAATCAGATGAGGTAAAAATTGACGAGATAACAATTTATAGATATTTTAAAGGGTTGTGAATAAAAAAATTGTTTTGAAGAAGCGTGAAAATTAAAAAAAAATATTTTTAAAGTCGCATTACGTCACGATTCACTGAACTTTTAATTAAGGGTAACCTTGAAACTCTCAAAACACCGTAAACATACAAACATACAAACTTTTTTGACATATGTGTAAGCAGTTACATAAGTGAATCCTTCGATTATTATAGCCAACTAAGTGTTGGCAAAAATAAGAATCTCAAATCGCCTGCTATAAGTTTGCAAGAGATTCTACAATAGTAATCAAACACCGAGAATCACTCGACAGTTGTTTTGGCCTTCTTGGTCTTTTCAGGAGTGAGACAACTCAAGCGGAAGTTCACACTAGATGTCGCAACACTTATAAGTCGCATATGATGTGCCCACCTAGGGATATATAGTCGACAGCGCGCATTTGTACAATAGTTGCACTTTAGTTATCTATTCCTGAAAAGTCCCAAAACGTCCCCTATTCTCCGGAAAACAACTTCTATCATGTTTCAAACAATCCTGTTCTTCTTGAAAACCATCAAGTATTTCACAAGTTCTTGTGTTTGGCAATAATTGTGCACGAACCTTCCCATTGTCGATGCAGTTTTGGAGACAACCCACACTTTCTTTGGGGATTGTACAATCCTACCAAGTTGTCTGGCTGGACTCCATCCTCTTGGGTTTGAACGTCATACTATACCTTTATCCAATCGCTCGAAATTTGGACGTTCGTTCGCACACTCGCATGTATCAGAGTTTGTCGGTATAATCTTTCACGACCAAGCATTACGCAGACAGGTGTTTGACCTGTACTATCGTAAACAAATGATCGGTACGCCATAAGAAAAATAATAATATTGGTCTCTGTCTTTCTGATCTCGTCAACAACCTTCACTAGACATTTACCAATATCGTATTCATCCGTTCTACTATGTTGTCTTCTTGATCTTGAACAATTGGCAGACGTTTCGACGTTTGGTTGACTCAGAGTTCCGCTTTTGGTGTGAATGTAATTGCAAGAAAACTCCAAAACATAAAAAAGAACTTGACTAACGCGTCTGTCACTGTTGCTGTCTTGATTTGATATGGTATATGTTTCTGTCAATTTGGTGAAATAATCCATTGTCACTCAAATGTATTTATTTATTTCCACCATCACTATCAGGAAACGGGCTTGCTATGTTCCCGACACTGTAGTGCTTCATAGGTGCGTTTCTTTTCTTTACTGAGCCATTACCTAATGCACACAGAACACACTTGCGGCACCACTTCTTAACTTACTCTTCGGTACCAGCGAAGTTTATGGCTACCTCTATGAGACCCTAGATTTGTCGCTTCAAGCATGGGTCAATATATCATCTAATGTTCTCAGTCGAGCCAATATCAAAGTCCGTTGTGTCCCACTATCTCTAAAGATATCCACAAACGTCTGAACAGCCAGTTGCTTAATTAACCTACTCGGTGCCATAGGGTACGTCAATCGAACCAGTCCAGCATTTTTAATTTGCGCGAGATACATTTGCTGTAAATAAGAGTCTCCATATCTCATTCCCATACGTGAGATCAAAAATTCGTAGTCACTGTGGTGACCGTCAGGAATAGTCTGTAGTACATTCAGTGCTCTCCTACGCAGCGCCACAATTAAAGACGTAGCTTTTTTTTCTCTTGAGATTGCTGCCTCAAACAAACTGTTGACCGGAGTACTTCACCATCAAACGTGTGTGGTACAATCTTCATTCTGACGCCTACGTCTTCGTCGTTAGGTGCTTTTTGAAAAGTTTCTGGTTCTACTATGCTTACAGTTTCTTCCTTTTATTAACTTGTTCGGTTTATTTTTCTTCTAGAAATTTTATTCTGTCGCCTATTTTCATTAAAAGTCAAACATACACACAATTATTATTTATCCACTTAAAAGATACGTTTACTTTACGACAGGTGAGTTTTTAAACGGTAATTAGACGCTTGAACTGACGGGTGTAAAATAAATGAAAATATCCCACTTCTGACACCAACGTTGCAATGTTGTTATTCTTTGTATGGGCAGTAGTGGGTTAAATAAACAACTCCAAAATCGTATTGTTAAGAATTTATTTTAGCTGGTACAGTTATTATGATAAACACACACAATAAAAATTACACGTTTCTCAACTCGCATTAAATGACAACTCACAACTGTTCCCAAAAACCATATAAATACTCTTTTATAGAAACCACAATACTTAAGAATACAAAAGTTTTGATCATTCTGAAATTGCCGATCATTAACAATATGTCAAAATCGAAGAATTCTATAAAAAGGAAAATCAATTAATTATACATAGGTTTTTTTAAAATAAGAAAATTTGTTGTTATCTTTAATTAGAAGAACCTTTGGCTTTACTTTATAAGATCTGTTTTGAGCTTTTGAATGTTTTTTAAACATTCTATCAGTGTTTTAACCAAATTGAAAATATTTACTTCTCAAAATTTTTTTGGTTTTAAGATTTAAAAAAATTCTATTTGTTTGACTTTTAAATTTTTATAAAAATTCTTAGCACATTTAACTGCAATAGATGAAAGAAACACACAAAAAATCATCCAATAATAATTAAAGAAATTAAAAGAAATTGTTACTTTTTGATTAAAGAACAAGAAAAATTGCAGTCTCAATGTAGGTATGTACTCATGTACTATTGATTTCCTCCAAACAAAATTATAGTTTATTGTACATTATCTAATGGCACATTTTAATCAAATAACCCAAATGTCGTAAGCATATGACTATACACAGTGCATTTGATTAAAAAAATTAGCTCCTGCAATTAAGTAATGGTATTGAAAGTCTAAATGCTCGGCAAAATATCGTGCTCGTCGCCCTTGGTTACAATGTATGTAAACACGCTTATAACCAGTATAATATATTGAAGTATAAAAGGCGGATGGAGAAATGGTTCAGTGGTAGTAAATTGTGGTTATTTGGAAACCATCTTCATCTTTTGCCCAGAAGGTACAGTACAATAAAATATATATCGGCACAAATCTTCGATACAATACAATTGGTTGCCGTGACACAATCGTTAATTGATTGAAAGGCAACATAATATATATGTATTTTAACAACAGTAGTTGTAGTACAGTTTCCATGGTTCATGGTAACACCATTCGACGAAGACATTGTTTTTTTTTAACTCCATTAGTGCACAATGCGTAATGTATTTTGAGGTACTTCTGATTAAAAGATGTTACAATATATTTTCAAGACATCAAATTCCAATAGGTAAGATGTGTGATGTAAATAAAAATGTAGTGCACATATCATAGTTTTGGACACATAGTGTGCAAGTTTATATTTTGCTCCTACTTTTACCTGCCTTAACCTTTGCGGAAGGCAAGGTTATTATTATTGATTTATCTACTCGATATATTTATGTCTCTAAAATTTGATTATTAGACTTCGTACATACACGCATAAGATTAACATTAATAGCAATTAAATTAAATCGTTAACATATGATATGCAATTGTTTACAAAAGTTTACATTTATTCTGTTAAATTAAAAATTAACGTATTATCTTTTTCTGGTACAATTCAAACAAAGTATGTTGCATGGATAAAAATAACAAATTGATGTGATAATATTGAATATTCAAAGTTATTTTTTATGAATTTTTATTTATTAAGCGAAAGATTATTTATTATTCGCGTGGAGAAATTGGTTAATCGATGCCTGTAATGTTTTGGCCTGCTAACCGGGGTTCGATTCTGATTGCAGTATTTTTTTTATTAACTTTATTACCATTACAATACAATTTTATAAAGTAAAATTAATATTATGAAAAAATATTATACTTATTTTATAAAAATGGCATTGATAATAATAATCACATCGATAATAATATCATAAATAAAAAAAAATTACGGAAATCAGAATCGAACCCGGATGTTGTGGCATAAATAATTTTAAAAAGTATTAAAATACTCCTTAGTCACTTACATTACCACATAAATTTGTTCTCATTGATCTATCTAATAAAATATGTTGCTATATTGTGATCAAATTGTTTTGAATTTAACAGAGAAAAAAACCTGTCAACTTGTTTTGAAAAAGTGGCGCCTTTAGGGTGTTACGTGTTCGTCCTAATTTTAATTACTTATGTACAAAATTTTAATTTTGATTAAAAATGAATTTTGTTTTGATTATGCTCGTAATTTTAATTCTTAAAATTACAATAAATTAATTTCTTCGAGAACAAAATTGAAATATTATTTTTATTTTTAACATGCAAATGATGACATTAAATTAACCATTAAAATTTAAGGAGTTTTGGTTTTGTATGCACATAATCATAAACCATAAGAAATTTGTGTGGAGAAAATTAAAACACCCTAGACTCTAGTAATAAATTTAATTTAAATTAAAATTCTGTTCATAATAAAAATTTAATTCAGTTTAATTTAAGGAAATGTATATTTATCTGTTTAAATAATTAGGGTTGTGTTCACAAGTCAGTTCAAAAACGTACATCAAATTTTTATTTAAATTTATAATAAATATATACATAAGTAATGGAAATTCAATACATTTTATCAAGACTTAAAATTATATAATAATAGAAATGCAATAATAGTGATAGAGTAGAGTAGTGTAATCATTTAACGTACACTGTGAAAACCAAAGATAAAATTAAATTAAACGGTTACCAATAGTAAATTTTTTCGTCTTTTTTTATACATTTTGTAAAGTCACGGGATCTGAAAACTTGAATTACGTAATTTATTTTTAATGACAATTAAAAATTTTGTTGTTTGTAATTAACTAATTTTATTTATGATATTAAGTACGAAAATAGTGTGCCATAAATGCTTCTTAATGACGATTAAGCGAAAGTTTAGGGTTTGGTCGTCAACTCTGAATATATTTTTCCATTTGTATTGTTACTTTTGATACACCTAGAACTGTGCAAAGATGCTTTAAAAAAACATAGAACACACACAAACGGATATTTAAAAAAAAACACAGCATAATAAACACAGGGCAGCGCATCTTCATTATGTAAACTAATTTTGTAAATAGTGTTACTTGGGTTTAAAAGTAACGAAACAGTATCCACAACAAACATAATCGATATCTTAAAAGCTAATTAAGTTGAATATGCAAAAAACTTGGATTTAGTTTTATTTACATTTTGTTTCGTTTAGGTACGTTAGAAATGAACATAAATTTCTTAGTTAGAAATGAAATAATTATACATTATACAATAATTAAACATGATTTGCTACAACTAACCCAAAGTCGTTTTAAGCCGAATAAAATGGCTAAAAGTAATATTTTTTTAATTAGTAACTGCAAAAACACCACTCGCAAATATTCTGATGCGTGTTTATTATGCTGTGACCATTCCTCGATGTATATTTACAAATTATTCTCTAAAATATTAATAAATTATCGTTATGCTATTATGTGATTTAATAATGCTTGTCGCATTGACTGTATTTATATTAATCCACAGCGGTTCACGTAAAACTAAACATCGTACCGTTACTAACAAACGTTTAAAAGCGTATCAAAAGGTCCTAGGCCAAAACTAACTATTTACTTAGAATCAGCATTAAATTGCGTAGGAGAATGGGGGATTTAGTGAGAGGGGGTATACTAGGAGAGCTTGGGCTTATGTAGTCGAATTTTTTTAAATAAACTATATTTATATCTCAGCATTGAATTGGGGAGAGCATAGAGGGTGGTCGGGGAGGAAGAGTCTTGGGCTCATGTAGTAGAAATTTTTTTACATAAGTTATGTTTCTATATATAATTGGAGTTAGCATTGAATTTCGGAGGAGCTGGGGGGTTTGGGGAAGGAGAGTCTACCAGGGGGGCTTGGGCTAATGTAGGGGAAGTTTTGTATCAACTAGTCTATACAGAGGGGTCTAAAACGATGTACACAGTCTTTGACAGTAAATATCTTGGAAACAAAATGTCCTAGAGTTACAATTCTTTCTCGGTTGTGTAGTGCATTGTTTTCTCAACAGATAGTCATATGTGTTCAAAGTGACCACCATTAACAGCTATACAGCGTCGATGCCGCTGAACTGCTGATCGAACTACGGCTACCAGTGTGTCCGGTGTGATGGCTGCGCATGATGCTTCAATGGATTCTCGTAGTGCGTCCAGTGTAGCTGGCTTCTGTCGATAAACTTCATTCTTCAATGTTCCCCATAGGAAGAAGTCCAGTGGTGTTAGGTCTGGAGACCGTGGTGGGAACTCAATAGGACCTCTTCGACCTATCCAACGTCCAGGTACTGTGTTATCCAAGTACGCCCTTACATTTCGATGGTAGTGCGGTGCAGCACCATCCTGTTGTAGGTAGAACACCTCATCGCCAAACATCTCTCGAATAGCAGGGAAAATCGATGTTTGTAGCATTTCGAGATACACCTCACCATTTACAGTACCTTCAAAGAAGAAAGGGCCAATCAACCCGCGCGATGACAGACCACACCACACATTAATACCAGGTAAATTCACTTCCTTGTCCACGTGAACGTGTGGATTTACAGGAGCCCAGTACACACAGTTGTGACGGTTCACAGTTCCATTCAGTTTGAACTGAGCCTCGTCAGACCAGATAATTTGCACTGAAAAATCCTCGTTATCACGAACCATGTCTTCAAACCACTCGCAGTATTCAACCCTTCGATCCGGGTCGTCTTCGTTCATAGCATGCAACAATCGTGGAATGTACACCTTCCATTTGCAGACTTCAGTATTCGCCGCACGCTTGATCGGCTTACCATACTTTCGCGTGCACACTGATTCACTGATTTCTGCGGTGATCGTGCGAAGAGTTGCAACACCGCAGCACTGCGAGCTGGAGTTCTTACTGTCCGTGGTCGCCCCGTTCTTCTTTTAATCACATCTTTAACAGTCCCATCATTTTTAAATTTATCCCGAATACGGGCAGTTGTTCGACGTGTTGGTGGATCGGTACCAAACTCAGCCCGCCAACGTCGTTGTACCTCTTGAATGTTCTCAAACTTCCAATACCATTTCAGTACGGCCTTGCGTTGCTCAAAAGTCAGTCTTACAGCCATGTTGCGGTTTATACAGTTCGTTTGTTATTTTATTTGCACATGCGCATCACACTCTCATCATGTGACTCATAACCATTGCTATCTGTTGAGAAAATAATGCACTACACAACCGCAAAAGAATTGTAACTCTAGGACATTTTGTTTACAAGATATTTACTGTCAAAGACTGTGTACATCGTTTTGGACCCCTCTGTATACTAAAATCCAAAATTTGTGTGTTTGTTTGTTTGTTAGGGTTTTATAGACTCGGTCCCTGAAGGTCCTAGGACAAAACTAACTATATAATTGGCATCAGCATTGAATTGTAGGGAAGAATAAAGGGGTTTGAAAAGCGAGTATCAACCAGGGGGGCTTGGAATCATCTAGTACAAAATTTTTTTGTTTTACTATAAATAGTTGGACTTAGCATTGAATTTTTGGGGAAAATAGGGGAGGTTCGAGGATGAAGGTTCCACCAGGAGGGCTTGGGCTCATGTAGTGGATTTATATTTCTAACATCCGCCCGCTAAGACAGGGCTTTCAACTAGTTATAATTAACTCCTATTGGTAAATTTTATAAAAATCGGACAGGTAGTTTTCTTGATACCCTGTTTACCTACATAGAGTGAAATTAACAAAAAAATGTAACTGGTCATCGGTATGTAAGCAACAAGTACTGATCCGTTTTTCTTAAAACATTCCTTATGCGTATTTTTTAAAATGATGAATGTAAACACACTTTCAAAAACCAAAATGACAACTGTAGCAAAGAGGAATTTTAGTGTAAACAGAATATTTTAAAAAATATTTTTAAATTTGTTGTAAGTGAAAGTTCATAATTTATGTTTGCATATGAATTCTGATACAATAAGTAATTTGGTTTACACACACTAATTACCTAACTTGTAGGCAACAGTACCTACGTTAAACACGTAATTTAAGAACTGAATCAAATCAATGGCTTGTGATTCTTGAGGAACAAAACGAAGCACCTACACAGGTAGTGTTTTACCCCTTTGGGAGTTGTCAGGGTACATGGACAACAACGTTTTCTTTATTAACGTTTAGCTTATGACAACTCTTTCGGGGTAGCGATATCATTAAAGAAATGAATTACCAAAATTAAAAATTAAACAAAAGTTGTTGCAAATTAGATTTTCTACAGCCGGTTTATTTTTCAACCCGCTACTAGTACGATTTCAATGAAACTTAGTGTTTACTGTTTTTAGACTACCAGATTTTAGCCAAAACATGTTTTTTAGAATTTTTTTAAAATAAATATTTTTCTTTTTTAAATTTTTAAAATTATACTATGACTACTCCATACTTTAACACAAAAAGAGAAGACAGAACTATTGACCATAAATGGAAATAACAACAATAATGATGACAGCTATACTTATAATAAATAAAAATCACGAACGTATATTTTAAGGGAAAAATAATAAGCAATGCAGAATTAATATACCAAAAAGAAAAAAGAAAAACAACAAAAAGCAAACATCATGGTGAACAAAAGAGATTACGGTAGAAATTAATAAAAGAAGGAAGTATAAAAACAAACAAGAAAATAGTGCAACAGATGTAAAGAACTACTAAAGTTATAATCAAAATTCCCAAGTAAAGGCAAGAGAAGATTTAGAGAAATAAAAATATCAAAAAAACCATAACTATTCTATAGGACACTAAAAACTTTAAGAATAGATAAAACGCAAAATACAACAAAAAATAGTACAAAGAAAGAATATTTTGAAAAATTATAACTGATCCTGAAAAAGATGAAACTGAAAACAATAAATTATTAAGATACATATAAACGGTGGTAAGAAATAAAAAACTTAAAATGGTAATAAAGGAATGAAAATACGGGAAAGTAGCTGGATGTTACAGAATAAAGAGTACAGCAAAAAAAGAGATACATAACTAAGTAGGTATATACAGCAAAAACTACTAAAAGTTTGGACCATGCAAAATAGTGCGATAATTATAGAAGAAAAACGAGGGGTAAGGTATTCTAGTCAAAATAAAAAATACCAGTAAAGAAAAAAGAAAAGAAGAAAAGACGGAGAAAAACATGGAATAGAAAAGTACTAAAACTAAAAGAAAAAAAACATTAAAAAAAAACAAAAAATGGAAAAAGTTTTATTACCGATAAGTAGGGCTTCACAAATAGTTATTTTTTGTCTTTTGCAATGTTTTTACTCATAAATTATTAAATTTATTTGAATTTTTGTAATTAAGAAGAAAAAAATTCAGGAATAACCGAGGCTTGTGTGGTATTCTGTAAGAAAATTTATAAATGCAGACACAAATGAAACTTGACATTTTAAATTGTTCTCTACTCTTAACAAATTTTTACTTAAATTTTCATAAATACTACCATTAGTGGTTAAAATTATTCTCTGCATATTATTAAACACGATTGGTATTTAGAAATTCAACGAATCAGTCGATTCTTTTTTACTACTTCTAAGTTACTATTTTAATATTTGACAAGTGACAGATGATTGAATTTCCAAAAATATTGCTAATACTTTTTTTTAAATAACAATTGTTGTTAAGTCCATTTGCTTGACTTATCCCGATGATGTCATGTATGAATTAAATTACGAAATAACCATCGTCTGTAATTTAAAGCAAAAATATAGGACGGATACTAACCTTTTGTATTTACTTATTTGTTGATTGAGGTTATATTACATTAAATACACCGAAAATTTTGAAGTAAACAAAGGTATTTTTGGTTAATTGTTTACTAATTACTTCAATGACTAAAGTGTAAACACAGATGATGATTAAAATTATGTTTCCGTATTTTGTTTTCTCAAAGCACAACGTACAGTAATGTTTTTGTGCAGTGTTTTGGTGTTTTCTTTTCTGTTACGTCAGTAAAGTTACTAAAAATTCAATCTTTATGATTAAATCAAATAAATTCACATTAACTCACAATATTGCCATTCAAGTTCGGATATGGAGTACAGCTGAATGTTTGGCGTTAGCATTTAACACCTTTGTCTTTGCACCGTTAATATGAAGTCAAGTTAAAAAGCTAACTTCATGAACGAACAAACTATTGATATCACATTTAGAAACTAGTTTCGTCTATACAATAATAATTAACAATAACATCACTCATTACAGAATTTAGAAAATAGAAAGAATAGAAAAAGTAATAGGTACATATAAATAGTTTATACATAAAACAGACTATGCGTACAAAATGTGAATCACGCAATTATTAGACACGCACATTTTTTAAAATGTTGTCGTCAACCTATGCCATTTATTTAGTACTGTGCATTTAATTTTTTGAGTCGCTGTACATTTCAGTAAAATTACAATTTCTGTAAAGAAAGAAATACCTACTAGTTAAGAAAAAATGTTTAATGTTTAAACATTATTCTAGTTAGTAAGTCTAACAACTGTATTAATAAGTAATGATGTCAGAGACATTTTATTCGGCCGCGCCTCGTTTAAATTATTAATACTTTAGTTTAGCCCGTAGAAGTTGCCTCATTTTTTATTTAACCATTGTGAGAAATGAAAAAAAAGTTATCTTTATATTTCAAAGGTAATTTTGTTATATTTAATCAATTATTTCAAAATTTGTAGTTACTTCTTATTTCAAAAGTTAAATTAATCTCAGTTTTTTGCATTTTTAATGAAAATAATTCACTTTATTGGGAGCCTTTATTACTTTGTTACATGCCGGTCACATTTGACATGGTTCGGACCAGACCTGGTTGCGTTGCTGACAAAGCTAGTCTTTTGCAACAGTTGCAGTGAAGAAGTTTCAAGGTTAAATCAATACGCAATACGTGGTTTAGTACATAGTGCGATGGCGTGATAGGAGTGCAAGACGTGTCACCCCCAACACGACATACAGAATGTGAAAATTAAAAGAAGACTGATTTGCTTGATCGGTAAAAAGTATTTTTTTCAAAAAGTGGTTTCTCATTATTGTTTGGATCTTACGCGGGTTTGAACTGAGCAGAGCTGTTCCATTTACTCAGCTTATAACACAATAGCTCTAAAGAAGGAATTGGTTTTTACGTTTTTACGCCCACCAAGGTCACGATCTATAAAACGATAAAAGGTTTTTACTGTTACGCGCTATCGGTCGTTAATGTTAAATAACATTTCTCCGTTCTGTCAGAAAGATACTTATAAGAAAGCACTATCGAAATCTGGCTTGTTTTATTAACGTTTGGAAACCTCTAAACGAAAATTTGAATAAAATTATTTGTCCACATTTCTAATTATATTTCCTTCTTTTATTCTTGTTCTTCTTTTCTGCGCCTGTGTATCTTTATCTCTTGCTGTTATCTTCTCATCTATACATCTTCCCTCATGTCTTAACCTTTTTATCTAAATTGAAAACAACGTTTAATAGACATCCCTGTTTTAGCTATTTCCTCGTTCAAAATTATCGTCTTAACTTCCTGCCCAGTCTTGTTTTGGTTAATCCTTATTTTTCTTGTGTTTACAAATAATTCAAAAACTGTTCCTCTTTTCGTTGCAACCTTTTTCTTGTTCTAATTTTCTCTCTGTTTATCTTAAATCTCATGTTTTTTGGATTTGTATACTAAGCATATTATTCCCTCCTTCTACTCTTCTGGTATTTCCTCTTCTTTGTATATGTTTTCTTGCTTAATTATTCTTATATTCAATCCGTCCCTTCTCCTTTCTACACTAACGGTTATCATAACAGATTGTTTGGAAAGACCATCGAGATCCATAAACAACCACAAATTTTCAACAAAAAGGAAGAAATCCTAAAACTGAACCAGATTTGGAATCCAATCCTTTGAACCAGTATAAAAACAACCTGCGCAGCAGACTTCATCAGTCTACATCCCATATTGGAAATAGAAGTACCTCTGAAGAAGTTGACTACTTGCCTAAGCAAAATCTTAGGAAGAATCTCCAACCAACGACGGTTATTAGACCCCACACTTTTCATTACTCTCTTCATTTTTTCTCTTCTCATTCACCACTTTCTTCTTATAAATTTCTTAAGTCTCCTTTGTTTACTTACTCTTCTCTTTTTTCTAATATATTGTAGCACTGTTCTATGCATTTTATTCTTACGTTCTTCCTTTTTTTCGTACTTTTATAAATTATGGTTATATATATATATTAGTTATATACTATCGGCTGCCGGTAAGATGATTGGAATGACCGAGTTGGTAGTTGAGTTAAAGTAAAATTCAGATAAGTCACTCGCACGTTACCAACCACACTTAAAAAACTTAACGAACAAAAATTACCAAGAAAAGAATTATATAACCTTCAAGAGACAATTTTTTTGAAAAATCTTAGAGTTGATCCGAATTCAATGAAGAGTTTTTTCCATATTATCTCAATGCACATCAATAGGAGGTATCCTATTTAAAATGGTAATCTCGGTCTTTTTTCTCTGACCCCCTTGTCAATCTTAGGGTGATCGAAGATTATTCTTAATACGTGATCCATATTTGTGGTCTTGATAATTTATGAGCATGCTAACCACTCCATCTAACGACTGTTCAAATAAAAGACTAAACTGAGCAGACCGTGGAATGAAATTGATTAAATTATTTCGACAGGATACAGTATATGTAACCTAAAATTGGCAGAAATTATTGAGTGCGTTCACCCAGCCTGAGCGCACTTTGTTTCGATACATGTTGGCTAGATTTTATGTATCAAAACATCAAAACACGATGGATATTTGTCAGCTGTCAAAATGGCTGTGAAGTATTTATAACCTTAAAAAACGTGTTAGATTAACGCTAACAGGTTTTTGATTTGCCTATCGATTATCGTTTGATTTATTCACAATTGGAAAAGCAACATTGACATTTAAAATTTTATGTAATGCTGTAGTAACTATGGTAATTTAGTATAAATTTAGTAGTCGAAAACGACGCAAACACATAGTAGCAAACACGTTAAAGTGAGACTTTTAGTAGCAGCGAAGAAGTTGCTTTGGTGCACTCAGACCTAAACATTGTATCAAGTGACTACTTTGATTACCAATTGTCAAAGAAAATGCCAAGACCTACTCAGCCCAGTTTTTTCTTTACACTGTATGTTAAGAAAGAATTTGAGTTTATGTAATATTTACCGTTTTTTTCCAACATGTTAATAAAAGCCAATTTTTTGCATAGTTGTTGCAGTTATCCAAATGTTTTTATTTCACTCTATCTTGTGCTACACTCACTTTATTTTCGGTAAAGTCATTGGATACGTTCGGTTATGTTTTTCTTCCCACCCAGAGTTCTTATTTGAATTGTTTTCTTTTCTCTTTTCTACACATTTACTTCGTATACTATAGGATCGTTATAATTACTGTACCTATTATATACAAGGCGAATCACCACCAACGGGACGGAGAATTATAGCAAAACAGTAAAAGTTTTGTCACTTTGGTAGCTTGCGGGTTGATAAATTTTACATTTTAAAATTATTTTGAAATATACAGTATGTCCCAAAAAAAGTGTGCCACATCAAAGTTATATTTTTTTCTTATCGGACACCTTGCATCTTATTGTGTTTTGATTGCCCGTAAAAAGTAAGGTATACTTTTATAAAAGTTCCCTATACTTTGACACAGAGTGTTCTGAGTTATGTCGATATTTCTTAAAATATATAGAGTATTAAAAAATTCAATATCTTCTAATCCAATACTCTTACGTCTAAATAGTTGAATATTAGATGAATGTATTTCATAATCAAATATTAAACATCTCTTTACAGGGTGTGCGGAATTAGTTAATAATTGGATCATTCAATATGTAATATAAGCTTTATTTTAAATGAACCTTGTTATATTCAATCATTATTGTGAGGTATAACGTATATTATACAATCGTTGAATAATATCTTATTATCAAGTAAAATCAAGTGGTGTTCTATGCTGTTATGTTCACTCATTATTGTGAGTAAAGATATATATTATATAATCGTTGACCATAATATCTTATTATCAAGTCGTAATGAATGCTGTTATATTCACTCAGTATTATGAGTAATAACATATATTATAGAATCGTTAAATAATATCTCATTATCAATTTATTTATAAAAATACATCACTTATTTACAACCCGTCAGTCTCTAAACCACTTTACTTACTTGAGAACATTAAACACACATTAAAAAATGTTAAATAATCATAATTTAAATATGCTTTACAGATCAAGAACTCCATCAAGAACAATGGAACGTTACGAGAAATTATGTAAATTAGGAGAAGGAAGTTACGGTTTAGTCTATAAGTGTAGAAACAGAGACACCGGAGAAATTGTTGCAATAAAAAAATTTGCAGAAAGCGAAGACGATCCGTTAATTAGAAAAATTGCACTTAGGGAAATAAGACTTTTAAAAGTGAGGTTAATTAAGATTTAAACCTATTTTATTTCTTGACATTTTTAGAATTTAAAGCATCCAAATTTAGTAAATCTTTTAGAGGTTTTTAGAAGAAAAAGGCGCTTGCATTTAGTATTCGAGTTTTGCGAACGAACTGTTCTGAATGAACTCGAAAGGTATCCCAGAGGTTGTCCAGAACTGGTTACTCAGCAAATAGTGTGGCAAACGTTGCAAGCAGTTGCATATTGTCACCAACATGGTTGCATACATAGAGATATTAAACCAGAAAATATTTTGTTGACCGCAAACGGGGTCGTGAAATTATGTGATTTTGGTTTTGCACGTATGTTAAGTATGTGTCGTTCTGTTTTTGTTCAAGCTTGTTAATTGATTCTGTTTTTAAGGTCCTGGAGAGAATTATACAGACTACGTAGCTACTAGATGGTATCGATCTCCTGAACTGCTCGTGGGAGATACACAGTATGGAACTCCAGTTGATGTTTGGGCAATTGGTAATAATGTTAATGTTTTTGGGTTTTCTGAATCACACTTCAATTTGACAGGTTGTGTGTTGGCTGAGTTAACTAAAGGAGAAGCGTTGTGGCCGGGAAAATCCGATGTGGATCAATTGTATTTAATAAGATGTACCATTGGAGACTTGCTACCTAGGCACATGCACGTATTTAAAACTAACGATTTCTTTCAAGGAGTGTCGCTACCTGTTCCTCAACAACTGTGTCCACTTGATGTAAAGTTGCCGATGTGCAACTCAACTATACTAGATTTTTTAAAAGTATGTTTAAAATTAGGGCATGGATCGTTAACAAAAATTCTTCTTCGTGGTTTCATGTTGTGACGTAACTAGTTTTAAGAATAAACGTATGCACTTCAACACTCACAGTCGTTACAGTTAACTGTTGGCATTTTCTTAGTTTTATACTATTCATACGTGTCCATGTTACACGAGATGTCGTTAAACACACATTTTACCTATGTAACTAGTTTTGTTCTTTTTTGTTCTTCTTTTACCATGCGGATGTTGTTGCTTTACCTTCCATTTTTATATCCATTCCTTTGGTTTTTTGTTTGGTTTATTCTGTTGCTTTTCTAACAATCCTATACAGTGTTTTTTCTATTTGTTATCTTTTGAATTTTTAATTTCTTTATCTCCTTATTCATTTCTCTCTTATAATCATCTTACGTTATTCTTTACACCTCCTGGCATTTTCTTATATTCCTCTACTTGTATGTTTTCTTTTCTATCTCCTCTTCCCTTTATTTCTTTTTTTCTTTTCCCTACTATTTTGTCAACTTTATATTCTTCCAACTTCCATTCATTTCCTGGACCATATCTCCTTCTCTCTAAATTCTTCTTTTTCTTCTTGTTTTCTTTTTTTTTAAATGTTATTGCATTGTATAATTTACTATATTGAATTGGTATTTGCATATTTTTTATTAATTCATACATTTTTGTCTTGCATAATAGTTTAGTCCTGATTATCTGTTTTTTCATTATTTTGTGTGTTATTTCTTTATCCTACTATTTTTTTGTCAATGTCGTGACTGGCGCTTGTACCCACCCATTATATTTTGTCATGCAATGACTGTGCTGTTATATTGTATGTTTTATTTACCTATTTTAATGTTTACACACTTAATTTATATTATTAGATATGAATACTAAAGTGGGTTTGCATGTTTAGGATTTAGTGGTTTTCTTAAACCTTGAAGCAAATGCTTTGACAAGACGAACCAATCCTCAATTGCACACCGTTTGGTCACTACACTAAACAGGTTTATACTGATCTTATGAGGCATCATACATAACACTTACATCACAATACAATATTAAAAAATGTACTATACGAATAAATAAATAAATAGTTCGTGGTATAGAAACCAAAATTACAAACTAAAGATCAAAAACATAGTGCAACAGGACAAACTATAAAATAAAAAAAAAACATCATACAAAATCGCAGTAGATGAGAGCACATGTTAAAAATGGTACCAGTGTTTAGACCAATAATTCCAGTTACATCATTACATCCCACATCCATCTGAAGTTCAAATTTCCCTTTTTCAGAAATGTCTAGATAGAGATCCCGCAAAACGGTGGACTTGTGATCAACTACTAACCCATTTGTACTTCGAAAATTTTAATTTTAAAGTAGATGACGAAGACGAATCGAATTTCGACAAAAACTTACGAGAAAAATCTCGCGTAAGTTATCGCAACGCATCTAAAAAACTGATTACTTCAACGTTTATTTTCAGAATTCGAACAACGGCATGTCTTTACCACAGTTGACGGACATAAAACAAGTAAGTCCGTACAAGCAGTCACTACAACAACGTACAAACAAAATTGAACATTTACCAACAATATGACAAAAATTACCAATTCTCTCTAAATAGAATCTGCATAAATTGTTCACTTATAAATAATTATTGTTGAACACATATTTATTTATTAATGTCAAAAATAAGTTAAGAACATAATTCAACACGAATTCAAAACTTGTTAATTATCTAATAATATTTGAATATAGAATTGAAATCGTAGTCCCTATATTTATACAATCATTAAAATATAAATTAAAATATCGAAGTAGTCAATAAATACATGCCACTATTTTTGTTTATATTTACAAATGTATAATAGGATTAGTAGTAATAAAAAATTGTACGAACTGTTAAATGTAAATTACACCCATATTATCTACTCTCACCTGCATTACTTTCGGTAATTTTTGAGCTACAGTAAAGCTTGCCCGTATTTTTATTACATCTTTGTTATTGTATTCTATCTGCAGCGTCATGTCGTTGCGCTAGTCATAAATTTTGTTCAAATTTCTGCTTCAATCTTCTAGAAAGTTCCTTTGTCTTATCTTTTTCCACAAATCACTGAAGCTCTCCATTCAGTCAAACGTTTTTACAAAAACAGTTTTAAAGTTGCAATAATCTGTGCGTTTTTACCTCTTACCCTACTCCTGTAAGATGCATTTTGGCATTTTTCCATCACCATCAACTCTGGTCAATGATGTAAAATGTCTACCTTTGTTTTTAACTACCTTCAACAAATTGGGATTACGTGATACAACATTTGGGTTTTATACGATTGACACCGGTGTCGGTAGCTATTGAAATATGTTATTTAACAGCTGTTGTCCAGGATGTAATTCTCCGATTCCTTGCACAACGACAACATCGATGATTTATCTTGAGAGTGTTATCCCGAACCACCCATCTTTTATCAGGTCGCTGTCAGGACAACTCGAGGTTAGGACAACTAACCAACGATACAACTCGTCGGATAAATTTTGTCGGAATATTTTTAGCTTGCTCTGTAACTTATCATCATATCAATAAAATAGAATTTTTAAACAATCAAAAATAAGAAAAAATTATTCATTTACATCGTTTTCTTAGGAAAGTCTACAATGTGTAGGTTTGGAAAGCTTTCACGAGCCTTCTAATGCGGTTATCGTCGTCTTTACATTTTCTCAATTTTTGAAGGAGGTTGATGACCTTGTACAAGATGCTCGTACTATCTCTCCCTTTCTCAGAATATCTAATAATTACCACATAGTTGGGTGTTAAATCCATAATTTCAAATTTTGTGAGTGCTTTTTTAGCTCGGCGGATTATGCCCAAAAACTAATCAGATCTTCGGTATTAAATGACACCTGCATGCTAAGTTTTAATAAACTTTGACTTGTATATATCTTGTTCATATTAAGAGGAATACGTACTAGCAGCGCGCCATCGCTAAACATGCACTGTCTATAAGTACCCTCAAAACAGCTTTTAATTTTAAATGTTTGAAGTAAATCTTAATGTTTTATGAAAGACAAAACTTGAGGCGTTGTCACTGTAATATTACTTTTTTTTCAAAATGCTTACTTATTGATTTTTATATTTGAATTTGTACATTTTATTAATAGAAATAAATACAAAATCAAAATTCTACTACAACCACAACAAAGTCCCTTCTTATATCTTCCAATTTCAATTAAAACATTGCTGATATCTTAAAAATTTGAGTCAATTTTATAGGTGCTTTGAGACCATTCGACGCATTAAAATGCTTACTTATAGTGCATGATTTAGCGGAAACGCATTGCTAGTACGTATTCCTCTTAAGTGAAAAAAAAAAGATGTTATAATTTTTGGTTTGAAATCCGACTTATACCATCTTATGTATATAAAGTAACCACTTTATTTACGCGAGTTTTCCCACTGGCCAATTTTACCACTGGTCAGTTACCCTGACTGGGAGATCGCCGACAGCGAATTATTCCGTCTTTCATAGTATTTCCATTAGAAGCACGGCGCAGCCATATTGTTTTGGCATGTATTCGAAAATATTTTTAAAATTGTATCCCACTTCTGAATAATTTCTATCCTGATCTGACTATTGGTTTTATTTTGGCCAAATTAAAAAATTAAAACTGACTACCTGATTCATTTTGTTCAATATAAAAATTGTTTTATGTCATCCATGAGACGCACATTAATACTGAGTACGGACGGCGTACCTAAAGGTGGTTAAGTAAAAGAACAAATATTTAACTACAGAATCAGTTGACATTTATCTACAACTGTGTAAGTCATGTCGGAAAAAAACTGAAAATTATGAAGAAAGAGTTAGTGATGAAGCCTATCGTACATAAACCCAACTTAATTTATTTGACATGCAATATAATCTTGATGATAATTTTAAGTTTACATTCATTTATTAAGGCTATCCTTTTACTAAATTCGTTATTTTACGAACTTATGCAGCAAAAAAGCAGAAGACATCTTCATCACTTTTGGTTCACTTTACATTCTGTGATGGTAATTTTTATTAGCATAGTTCAATCCGAACTACTTCTTGGATTTTATGTCGGTTACGTATCTCTTGGCCCTTTGCAATAAGCAACCAAACGTACTTAGTAATAAACTAAGAAAAATGTGTGTTAATGTGCAAAGCGCTATCTAAGCGATAGCTTTAATGTTTGTAACACACGTTGCCGATAAAGCCAAGATAACTTGTAGAAAGTACACACGCAACAAAAGAACACCTGATGCAGCATTTCGCTCTTATTGTGAGCTCATCAGAGATGTATACTTAAGTGCGGTATACGACTGTACAAGACGGCGGTTGGTCTTTTAAGCTCTCGTGGAGCAATGAACATAAGTAAAATGTGTGTCTTGCGACATCTCGTGTAAACATTGACAAGTATGAATAGTATAAACTAAGAAAAATGCCAACAGTTAACTGTAATGGCATGTGTGTGCTAATGTGCAAAGCGAATTTTGTTGGCGGAAGCGCAAAATTAGTGATTTTTCTTTTGCCAAGCCCTCACATTGCTGCGTTTTTTAGTTACTTTTGGTCTGGCTTGACAGACAAGAAAACACCAAAAAAATGACAAGTGACAGATGACAACTCTGACAACTGACAAATCTCGTTATGATAAAACATTATACCTATTAGTTTCAAGTTGTAATACAATCCCAAAACTTACAAAGCAACACAACCTTGAATACAACACACATCTGTCAGGTCAGGATATCAACTAAGCATCTGCATGTGACGTCATGCTTTGAAGGTCATTTAGTTTGGTGTACAAACAAACAGCCGCCATTATAGACACACCAATGGGTTGTCATTAGCAACAGAGAAAGTTTTGTTTGTCTAGGAACAGACTTTTGAAGTCGTTGTATAAGATGGTGTTTTGTTTAGTAGTTAAGTATGGTAGTACATCTTTGCTTGGTAAAAATGTACAACTAAATTAAATTAGATACATGTTTAAATGGTCCTTATCTGATGATATGTATTTGCTCATATAAGACCTTATTTATTCACTAAGTCTGTTATACAATACACACGTATAAATCGCACTCAAGCATAAGGAACTTGTATATGAGAAAATGTAGTAAACAGAGGTTATGTATTATTGTTGTTTGTTCACCAAACTGAAATAAATGTCACGTAATGCTGATGCCTAACTGTCAAATGTTATACCCCCTATGACCGCTGCTGTGAGTACGGACCTTTAATCATTCAAATACCAACTTGAAGTACGGAACATTATCGTTATAGGTATAAACTTTCAGTAATTTTATAACGATACTGATATTGGTGTCGTTATAGACCTATTAATGTTGCAAAGCTGAAATAATATATTAAAGAACTAGAAGACGCATTTTATAAGACGAGTACAGTTTCGAAAACTTCACGGCTCGTTTTCGAAAGTACGAGTTGCTAAAATGCCTTCTGAAACGAATTCTTTACACTGTTTTTTCTATTTTGCGCTTTTCAGATTGATTTTAAAATAAAATTTCGCGAGTTTTTAAATTTAGAGAATTTTGAGGTGTAATTGCTAAGGTGGCAATATTTTCATTAAACTTTGGTTTAAATACTAGTTTAAGTTTAATTAGTACATTTATCATATGTTTCATTAAAAAAATAGGTGGAAATAAAAATAAGTAGATAAATAAATATACTGAACATTAATTATGATTTAAATTAATGCACACCAAACTTACTGACAGCTTGGACACAGTATACAATAACATTCAGTAGGGACAGATCGCATGTCCTTGATGACAAAATTTACCTCGCGCATGACAGCCAGTTGGTAGGACTTCGTATGTTTCCCGGTAGTGGCGTAGCCATCGCTATTCAAAATTTAAAAAATATAGCTAGAAATATTTTCACTTTTGTCTTACAATAAAAATTCTTTGTGTGTAGGTATTTTAATTACAAAAATAATATTTATTGGAAATGATCCAACTTGATGAAGAAGCAACCGCAACAATTGAAGTTATCAAATTATTTGACAAATTTTTTGATATTTTGAATTCTTCACGAACAAGCAATACAAAAGAATATAATTGTGCTTTTACGGGGTTGGAATATCAGAAAAATTTCCTAAGCAAATGTTTACGATTTCTAGAAACACTTAAAGTAAATAAACACCAAAGAAATTTTAATAAACTAAAGTCTGAAGGATTTAAGTATTTATTGACTTTCAAAAGGTACTTTCTCAAAACTTCTTTCATTCTCCACGTCAAAACTGTTTACCAGATTACGGTGAGATCTTAAAATTAAATTTAGACACTATTTCGAGATCTGTGGATGTAAATGCACCTTTAGAAACGCAATATTTCATAATAACTTTGAAAAACTATGATTACCATTACCATAACATTGAAGAAAACTCAATCAGGTACACACTTGTGGTTACCTAATCCAAAAATGTTTAAGTGATGTAGGCAAACAATATGCAAATGATCATAAAGACCTTGACAAAACTTCTTTGTACGCTAATTTCCGGAGCTACCAGAACAAAAACCTCCAATTGTTTGGCAAGTTGTATATGCCCAATGACAATTCTTTCCATTTCGTTTGTGAACTGGAACAGCTTTTCGAGAAAAATTTTAAAACTACTGTCTTCTTGGATCGTACTTTGTCACAATTTATAAATGTATACCTTAGAGCTACCTTCATTTATGGCTGTGAACATTTCCCATATACATATTTATTGAAATTATATAGTAGAATGTGGTTATTTTGCGTCTTAAAATTTGTAAACAAAAACTTTCAATTTACAAATGATGAGGGTGAACATATAAAAAGAAAAACAATTATTTGGCAGCATACTTAAGTGTTTTTACAATTCTTTTGGTTCACTTTGCATTAAAGCCCTGGGGCCGAAACCGTTCTACATTTTAGTATTTTATAATAAACAAGTAAAAGTTGGCGCTTGAAACTGTAGTAAATTTTCGATTTAATTAATTTATTGCACGATTATTTATCGCATAAATTCTCTTACAACAAAACGATTCAGGACATTTGAATTTGAGGTTAACAAGTATTACAGTGTTGACACAACAGTGTTTTATCACAACGCCATCTATATCGATTTCTAAGAAGTCCTACCAGAGATATGAAAACGTTATTGTATACTGTGGCTTGGACGTTATCAGTGTGACCACCGTTTGGAATAAAAATTGTTATATATCTATAAAAGAACTCAATTTTCTATAAAAGAACTCATTTGGATGCTTTTATAGCTCTGTAAGCGATCCAAAATAGAAAAAAGATATTTATTACAATAATATTCACTCGATTTAATACTTATATTTAAATCTCCTACAAAAAAATGAAAGTTGTTGTTAAGCTTATAACTGTTATCTAGATATTGGTAGGTTGTCACAAAACTGGTCAACACAAGTTATAGGTGGCTTGTAAACAGCACTCTACAACTACACTGTATGTATTTTTACATAAAGTCTGTCATTTTGATTAACACAACCTTCATTATAAATTAAATTAAAGTCAGGAATATCAAAATAATGTATGTTGTTTATTTGCCATGTTTCGTAATGCAATTAAGTACATAACAGGCTGAGCTTAGTTTTACCAAAGACAGTCGTCCTAAGCTGCCCTTTTAGTGAGGCACTACAAAGCAAGTTGCTTTGTATGCAATGAATGCTGCCACTGATTTAATCTACCTTTGTTAAAAATGACCTTGTAATGTATGGAATATTTAAGAAAATATGACGACACTATCCATAGAATTGAAAACAACTTTAATCTGTCAATGTCTAATCATACAATGATTTAAAAAAATAATCATTCATTTTGACTTTGAAATTAGTGTGAATTTATATCTGGCGCCGAAATGTAAGCGTGTTTTACTGCATAGTTGTGAAGTCAACGACTTGTTGAGATATACCCGATGTTATTTTTCAATCAGAAAATGTAAAAATTGTGATTCAAGTCGAGTCTTAACCTAAGATAAAATGGGGTCCAATTTTTCGATGTCGTCAATGGCACTGGTAACTTTTGAAGTAATCAACGAAATTTTTATAGCCGTTGCCACTGGTTTGGCCGGTATTGTTGTATTGGCGAATCACGGAATAAAAAGTGATGAAATTCTTAAAACGGTGATAGTGTCGACCGTAACGTTAAGTTGCATGTTGTTTTGTTTTCAAGCACGTGAAAGTGCACAACCGTCGGCTGATAAAGTTATTTTTATTACCGGATGTGATTCGGGCTTGGGATACTCGTTTGCGCAACATCTGTGTGAGATGGGCTTTACAGTTTTGGCGGGTTGTTTGAGTTTGGAATCTAAAGGCGCGCAAAAATTACGATGTATGTTTGGTGAGAAAATTCAACATATTGAGTTGGATATTACACGAAGTACTAGTGTAGAAGTGGCTGTTGATGTCGTCAATCAAGTTCTTAAAGCCCATCCTAACTATAGTAAGTACTTCTTCTATTATTTTTTGTACTTTATTATCTTATTCATATTTGGTAGGAGATTCTGTTTTGTTCGATTTTTCTAAAAAAATACTTAAATAAATGTCTGTCCAAATAACAAAGAATATTAACCTACGACGTAAAGAAGCATATATAATATAATATAAATTACTTGTGAATGACCTTGAGCCATGATTTTAATACTACAAACTCATTGGCGTTCTTAAATTTTACCATAAATAAGTAAGGCAATCTTACTTAATACATGGGCTTCCTGTTAAAATATATATGCAAGTGTTAGATTGTCAACTTTTGAAGTCTGAAAGTACCTAATTACAAAGGTAACGCCACTGACTTTGTAGTTTCAAAATTGCCAAATATTGTTACATAACATAGTATAAAAAGATCACACTATATAATATATCTTATACAGGGTAAATCAGTATAAAGCTTTTAAGTAAATACAGTTAAGAAAATAAGTGTACAGAGTGGCGTATAAAAGTACTACATAAAAGTATTTGGTTTATATAAACTTTTTCAATTCATTATAGTGTATATAATGTATCAATACCCAAAGTTTTACTTTAGATCTGAGTACATGGCAGCTATCCATGAGATGGCGACACCGACTATTACTTGCTGCCTTGCATCTCTTTTATTCAGTTTAAAACGCAAAGTTAAGTGATTTAGAACCATTCTTTTTTAATAATTAATTTGATTTGTTTTCTATAAATCGAATTACACAATTTCATATATGTATAGTAATTAAGTATTAGAATCGATTAAGTATGTTGTGTAATGTAAGATCCTAGAGGGTGGGTTTATATTGTTTCCCCACCAGTATTAAACGGAAGTGCGTGCTATTTTTGTATTTTGTTTAGTAGACCAAGAGAAGTAGCTTAGTCGAATTAGCCCCCCTCAGAAAATTTTTGACGTTTGCACACGAAAGAGAACAGCTAGCACAATTTTGCTGAGGCGACCTTAGCCCCCAAAAAAATATCGAATTTTGTGATGTTTGAACACAATAGAGAATAGCTAGCACAAGCCAGCACAGCTTTGTTCAATTCTAGCACACCTGTAATAACGGAGTTATTAAGGGCTGGCTTACTAGATTCACCCCGTTATTAAAGGTGTGCTAGCGTTGAACATAGTTGTGCTAGCGTTAAACATAGTTGTGCTAGCCTGTGCTAGCTCAGCTCTTTAATGTTCAAACATCAAAAGTTTGAATTATTCTTGAGGGGGGCTGGCTTCTTAGATTTAACCCTCAATAACACCGTTATGAAAGGTATGCTAGCGTTGAGCAAAGTTGTGCTAGCCTGTGCTACCTATTCTCTTCCGTATGCAAACATAAAAAATTCTATTTTTTTTGTAGGAGGGTTGAGGTCGCCTTAACCCCCTCAGATTCAAACCTCAATAACTACGTCAGTAAAGGTGTGCTAGCGTTGTGCAAAGTTCTGCTAACCTGTGCTAGCTGTTCTCTGCCGAATGTTTATTATACTGTGCCTATAACATAGATTGAGATTAACCTAACAGACTTCCATTTTTCCAAAAGTATTTCCACGACTAGCATTTTCGGACTTGTTGTTGTCCCGAATTTTTTTTCTTCAAAACTCTTGAGGATCATAAGGCAAAAGAATTATCATATCTGTCGTTGTAATCGTTTTATCGTTTACATCTCATAGAAAAAAAAGCATTTTTAGTTTTTCCAAAACTTTCGTTCACCTTTTTCATTTTTTCTTTTTCTAAAAACCTTATTCGAGAGTATTACAAACATTTAAAAAAAACATTACCCAAATTCTTTTTCACTTTCTTTATTGCTTTCTTCATTTCTTCTTTTCTTAACTCTCTCTCTTGCGTCTTATATTGTTTTCTTGTTTTCTTTGTTTTGTACAGTTTTTCTCTTTTTTTAACATATTAAGTTTTCTTCCTATTTGTTTCTTCTTCTACTTTTGTTCCCATGATTGTTTTTCTCGAAAAGTTTTTTTATTATTTTTTACATATTTCATTCAAGTTTGCTTTTATCTTTAAATATTCGCGCTTTTTATTCTATTTTTTCACACCTTTTTTTATTTTATATTCTCTTTTCTGTTACCTCAAAGGAATGGAACCGTAACTGCAGCGTCTATGTATAACAACTAAAGGAAACACTAAAAACTGCACAAAAAACTATAATAGTACACGTTTTTGGGTAGCTAAGCTATCACCACTGTCAATTCGCTGATGATGGTAGTTTAGTTATCGAAACACGTGTACGAATATAGTTTTTTTTGTGTAGTTTTTTGGTTTTTCTGTTTATGGTTAATTATTTTCTCTATCTCTTTGTTGCTTCATTTCTTTGTTTTAGCATAATCATTTCTAATGGGTACGGCTTGTTACTTTTTTTTCATTTTTTGGCACATACTCTATTACTGATTGTATATTTTTACTTATATACTTGTACTCACATTTCCCTTCTTCTTCCATAGTTCCGTTCCTTACTGTTCAACCTCTTCTTCACAAAACTCTACTAACCGTATTATTCCTTGTCCGTTTTTTTATCCATTTACCCTTCCACTTAACATTATCTCTCATTCTAGCCTTAAAATCTCTCCTATAATCAATATGACGGCTGCGTTCAAACCTACGAAGAAGATTCAGCAGACTATTAGAACAACAACAGAAAGAGACCCTTTCTTAGCAGCTGGAGTTTATCTTATACCTTGTTCTTGTGGCAATGTATACATAAAAACCACCAAGTAATCGATGAGAACTAGACTTAAAGATCACAGACGCCTGGGATACATCCAGAAGTCAACGGTAGCCGAACATTACTCTAGCAATGGAGATTACAGGATACTCCAATTGCTAGCAACTATTGACGGTATCACAATAGATTGGTTAAAGACGCCATCGAGATTCATAATAATCCAGAAAACATCAACAGGAACGAAGAAACCGTAAGGTATAAATAGATCTGGAATCCTATCTTTAAAAACTTCCGAACGTCACCTTACCGAAGATCCGCACTTGATTTTTTGAAGGAGAAACCAGCTGTCTTCATCCAGTATCGGATAGGAACGGACTTCTGAAGATTTTTCCAATCAACGACGGCCTTTTAAATCCAAATCCAGACGACACAAGTTAACTACGGTTACAATTTGAACTTGGTCCAATCCTGGAAGACATTAACATCATAATGTAACGTTTATAGAATTTAAAGACGTGTACATTTACTTGACAACAAACTTAATTATCGTTTGTACAACCAAGCGTTTGTATTCTAAATTAGTCATTCTTAAAAGAAAGTATTATATTCCAATGATATCAATTCGCAGCCGGAAACGTGATTTTTAATTTAAAATTAGAAAGATAAAAATTTATACAGAAGTACACACGCAACAAAAAGTGTGTACTTCTGTACAAGTTATCTTGGCTTTATCGGCAACGTGTGTTACAAGCATTAAAGCTATCGCTTAGATAGCGCTTTGCACTTTAACACACACATGCCGTTACAGTTAACTGTTGGCATTTTTCTTAGTTTATACTATTCATACGTGTCAATGTTTACACGAGATGTCGCAAGACACACATTTTACTTATAAAAATTTATATTTTGCATTATAAAGGCCGGTAAATGGAAACTATCTATGTGTTATAATTTTTGTTTTAATTTATTTATTAATACGTAAGTTTTATATTTAATTGTCATTGTTGTAATGCACCTTACGAAATTAACATCTTTTAGGCATAATAATGCTAATAACAATTAGCGAAACGACGAAATTATAATTAAAAATTAAATTAAAGACTTTTTCGGGCCGATTTCCTTTTTCCATTACCAAATTCTAGTAATTGCATTTAATTGCGTAGGAATATCCGGAAACATACGTTTTATTTAACTGTATTTTCTCATAAAATTAAAATATAATATTTGTAATACAAGAACTATAATACAATAGTTAACATTGTTAAGCTGGAACTGTAAATGTGAAGCAATATTTTAAACGATCTCCGGTGTACGCTGGTCTCTTATACCGCCAGTGTCTTATGCTGCATAAGCAACAGTTACTTTACCTTTGAGTGTAGAACCGGGTCCCTATTCCTTTTCGTTACATGCGCGAGATTCAACTTTTTTTACGGTTGCGATGGATTGCCTGTACATTTATTTATTTATTTAACCGTATGGTACATTACACAAATATTGTATTGTGATGTAGGTGTTATGTATGGTGCCCCAGAAGATCAGTATAAACTTGTATAGTGTGGTGATGAAACCGTGTGCAATAGTGGATTGGTTTGTCTTGGCAAAGCATTTACTTCAAGGTTTAGGAAAACCACTAAAACATAAACATGCCAACCCTTACCCACCCTAGTGTTCACATGTAACAATATTAATTAAGTCTGTAAACATTATAGAAGGTAAATAAGAACATAAAATATAAAACAGCACAGCCATTGCATGACGACATATAATGGACCGGTCCAAGCGCCAGTCACGACAATGACGAAAAAATAGTAGGTTAAAGAAATAGCAAAACAAAATAATGGAAAAACAGATAATCAAGACAAGAATACAAAACATTGCTGAACTTTAGATGTCCTTCAGATTTGTAAGCCATAATATTGCTTCGTCCGTTAAATTATGAATGTTTGGAAACCCTCCTTTAAACTTCGTTAATTGACAATCCTCTACAATATGTGTAACGGTCTCTGGTTCGTTTCCACAGTCACAATTTTGATTAGAAATCGCACCCCATTTGAACAACATAGAGTTGCATTTTGAATGGCCTGTTCTTATGCGATTTACTTTTGACCAATTTTTTCTTTTTTGATCAAAGCCGGGACTTCTATTGTTGGATCATCAATGAGATGTTTATGAAAATATCAACTCCAGACCATAATTTTTTCCACTCTTCAACTTCAGAAAAAGCCGTACTTAATTAGTAGTCTTGCAACCATATAGGACTTTGAGATGTAAGTCTTTTAGCAGGAGGGTTGTCAGTGTCATTCCAAATTGGTAACTTTTTGTTAAGTTGGCATTTATCCCATTCTCGTTTTAACGCAGCTTTTCGTCGAATGTTCGATGGAGTAATATTACAAAGAACAGGAAGCCAATCAAGAGGAGTAGATTTAATGGTTCCACTAATTATACGCATAGTGCAATTCAACTGGGCATCTATTTTTTTTGTATGATAACTATTCAACCAGACAGGAGCACAATATTCTGCTGTAGAATAAAATAATGCCAATACAGCTGTACAAAGTGTCTTTGCATCTGCTCCCCAAGTTGTTCCAACTAATTTTTGAATGACATTATTTCTTGTTTTAATTTTTTGTTTGACTTTTTCTAAATGATTTTTGTAAATTAAAAACGTATCTAAAGTTACTCCCAGATAAACTGGATTAAAATTATGGTTTAACTTTGTATTATCAAAGATAACATTAAGTTTTCTACTTTTTTCTCTATTACTTAAATGAAAACAAGAAACCTCGGTCTTTTTAAGATTGGGGCATAATCGCCATTTTTAAATAATTTTCCATAATACGCAAATCATCAGATAGTTTATTTTCAATTTCGAAAAATCTGAATGTTGAAATGAAATTGCCATATCATCGGCGTAGACATAAATGTGGACTATAATTTTTGTTCTAATGACTTCTAATGACTAATTTTTTCCAGAATTATGGGCGTTGATCAATAATGCTGGTGTTATGGTGTTTGGCGAATTTGAATGGTTAACAGAAAAAATAGTAAAGAAGCACTTAGACGTGAACCTTTCCGGTACGTTTAAACTTACAAAAGCATTTTGTCCACTGCTGAGGCAACACAAAGGTAACTACAGAACAATTACTTGACGTTCGGTAACAACAACTTTCCAGCTCGACTTATCAATATCTCAAGCCATTGTGCTCTAGCAGCACTTCCGAGTTTATCAATATATGGTGCTACGAAAGCGGCTTTAAAAGGTTGGAATGACGCGTTACGAGTCGAATTGCAAAAGTACGGAATTGACGTGATCCTTTTCATACCTGGTTCGTTTATTCATCAAAGTAACATAATGGCGTCCCAAGTCGAAAGTTGTTTGGAGATGTACAATTCGTTCACTAAAGAACAATTAGAATTTTATGAGGATTATTTTAATCGTTATAGCAATTATATAAACATTTTGGCCGGGCCTAGGATTGTACAAAAAATCGACGACGCTCATTTGTATCGTAAATTGGAGAATGCAGTATTAGATGTACCCCCTTCGCCTATTTATGTTCGTGAATCGTTTTATTATAGCATGTACCACGTGCTTTTTAAATACAGCCCTATTACAGTTAGGGACTACTTAATTAAGAGATTTATGCAAATGCCCGTTTATCATGTTCAAGATGTTTAAGCATTTTACATATATTGCATTTTTTTATTATATAGTATTATTGAAATATTTTGTATTTATTGCATACCTATAGTATATGTATAGTCTACTAATATTGTTTTAAGAAATCCTAATAAGAGAAGTTAAACTATAGCATGAAACAACTCTCAGAATAATTACTAATGTACAGCAAATCATTAAATGAAAGATCTTTACAGTGTAACACATAATAGCGTTCCAAACGGAATGGTACAAAAAACCGATCACCTACTCTTGTTACAACTAACCATAATATAAATTAACAGCGTAGATAAACAATTTAGGTCAGCAGTTGAACTAACTGGACGTTAATCTAAATAAGGTTTAAAACATAGCGCGTGACTGTGAAATCTGACTTGAACCTAATTACCTACTTCTAGAGATACTTTCATGATACATAATATGCGAGATGTTAATTATTTTCAAAGTAAAACACGTATAAGTAGTGTGACCAACTATATCAAAATACTTGAAACCATTAGTTTTTAACAAAAAAACAATTGCAAACAAGGAAAAGTGTTTAAGTGACCATAATTTGTTAGGATCGCTTTTGTATAAGGTGCGTTTTTTGGTTAACATTGTGTTCTAAAATTCGGTTCGTAAATTTATTAAACACTGACAAAGAATACCTAAAATATTCCCAACATCTGGAAAGGCCATAAAAACGAAAAAATGTACCTACCGTACTCTGGGGTGAATTGGGACAATTTTGAAGATTTTTTTAAAATTCTGACTAAACGAACAAAATTTCTCAAAATGTTTTTTTATGGTAACTTATTCAAAGTTATTAACGGACATACTGCATTTATCTTATTGTCCCTATTCGCTTTTGTAGTGGGGGTCAATAGAAACACGTCATTGTTTCTCATATCGTTCTTGTTCAATCCTATGAGGTTAATAAGGGCTTTGTATTTGCTTTAAAAAGTTTTTAGGATATTAAGTAGGCATCTACTACATATATATATACCTTTTGTTTCATATGTGTAGATAACGAAACGATACAGGTACTAGGGAGTTTTTGGATATAATAAAAACAAATACAGTAAACGCTAAAATCACATAAGTCCCTTATATGGTATACGCATGCGCAGAAGGGGCTCACGTTATTTTAGCGTTTACCAGTATTTGTTTTTACAATGTCCATAAACTCCCTATTGTTAAGATAAAACTTTACGTCATAATGTATATAGGAACATAACTAACTAGGTAAATTATCTCTTCAAATCTCGAGAACATCTGTCTGGGTGTAACGGTTGCAGTTCACAAATAAGTAATAGATAAAATTGAAGTGACGGCTCTAGCGATGCAACCTAGAAGAAAAAGAAACACAAGAGTATTGGGCACGAAGTAGAGTACTAAATGCTTGGAGGATCCCGAATTTATAAACGTTAGCACAGCAGTGTCCGGCTAAGTCGGTGAGATGGGGAAGGTTCTTAGGAGAGCTAAAAGAAATAACTGCTGAGTAACGTGGCGCCACCTGCTGCGTAACGGAGAGAAATAAAACCGATCAGCAGGAATTCAACTGGTTTTACTTAAAATCTATCACGCTACAACAAATGCAAATTTAAGAGAGAGAGACAAAAGACAAATATAACACATACAATTTAAAATATAAGGATTATTTAGTAAGAACGACAAAGGCTGTCGCATAGAACTTGCGTGCGTTAGAAATAACCAATTACTCGTAGTACGCGATCAAATCTGAATTAGTTCAGTTAAGTTTCTCGTTTATTAATCCCAAAATGTAGATAGCGTACCAATTTAAGATTGGTGAATAGGAAACTTGACGTACACTTGCCACGTACACGCGGTGGCTAAAAACTAATAACACACGTTTCAGATATAAGATGTAGCTTCTGCCAATCCAAAAGGCCGTTGGATTCAGCGTACCCCTCGAAACTCTGATGGAGTTCGTGCCAACAACAACTAGCGTGAGAGTATGGACATGCAAAATATGAATTGGTTCCTTAAAATCTGTTTATGGTTGTACGTAATGCTGATAAGGACGGTCCTTGCTAAAGACACAGCTACTTGAAGATTAGAATGAGTTCGCTGGGAAAGAATAGAAGACCCACTTCTAGGAGTCAAAAGTCGTCGTTGTGAAGAGCGGGCGCCTCGCATGCAAATACCCTAAACCGTTGTAGGAGATTCGGCCAGGTGTCCCCGAGATCGGCGACAATATGAACGCAGGCACGTTTTGTGTCACAAACGGAAGCGTAATTGCTCGTTCCAGCGCCCCCGAAAATTTCCAGAAATTCAATTGTGAGAAGGATTTGAGGTCCAGACACGTGCTAAATCATATGTCGTAATTAGCAATTAATAAAACCGCTAAATCCACCAAAATAATAGCAAAGAAACCCACTTACGGAGTAAATTGGTCGTGTATATTTCCACACTCAATTATTGTGAAATTATCGAAGCCACATAGCAGTTTTATGTTTAATTTTTAGCTTCGTACAGTACGGCCATTCGCCCAAAGAGACAAGGAACGTTTTTCAAGATGTCGGCCCGCCGCTTTGAGTAGAAATCCCCGAATCTCGATTCACCAATCGGAAAATTCGGTTCAGAGCGCGGTAAATTTGATTCTTGTTGCTACGCGCAACTTGAAAATTTTGAACCATAACATGGGGAGTCCCAACAAATTTGTTTCCTACTGTCGTAGCACTTTACCGTAAAATACTTTTTTTAATTCCATTGCTATATTTAAATCCCAGCCACATATTTTGAGCTCCTCCATTTTTTCCTGCTTCTAAATTACCTTTTATTTCGTTTTCTTCTTGGTCACCTACTACATCTTCGATAAGTTCACCTTCATTTTCGCTAAATTCTTTTCCTTTCCCTTGGCTTGAGTCTTCCCCTTTCAGATCACTCTTATGATTATCATCACTACTTTCGTCAGCGTTAGTTTTGAAGTCATCAGGATAATATGTTTTTTAGACCATTTCCTTTCGTCATTCAATTTAAAGTCTGATTTAAGAGTCTAGGAAAGATCTTTTATCAAATGGATAATTGGTATTCCTTCCTTCGATCTTCGTTTGTTCTAAAACTGCTCTCCAGTGTATCTTAAGGAATCTAAATACAGCAACTCCTATGGCGAAGCAAGGTGGCTTGAGTTTGTGAGCAAAAAAGAAAATGAGACGAGATCTGAACTACAGTCGGAAACAAATGTGAACTCAATTTGTCTGAAACGAAAAGTTGTCTCAATTCAAAACGTATGACATACGTATGACAAAACTATGTTTTGAAGTCAGTCAAGAAAGTGTTCATCGATCCACCCTGGTTTACTTCTTTTTATATTTTATCTCTTTGGGACCACCTTGGATCCAAAAGGTCATACAAATATACCGCCTTCTACATGAGAGTTCTCCCGATGGAGTTCATGATTCGTTCGGGATATTTGCATCTCTTTTAATAATAATCAGCTTACCTCGTCTAGGATTATCCGATAGAGTAGACTCGTCGTAATTTGTTATGAGATGAGCGGTACATCTTCCGAGGTGGCACCAAGTTTTTAAGAATAGGCGTCGATGCTTTCAAGGCCTGATTTTGAAATCCATTTGATAAACCTAAGTGCCCAATCGGGCCCCGCGAGATTCCCCCATCGCTCTAAATAATATTTTAAAAAATAACGAATATCAAAAACGTTGTGCACCTTTTCAACAAATTTAATTTTTCAAAGCTGTGGGTAATGCTATTTGTAATCTTTCTTTTTAATTTTCAGGTTAGGTTTAGAATAATATTGATGCAGAGCGCACTTTGAAATCTTCCATTTAGCTGCTGCTGTTCTCAGAGGCATCCCCTTTTTACATTCAGAACTGCATTCCGAACGCACTATGGATCAACAGAAACGTGTGTTCCAGCGTTTGGGGTCTTTTTTATACGTTCTTCTCATTTCTAAACACCACCTGTATAAAAAAACAATTTATTTATTCATAAAAGCATAAAGGTATATTGTCAAATAACATCATAAACATTATTGGCACAAAACGTTTCAAACGTATTCTTTGCCATGTCCCCATTAACCCCAATTTAGCTATTTAGGTCTTGTTTTGCAAAGAAACGATTGAAAGAATGCCTTAACGTAAAATTCCAAAATGACAAATTACTTACCAAATACAACTTCATCAACCATCTGTTTCATTCAGTCAACAGTTTGAAGGTTATGATATTTTTGAAGAAAACGACAATTGACAGGCAGTGTTGCCAAATGCCGCCTTATGTTTTTTGCCACCTACCTGTGTGTTACGTGAAAAAGAATTCCACATCAATCATTTATGAAAACAGAACATAAATTGGGGGTGTGCACCAAAGTTCAGAGGGAGAGAGGGTGTGGTGTGCCAAATGTTTGCTTTCGTGGAATACCCGGGTCAAATTAAAAGGTTGCCAAATCGTCAAATATTAAAAGAAATTCGTTAAAGTCAAAAGGGCGCCAAACGGGAATGATTTGGTGATTAACTTCCAGCCCTCGATTGCCGTAAGCTCAGCCAGAAGAATATTTTCTATGACCTACCTTGCGAAAGTACTGTCACTAATCTGTAAAGTTGTCAAAACGCACATAAAACAATCAATTATGTATTAAAAGGCTTCTGACAACGAAACATTAACATATTCATTGCATTTGGAACATCTACATAATAAAAATAATTATCCTATAATCTATTGGTAATAAAGATAGACACAAAAATATACAATTGAATCTTATTGACCACGTGCTCCCTAATTTACAATTGTTAATTAACCTAAAAAGAATACAAAAAGAAAATAATATTTATAGCTTTGCATTCTTTAATTTAAAATTAACTCAATCAATAAAAATTGACCTTGGCCGTCACTTCATAAATGTATCATAAAATTGACCTGGCCTTGGATTGACTTACATAATTGTATTAAATTTACATAAACACAAATAAAAGTAATAAGAGTAGTTACACGCAAATGCGCTTTTTCGTTAAAACAAATACGCAGGAATTCACTTCACAATGTCTACAAAATTTACATTGGGTTTCAAGTATTTTCATTTAATTTCGGCAAAGTTCTCAAATTTTTGTTTACTTAATTAAATCTATAGCATAAATACCTGATGTGCCAAGTTAACGATAACGCCGGGCTGCAGGAAGCGAGGAACTAGATGAAGCTCGCACGGGAATGAATATACGGAAGCGGCCCTGATTAAAGTCAATCACACGGACGGCCAGCATCAAGGTCGAAAGCCGGCAAGCGGAAATCGTAATGATTCTTTTCTTTTACAAAATGCCTGAAAATGGGTGTTGCTACAGAAATTCTTTTTACTAAATACCACACTGGCAGTTGTCACGATGAAGCACAAACTACCCAGCTAGATTTATGCAAGCGTAGTGCGGGAAATGTGTTGTAGGTAATACAATGAATTGGCATAACACAGTTTAACAAGCCAAAGCGAAATTTTATGCGAATGCGAAGAATATATTTAGGCAAATCAACATCAAAAATACAAACAAAGGTTACACATGCAGAAAAATTACAAATGACGAATCGCTCTACTTTTTGCCACAAACCAGATTTTAATAACTTTATTTTTATTTTCTTGTCCCTATTCATCCTAGTTTACGGGATCGATAATAAGCTTCATTGTAGATACAATTCAAAATTAGTACCATAACTGCTATAGTTTATTATGTGAGAGAAACGACATGTAAACAAAATAGATTACAAAATCTGATTGAGATAGGGGACTATAACCAAATAAACTATGGTTGTTGCGGCTAATGCATCGTGAGAAATTTGTGTTTTGGGACAAATCCTTCTACTTGTTGAATGAAAGCTTAAAAATGACCATAGAATCACGTCGGTGTATTACTCCATGCGTTTCACTATATTATTTATACGTATGATGGGTTCACTATACGATAAGTACAGTATCTTACAATCCAATATAAACACACCGTATACATTCGTAAGTGACATTTAAAAATGAAGTTTTATATGTATTTTGAAATGCCAACAATTTTGGCTACTGTACGATTTATTAGCTCCGCTAAAATTTCCAGCCGACCAATTATAAATACAATGGCCCACTTAGTGTGTTATCAATGTATTGGAGATTCTCAAAAAGTTTATTCGCCGTGCGATTCCTCGTTTTTTAAACTTACTAACTCGGAAGAAAAATATAATATGAGCCACCAATGCAATCACATTCAGAATGATTTTTGTGCAAAGCTAGTGTACAAATATGCAGAATATTCAATAACCATAAGGGGTTGTACAAATAAAGTAGATGATGACGATAATCGTTTACGAGAAGGATGTAGCTTTATGAAACCCTTTTCAACTGACAATTTCAGCGAATTAATTTTATGTACATGTAAAGGACATTTGTGTAATGCAACTGTAAAATTTATTTCGTTTAAGTTTTTGGTACTGTTAAGTTTTGTTTATATTAAGGTATAATTCGAGTGTATCATTTATATTTTGAAAGCCAATACAAAATATTAATTTTACTTATGCTTACGGTTTGCCTCACGCTGCTCAGATAAAAAATGTTTCTTCCAAGTCTCTTAAATTAGAAAATTTAAAATAAATTAACTTTTTCTATTTAACAACAAAATTACACTGTCGTCACAAATGAACAATATTATAAATGCAAATGAACGATCATATATTTTACGGTCGTGTTCGCGTTTATATACCCTCGAAACCAACAATCGAAAATCGTAACCTTGGAACTAACTTTCAATGGTAATACTAATTTTTTAACAAAACAACGTTATGTTAAAAATGGTATTCAAGGAAATTCGGACCCACAACGCAGAATATATAATACGCTACGCCCCACAATCTCGTTTCTTTGTAAGTTATTATCGCAGAATAATAATGTTCAGAAGCGTAACTCACTGCTATCAGAGCCGTACTAGAAAGTATGACTTAAAGACAGTGCTGTATTTAACAAACTTTTGATAAACCTATAGAGTTTCAAATGTCATTTAGGCCTGTGTTTTATTGTTTAGAGTTAGTAATTCATAAGAAAATATTGCTATGAATAAACCAAAGTAACCCAGCTCTGTGTTAAACAAACTTAGTTTAGGTGAGATATTGCCTATTTTAAAGTTTTTAGTGTGTGAATTTGGTGAAAATCCGTTTCCTTCAGTAAACACTTTAATCTAAAATTACAACAAAAATAAATTAGTAATGCTGGGAATCACATAATTAAAGGAATTTTTGAACTCAAGGAATCGATTGCAACGCTCTAAAACCGATTAGAAGTTGCGCCGGTTTGAAAATTGCAAAAAAGAATTTTAATTAAATAATTGTGTGCAAAAAAAAACACAAATTACGTAGAAACAAGAAAAATTTGAACATAAGTGCCTTTATACCATGGAAGGAAACTAAAAAAACACATACCTATAAAACACTTGGAAAACAAAGAAAGAGAACATACCTGCGATTAGCAGCTTCCCAAAAAAATTAGATGTTAATACGAAATTTTAATTTTAATTAATTATTATTTTTATTTCTGGTTGGTAAAGTTTTTCTTTTTTTTGCAAGTCAAATTATTAATTGCAATCTTTTACAATCCGAATAATTCGGTTAACGTTCATCAAAAGTACCAACGAATTTCATCTTAATTTCACATTTTAAAAATAAGCAATTTAATTTTATATCAGTTTTATGGCTAACTTTAACAGAAGATGCAAGAAATGGGACCGATGACTTTCCACGAAATATCGGTCGCCATTTTGTTCGTGCTCGCCGTACTATTATTGTTATTCAGGCAGCCTCAGTTCATACCCGGATGGCCTACGCTGATCACAAATACTAAGGTAAGTAACTGATAAAATTCTTTTTGAGTTTTATGAAATTTTGTTTTTGATAGGTGAAGGATGGGACTGCTGCTATGATTATTGTGATGTTGCTTTTCATCGTCCCGTCGCACCTCAATTTTATTAATGTCTTCCGTAAGAGCAAGAGCGCCAGACCGCCAGCGCCCGCTGCACCGCTTGTTACATGGAAAGTTGTTCAACAGAAGCTTCCGTGGGGTTTAATTTCCCTGCTAGGTGGTGCTTTCGCGCTGGCCGAAGGCTCGCAGAGAACCGGAATGAGAAAACTTATCGCGAAACAATTGCACGGCCTCATCAGAATTTACAATTTTGGAACAATGGCGATCTCGACCCTGCTAGCTTTAAATCAAATTTTCCAGTAACTGAGCCGTGGCGAATGTGATATTGCAAGTATTAGCCGAATTAGAGAAAGACACCGCTTGTATTTGATGATGCCGGCCGGTTCAGCGTGTTTGCACGCTTTTTGCGACCGCTTGCAATATACCGACCAAACAAATGATAATCGCCGGATTGGGCGTTAACGTAATCGCCGGATTGGGCGTTAACGTAATCGCCTTCGTAGTTTTAATAGCGACGGGCCGTTTATTACGACCTCGGCGATTTTCCAAGTTGGGCTTGGGAAAACGCGACCAAAACGACATAATATTATTTTGTTGACTACAAAACAAAACAATTTAGTTTAATTGATTTAGTTTAAGCTCATTGATATTTATTATGCCGGAATATCCAAAAATTATCTTGGTCAAGGGTGGTTGTGGAATGTAAAACGTTTGTCTTAGTTTACGTTTGAAATAATTATGTCACTTTCACACTGACATCATCAATAACCTACAAAATTCATACCTATTTATATCAGCACAATGACTTGACAGATTCTGACACAACAAAACATATTCAAAAATCTAAAGTAAGACAAACGTTTTACATTCCACAACCACCCTTGACCAAGATAATTTTTGATATCCCGGTATGACATCTACGTTATCACACGACCTCCGTTTTTAATGTAAACATGTTTGTTTTTTGTTATCGCGGGAACAACTGTTCAATTAATTTTTTTTGCGTTTAATGTACTTATAAGCAACCCCTCAAATGGTATTTCTCGGAAAAGGACAAGATATATTTTTTGACATAATGTTTTTGTTGAAAAACTTTATTTTAAGACAATAAATATTGCATTTCTTTTTATTCTTGTTTTTGGATGGTTCCCAAAATGTTTTTTTTTTTTGGTTTTTGGCGGTCACTGGTTCGTGTCTACTATTCCGAATTTCACTCTTTCGAAACACAATCTTCTTACTTTGATTTTAGACATTACATTATAATCCTTGTTTAGATACGCAAAGAAGGCTCTAACTTTTCTAAATATAATGTGAAACCGGTTCTGGTGTTTTGTCTAAGAACTTAACCTACAATAAGATAACCTATAAATTTCGATCTTGTACGCAGCAATCAGGCATTTCAACGCTTTTGCCAAAATGGTGTCTGTGAGACAAACAAACCTTTGTTTTCATTCGAATGTGTGTAATTTCAGTTAATTTTTTGTATTTTTAGTGGTTGTTTTAATTAAGTTAGTTATAGAATATGTGGAAGAGTATTTTAACTCAATTTATGTTTAAAATTACAAATAACAAGGATTCTAAAAAACTTAACTTAACACTGGCATTATGGTACATTACAAATTAATTAAATGTATAAACTATATTAAAATCCTATAACTCAACGATAAAACTCATCTAATTATACGTAAGTTTTCCCTACAGTAGCCATTTTTAAAGGTCTTTGACAGCTATCTGACAGAGCATTGAAATGCCTTATTAACGACTCCAACAACGAAACCACAGACACAGAAAAATAAACGATTCAGAAACTTCACTTGACTGTCGGCACTTTGACGTTGGATGGGAAACATTTTTTTCGCGTACCTCGCCCTGGACATCCTTTTAATCACAATATGAATTGAGTGGCTGTTTAGATTTTGTGCGGAGTGTACAGTTTCTTCAAGCGGCACATTCTTTCTTTTTTTAAGGAATTTCAATAAACACAAGGAAAATAAGAAAAAGAGTGTTTATTTATTTATAATAATTACTCAGCCGCAGTTATTTATAGGAAGAGTTCATTACTCCTTGGTGCCAAATACTGTCATTGTCTAATCTAACAAATGTCGATTTGTAAATTTAATTTATTAAAGTACACAATTAAATATAGTATAAAATTTCATATAATAAATAAATAGTAATAAATCTTTATTTGTTTTTAAATTAACAAATAGATTCGGTTAACTAAAACTAAATTCACATTAGCACAACAAAATTCGCAAAATATCTACTAATTTAATTTTTTTGCCGCATTCCTCCGTTAGATGATTATTATTGTATTCTTCTTCCTTTCTTCCATCCATCTTCTTCTGTTTTCTACCTCTTTCATCCATTTTATGCCCTCTCCATTTTCTCCTAGCAGCACTTCCCTTCTCACTTCCTCTCTCCTTTATTCGCTACATTCTTCTACCATGTGCTCTACATTCTCCCAATTTTCCCCAGACGTCCTATACATTCTTTCTTCATCTTTTTTCCAATATTTATTTCCATTTTCCTCATTCCCTAATCTATACCTCGCTACCATATGTTTTTCTTTTATGTTTTTCTTTTATGTTCAATCCACCTGTAATATATTTTGGTATCTCTTCCACCATTATATATTTGTATTTTGTGTTATACTTTGTTTCTTTTTATTTTTATCTTTCTTTCTTGTTTTTTTTTCATCTCAAGGTAATTAGTTCCAACTTCCAACAGGCTACACAAATACAGGGTGTTCCATTTAAGCTAAGCAAGTTGTTTAAGTTTTAAAGTGTTAGTGTTATGCGGTAGTATTAAAAACACCCTGTACATCATAACGTGAAAATAAATATTGCAAAAAGAATGTTGAAAGCTCTTAGTAAGGTGGTGTAAGACAAAGTTGCTTGTTTTTATTTATTTTGAAGTAATTGTATTTCTTTGGAGGGTCTGCAAATTAGTTAAAATCGATTTATCTCAGAAATGGAAGTAAGTAGGTATAGGAACATGTTAACAAATATACATTATTTTTTATCGTACGTGTTTCTGAAGTACCCTGTACAATCCAAACTATTTTTAAAACGTGGTTTCAAATAATCTCGATATATGTTTTGTTAAGATTTCATACATTAGGTATTTGTCGTTTTAATGCTACAGAATAATTCGTTGTTAGTGCCCCACCTTGTATGTATAGGTACTAAAAGTTACTGTGTGCTTGAATACAATAAAATGTTTCGGTTCAATATACAGGGTGTCTAACCAAGAATGGTCTAATCTTTGTAGAAGTGTTCCTTGACCAATTCAAAGTTAAAATAATTCTCTGAAGTTTTTTCAAATAGGATTTCGTTTTCGAGATATTGCTCTTTAAACTTTCAGCTCTAATTGGGTCATGGTCATGCTATGATCAAGTTCTTTACATTCTTACCATTGTCATATCTAGTGTAAAGCACAGTATTACCATGAACAAATCTATTGACGGTAACATAAACAGCGAAAAGTACAGACATCTGTTGGAATTCGACCTACCCGGCATCAGTGGCGGAACTAGCCTCTAACTTTGGCGTGGGCCATTGGGTGGGAACACAAAATTTTAGATGGACCGATACAATTATATAACATTTCAGAATAAATAATTAGCAAATAATTTATTACTCACCTAATGTAGTAAAATTCGACTTTGCAATTTCAGATTCGATGTTTATTATCGCTAGGTAATTCAGTCTTCCACTAGTCATCGAGTTGCGCATGTAATTTTTTAAACGATTTAAAGTACGTCCGCAAGCGCACTAGAAACAGGAATTGTAGCACATATTGCTGTCAGTTTAAACGATTCCCACAAAGCTATCTTGTATTTATTCAACATGTCAAGGAATTCCATGATTGAATTTATTTTTACATTATTTTCTGTTTTGAATGTATTTATAGTAGTAGGTAAAATACGGAATTCCGACTGTAAGTAAGCAAGTAAGTAAGTTTATTCATCTAATAATAAGATGTTTACAAATATCACCAGCAACTCCAAATCACTTTGATAACATTTAGCTAAAGACACGACCGATTCCAACTTTAAAAATGACGAATTTTGAGTGGTAGAGCTTCAGTTTCATTAACGATTTCATTAGATTTTCCAAAACGATTTTTAATTTCATTAATTATTAAATCGAGTGCAAGAAAAAAATATGTATTCTAAAGTCATCTTTATTTTGCAGAATTTCTTCAAATTATGAGTGACAATAAAGTTTTCGAATTTTTTCGGAATTTTTCTTTTTCTTTTTTTAGACTCAGTTTCAGATGGTAAGTCTATATTGTTTTCTAAGCAAATATTTTATGCTTCGGAGAAAACTGTTAAAAAATCGGCATTTTTCTTGTCAATTCTCATCTTAGTAGTTAATGGTTTCCAAAAAGGAGCTAATGTGCATTTCTTGCTGTACAGCATTGCCTTAATGACATTAATTGTTGATCTCAAGGTGTTCTACATTTTGTCATCAATTGATTTTTCTGTGAAATGCATACATTTGGAGAAAATGCATTTAAAAATTGTTTTGGCACTTTTTTTGAGTTTTCAAAAAGACGCACCAAGGTAGCACATGCCAATCGCAAAGACAGCTTAAGTACGTCATTCTTCAACGATTAAAACAACTTTTACCCTTGCGGCAGTTTTTTCATTCAAACTATTTTTTTTAGAACGAATTTATTTTAAAAACATTATTGAATGTTTGAGTGCATTTCAAATTTCAATTGAAAGTTTACTCGAACTTTTGTTCGTGTGTTTTGCACTTATTACATTCACAGATGTTTTCTACTCTATCTTATATAATTTATTAATAAAAAAAAGTGGTTTAAATTCAGCATTTTTTTTTAAGATAACTTCATCAGCGAGGTGTGGACTAGTAATTATAATTACCGAATCAATTACATCGCGTAGAAAACCGATAAAACTTGGCGCCTTAAGGAACTCACTCGACCCCGTAGTTATACAAACGGAATATCAACATCAAATATCAAATTATCAAAACTGTAAAAGTACATCATAAAATGATCATAACTTTAAACACATGCATTACTCAGCAAAATAATAAGAAAATAAAATACCCAAGCTAAGCATTTTAACAAAGACTATTATAGAGTAGTTAAAAAAAATATTATTGCCACTTGATACCGAAAATTTAATTTTATTTTGCGTATAGTATTCAAGAAAAAAACAGAAATATTTAAAATGTTTTCTGGGTGGGCACGTAGGTCCACCCTTAGTTCCGCCACTGCCGGAAGACGTTCCCAATCTACTACGAAATCAAATGTACTTCGTTCACGATGGCTGCCCAGCACATTTCGGGATATGCGTAACTAATAATTTAAATCAAACTTTTGGTAATCGATGGGTTGCAAGGAACGGGCCTGCCTGTTGGCCTTGGCCACCACGGTCTACAGATTTTAATTCATTGGATTTTTACTTTTGCAAAAACTCTGGGGAATTCAGGGTTGGCAACATCTCAAAAAGGAAGCCCTATATGAAAAAACTTCAGAGAATCATTTTGGACACCCTGTAGAATATCTTCCAAATTTTTAATAAATTTTTGGCAATAACATATGAATAAAGTCATCTTTCCAATGAATTTACTACCTAAACGGTACTAGAATCTATGGTAGCAGCAGTGACCAACAACTAACGTTGAATGATATTTACTTTAAATGTGGTTTTACCTTTATACATTTGAATATTTATTTATTTTACATTAATTTCACATTATTACATATAATTTTTATATTAAGTGTCAAGAAATTGAATTCTTAGCGCAATAATTGTGTTAAAGCTATGGCGATGTATCTACAAATGTCTTGACTTGTTTAGAAATATTCCCTCGTGCGTGATACTTAATACATTTTAAAACATAAGTTTAAAAGTTAAACAGACATCGTACTATCAGTTCACTGCTGATGATAGTAGGTTTTCTATTGTTTTCGGTTAAAATTTTTTGTGCAATTTTTGGTGTGCCTTTTTACATACAAAGTATATAAATAGGGACAAACAGTAGCATAATTTGAATAAACATGCTAGCGTAATATTACCAATTTTTTTACTTAATTTGCTATATTTACATTGATTATAATAAACTTCGGAAAGATGCGCATCCTAAGATGGTTTGAGGTTCGAAGTTACTTCATTGTTACAAAAGATACTGCATTGATTATAAAATTAGTTACCGTAATTTACAATTAGTAAATATGAATACGTCAGTTCCACAAATGATAAAAGAACAGGCGTAGACGCCGTAGACATACGTTTTTTTAAAATTTCCTACAATAAATGTAAAGCATATACAAGGGGAGTAGCAAAAAAAATGTGGAAAAATTTGTATTGCGGTTGTGGATATTGACACTTTAGGAAATAAGTTAATACGTGAAAAACTCTTTTTACCCTCCGAAATTATTATAAACAATAACCGTAAATTATTAAGTGTAAAACCAGTGCCTGTAAAATTTGAGAAAGAAGGTAAGCAAATTACTATTATTTTTATTTACCCGTTAGGGTTTTCTTTTAATTCCTAATTGATGAGATAAACATTATGCTTATGCATTCATATAGCGTACGTATATAGCGATCAAAAGTGTTTCTAAAAGGGACTTTACACGATGAAATGTAGTGGTTGCAATGCAAGAAATTTTGCAGGTGCCAGAAAAATTTCGCGCTGTTTTACACGATGAAAAATTTCAAAGAACAAACGTCTTTGGAAACTGCGTTTGATTCTTGAATCATTCTCGTATGTAGAGACCAATGTCGCATAGATGCGATGCGGTAACATATATGGTTACAATATTAAACCGTTCGCAGCAGCACTTTACTAATGAACAGTTTGGAGATCGCGGGTGAAAGAGGCATTCGTTGCTTGTGGGAGATGTGGTTACTAAAAAATATTAAGGCTTGGGCATCTTTCCAAGTTTATAATCAATGATATTTACGTTTTTATTTACCCACAAGAATAAAGCCTAGTTTTCACAGAAACGAACTTCGCAATTTTTGTCCGATAAAACATGGCTGTCCGAAATTCGCATAATATTAAAATTATTTTAACTCGGTCCAAACTTCGGATGCAAAATTGTATTCCTCTCTTTTATCATGTTTTCTCTGTTATTACTAACCTAAAATAATGGATAATTGCGGTGTATCGCAGAAAATATCTTCGTAATTTATATTTACTGTATATTTGTTAAAAAAACAAATATCGGTAAAAGAAAAAGAAAATACAAAAAGGAAGAATGTCGGTACGGGATATTTTTCTGAACAGGAAACTTCAGGGGGATTATTACAATCTCGTTAAACTGATCAAGATAGCTATTTTAATTTTTTGCCTACGAATAAAGAGTAATAAAGATTTTCCATACGAGGGACAACCGTCACATTTATTGAAATTTACTAAAACCACGAAACTGTAAAACACAAAAGTCACTATTAAAAATTGTATCTGTGAAAACGGTTTTTTTACGAAATTCCGACTGTACGAATCGCCATGTTTTTTCGGATAAAACTTGCGAAACTCGTAACTGTGAAAACTAGGCTTTACATCTCTACTCTGTGCTACAAGGTATACCGCATACACTACTCTTGTCGTACGTTTAGCCACAGCCAATCCACATACATAGTAGTAAGGTTATGAAACCGTACAAAATAGTTAACTTAAGTTTGAAAATAGTGTGAAACCTAAAAATGTCCAAATTAGGTAGTCGCCTAAAATCTATGAAAAAAACCGTAGAGAAAGTTCAACATGGAGTTTTAAAACGAACATTCCGGCTGGAATGGCTGCTGCCGGTCCACCGCTCGGGCCAATGCTGGGACAAGTACTCACCCACTTAACATCGACAATGAATGATTTTGTTTTGTAGCGGGGCATCAATATTGCGGCGTTCTGTAAAGATTTCAACGAACGTACAAAGGATATTAAAGAGGGGATTCCGTTACCAACGAAAGTGTTGGTTCATCCTGATCGTAGTTACGAAATAGAAATAAATAAGCCACCAGCTACTTATTTTTTAAAACAGGCAGCAGGCATTCAAAGGGGGGCAATGAGGGTAGGTATGTGTCTGCAAACACTAAATTAAAGTAAAAGAAAAACGAAGGTTTTTATTACAAGGTTACGAAACATCTGGAAAAGTTACTTTAAAACACATATATGAAATTGCTAAAATCAAAATTGAAGATCCATCTCTACAAGTGCGTAGCCATGAGAGCATATGTCTAATGTTATGTGGTATTGCTAGATCTCTTGGTATCGAGGTAGTCCATAACTTAGATGCAACAGAATATGGTGAATTTTTACAGGAACGAGTAAAGATTGTTGAGGAACAAAAGAAAGAACTACAGGAAAAGAAAGAAGCAAAAATGTTACGCACAGGATAGTGTAATTTTAAGTTTTTAGTACATTATATTAGATGATCGTCAACTGAAGTTTTTCTTATCTCTACCAGCTAATTTTTTATAACGTTTTTCTAAATGCTTCTGCAATTTATTCGATTTTTTAAGGTCTTCATATTTGCGTACTCAAATTTTGAATCCGTTTCTCAGCTGCAATTACACATGTAAGACTTTAGGCCCAAACATTAGTAAATAACAACTTACATTTCTTTAGAAACACAGGTTTTTGTCCTTGCTTTAGTTGTTTACGAATTGCTTGCTTTTCTTGTTCATTCTCGCTTTTCTCATATCCTGCTTTTTAAGTTCTCGATTTTGATTTTCCTTAAATAAAACAATTATCTACGTTAGTGATAAGGATGTGTACTTACAAGTCGTTGTATTAATAATTTAATCTTTGCTATTTGTTCGGGACATTTTTCCTTTTTCAAGTCTTTACGTAACTGCACCAGCTCTTTTTCTTTAATCTCGTTCACGAAATTGTAATTACTTTTAAAAGACTTTTCTTGATATGTTCCACACAATGGATCGAATCTAGGATCACGAGGAACAACCTTTTTAATAACACTATTCATTTTAACTTGGATTTTCGAACTTCTTTCGCGAGGTCTATTCTTATTTTCCCTTTTAAAAGTCGTTGGTTTTTTAATAGTTTTTTGAGTACCGAATACCACTGAATTATATTGTTTTGAGCCAATCTTTTCCTTTAACTTTTGCAGGTCCTCGAAACTCATGGTTGATATTTGTTTTCTTATTAGTTCCTGGAAATTTTGATTCGATTACAAAAATTTAGTACGTTTTCAATTACCCTTTCTTCTAATTCATTTTCATTTGCGTTTTCTTTTAATTCTTCAGTTTCCATTGCCTTAATTTAATGTTTTTGTTAATTGCAAATCTAACCTTCAAATATGTAACCTATGATAAGCACAGCACAGTATAATTTATAAACTGACCAGGTTTTGGAATGTACGCTTTGCGCCAAAAGTGACGTTTTATTCAGACTCAACGATAAACTTGTGAAATTACATTAATATTTGTATTCAATTAAATTATGTTTAAAAACATTTAAATCATTTTTATACATCTTTAATAATGAATTAATTATTTGGAAGAAAATGTGTAAATCGATATTTTTGCAAATATTCCAAGAATGGGAAAATCTGTGATTTTCAAGGTTCTTTTGACTTGACACATTATGCCCAACATCAAATCAGATCTGCGCTATTATAAAAACAACTTATATGCAAAGTTTCATAAAAATCAAACCGGTGGTTTTCATTCCACGTAAAATAAAAATTTTTGTCGGCCGTTTCCTCCATATGTAATTATTTTTTACTTGACACGTAAGTGTTATTTATATGTTCAACCAGAAGGACCGTTAACCTTCATAGATTTTCGAATTCTTGGAATATATAAAAAATATTTATATTACACATTTTTTTTTTTTAATAAATTATTTAATTATATACAACTTTTGTTGAAACTATTTTTTTAATTCAATAAGTAGTTACTGAGATATGAGAAACAGTTTTGGGAGAAAAGTTGTTGGATATTTTATTTTCTATAATATTTATTTGAACTATTTCTTTCTAAAACACACGTTTACGTGTTTGTTAGTATCGAAACGATATGGAGTTCTGCGCAAAACGCTTGTTTATAGATGTGGAGTAATAAAGATTTGCGTGCGTCTTATATTTAGGTTATATTTTATTTTTACTTAATTTGAGCTATTACAATGTAACAGGGACGCATTTTACTTTCGTAACTATTTTGAGTTGATTTATTGTTCCCGCTGTGTGTAACATATAGCATCGGCTAGCGGTAGAAGCGTTAGTTTAACGAACGATCACCGAAAGCGCGCTGTACCTACGTACTTTAATAAATTGAATTTTGAATCTTTCTTCTATCAGACCCTTTTAACCATTTTAGAAATTTTTGCTTTTTTAATTTTAAGCAACCTTTCAGCTACCAAAATGATGTGGGTTTCTTAATCAGTCAATGATATTTCCATTCTTCATCTGTGCACTATAAATATTAAGCAATTAAAACCTTAAGCCACCTTTCGGCTACCAAAACGATCTTGGTTTCTTAATTAGTCATTTATTTTAGAATATGTTACTATAAGAGTTAAAAATGGTGGGGATGTTGGAAACGTGGATGGAGAAGAAGGACTGGGAGAAATGGGAAGATATGGAAAAAAAAACGAAAGAAGGGAAAGTGGAGATTAATTGTAGGGGTTAGGATAGAGTGCGAATTAATAGGAAAGATAATATGAAAGGTTGATAAAGACGAAGAGAAAAAGGGAGGAAAGGTATAATGTAATAACAGTGTATGGGAGAGAGATGGAAGCGTCAAGAAAAAATTATTGAAGATGAAGAAGAGAAATTAAATTAGGAGGGGATTTCAAGAAGAGTGAAGGAGAAGAGAGGGGAATGATGATAGTAAAAAAGAGAGTAACAAGGGGCGAGGAGGTAAACGAACAGGAAAGAAACTTGTTGAATTATAAAAAGAAAGATGAATGGCAACATGAAGAAATGGAGGAAGATGGAAAAGGGCATTTATGCTTATAAGGGCGAGGGGGCTTCGGTGATGGATTATCTAATAGTTCATGAAATATAGGATTGGAGATGAGGAGGGAAAGTCGGACCTCAACCGGTGGAAATGACAATAGTAGGAGAAGAACAGATAGGAGAAAGAAAGCACAAAGAAGACAGAAACGAATTGAGAGAAAAGAAAGATAGACAAAGGCTACAGGGAGAAGAAGGAAAGAGAATGGGAACCGGAGAAGGAAATTGACGGAGATATAAAAACAATGCAAAGGGTAATGGAGGAGACAACCGAAAAAGAAAGTATAGGAAAATATCAAACAAATTAGAAAGAAAAAATGAATGCTAGAATGGAGAATAAGATGGAAGAAATGTAGAATAGTGATAGAAGAATATATTATAAAAAGATAAGATATCAGTTTAAAAAACTGTGTAAAAAGAAAAGAGGAATACACGAAAAAGTTGGAAGAAGGATGTTGTGGAAATAATAAATTAAAGACAAGCATGGGAGTTTGTAGGAAGAAAACAAAAAATAAGAAGGAAGACAGAAATAAAAGTAGAAGGAAATAATCGGGGGGAACATTGTAAAAGATGCTGGGCAAAAGGCAAAAAAATTTAAGTATGTGTAAAAGGAAAAATAAGAGAGAATGTCGGCAAAGTAGGAAATGAACGAAGCAATAGGAATAATTAAGAAAAGAAAGGCAGGGTACACGGATGTAACAAAAGGAAAGCAGTGGAGGAAGGTTCAGAGAGAAATTAAGAGGGACAGTGGAAAGATATGGAGTGGGGAAAGATTTTCAAGACAGTGAAAAGCATATTAATAATATGCCAGATTTATAAATGGAGAAGACAACAAAGAAGAAAAAAGTTTTAAAGAAGTGAGGCTATTGAATGTGACATGAAGTGTATGAAGTGAACGGGAAAATAGTTGGGTAAAGATTGGTAAAGAAAATTGAAATGAAGAACTTGATGCCAGATTGGCAGGCGGGATTTAAAAAGAGGGGCGATAGACAACATTACATATTAAAGCAAATCGTCAGCGATACAATAAAACCTCGTAACTCACAAAATGATATTTTTACAGTAGAGATTTTAAAATTCAATTATATTGGTATTTTGTAACAAAGTATAATAATCTCAATAAATCTTTTCTGTGATATCTATAATAAAACGTAGGAATGAACTAGAATACATTTGCTTTTATGTCTCTTATTTTTTATTTTATAATTAATATAATTTGAATTATGTTTGAGTTTTATGAGTCTAATAACCGAAGTATTATGTATCGAAATAATTAACATTCATTGTAGACAATTATTATTATTATTATAAAGACAATTATAATACATGTAGGGAACCGTTCATCAGTTGATATTTAAACCCGAACAACTACCATTATAGAATGTAGATGCAAACATATTTCCGATTCAGAATACAGAAATTCAGCCCATTTATACATGCATTTTCAATTAAAACTAAAGAAAAAAACAGTGTATAACACCGTGGGTAACAGTCGAGTTTCACCAGCCGCAAAAGCTAACCTGCCTATTCAGTTGGATTTTCGAGATCGCGTCAATTTTGAGATTTGTATAGGGATCAAATAAAGAAAAGCGCCAACAAAATAACGGTTCCGCCAATCAAAGACATGTGGTTAAATTATTTACAACGTGAAATCGAGCGCAATGTACATAACATAAAACAAATTGGAATACGTCATAACACGAATATTATAGCAATATTATTATTAAAATATTATTTAAAAAAAATGCAATCCGAATGTTAGGTCACCATCGCGCTTAAAATAAAAATTGAAACCAAAAGCACGAGGCCGCGATAATTAATATAATATGAACTTATGTTATACTGTTACAGTTATAATGTAACTTCTGGTAAGTATAAGTTGTAGACTGTATACTATATGTTCGCGTTAATAACAAAAATAACCTAAAATATTCTAGTAAAATTACAATAATTTCAAAACGAAGAATGTTAACAAAAATTGTTTCTTATATTAGCGACCGGTTACCTTTATTTGTAGGTATCGGCATAATCGTTGCAGGCCACTGGAGTTGGATGAAATTGCAAGATGTTCCTTATTTGGTCTCCAATGCCGAAAGAAAAGAGTTGCCGATTTATACAGTGAGTCAGGCTGTAATCCACTTTTAGCCACACATTTAGAAACTCTTGCTTGGATTTTAGGCCATCAAAGCAATTAAAAGAAAAGTGATTTCAAAGTCTGACAATGAACAAGACAAGTAGAAAATAAATTTGTTTATATTTATTGTTTTTAAATTACTGTTGTAAATAAACCTAGTTTATTAGAACGGATTTGTCTAAAAAGCCTCTTCAATAATACATGCAATACAGGTTGGTATTTGTAGAACGCTGTAGAACTAGTTAAAGCAGTGTGGAAAAGGGGGCGCTATAAAATTTATAAACGTCAAATCTAGCGTGAATTACGTGGCTGTATTAAAAGTTGTAGATTAATCAATTTGTTTTAATTAATTTAGCACAAAAAAAGTAATAATTAAAAATGGGTTTATGTAAATGCCCTAAAAGAAATGTAACTAATCAGTACTGTTATGAACATCACGTCAATGTTTGTGAGCATTGCATGGTTAGGAACCATCCCAAAGTAAGTGATAAATTCGCTTTTGGTAAAGTAAATTATACTAAAACTTTTTCATTTTAGTGTATAGTTCAATCGTATATCCAATGGTTGCAAGACAGTGATTACAAAGCAATTTGTGAATTATGTACAAAACAATTAAATTTAGAAGACTGCATTCGATTAACTTGTTATCGTAAGAAACTCACATATTGAAGCAACAAATTTGTTCATTTTTTTGTATGTTTCAGATGTATTTCACTGGTCTTGTATAGATAGTTATTCACGTCAACTTCCAGCGACTACAGCTCCAGCGGGATATACATGCCCATCTTGTAAATACTCTTTATTTCCATCTGCTAATTTAATTAGTCCCGTAGCGGATGTGCTGAAAGAAAAATTAGCTGGCGTTAATTGGGCTAGAGCTGGTCTCGGTTTACCATTAGTAAGTTCATTAAAAGTGTTATAAACATGTATTTTTTAAAAATTTTATAGTTATCAGAAGATCGTGAAGTTAAACCATCCACAAATCCTGTGGCGACACCAAGCCCTAGCGTTTCACCTGCTCCGTCACATTCAATTGTACATGTGGATGATAATATGACTTTTAATAGAAGTGGAAATGAAACATTTCAAGCACCCGCAAGGAGACTATTTCCGGATGTTAAAGATAACTCTAGTGGAGCAATACTGGATCATGACGTTGATAAGTATAAACGACGACCTGCAGGTGAGAGACTAAAAAGGTGGTGGAAGTAAGTTGTTAATTGTTTTGTATGGATGTGTACAGTACAGAGATATATTTTCAGAAATGCTATTGGTGCACAACCTCGCACACGAACGACTGGATCAATTTTTAAAAGATACTGCATGCTTCTAATATTAATGGCACTCGGAATCATTGTGATGTTGCTGATAATGAATCGTTTAGGACGATACAGTGCTGATGATGATCCTAGTTTAGATCCAATGCACAATCCCAATATACGTGTGCAACCAATGAATCAACACTCCATGTAATATTTTTTTTATAAATTTAAACCATATAGGTACCTACTGCTTTGTTATAATGATAAGGTATATTATAGCTTAGTATGTTTGCAATTGTATTAATAATAGGTGAATTAATAATTTATTTAAGCGTTGTTTGCTATAATTTTGTACTTGGTACTTTTCACATTGCTTGTTCCCATACACCACAATTTTTTTTTTATTTTCTTGTTATAACTTGTGTTTTATTAGTGGCGTTTATGTTGACTTTCCTTTTACCTATTGCCTCGTCTGCTGCTCTATAATGTTATGTTAATCTTCTTTTACATTTATTTTTATTCTTATACTAGCTGTACCGGCGCGCTTCGCTAACTAACGGTTTAGGACGAATTCGAGGACAAACAAACAAACGCACTTTAATTTTTATATATATAGATTTTCGTAATTTCGTCATTGAAATGGCCTTTGATATAAGTTATCTTTTTAACATCCATCAATATGACGAATAATCATCATGTGCCCAAGTGTCAAAAGCAGTTGGTTCTCTTTTGAACATTTACAGAAAAAACTATTTTTCTTAGATAAAACTAAAAATGTTCAATAGAAAATCCAACTGCTTTTGACACTAGGCATTGCACAAAAGGAAATTACTTTTTCCACGATTCACAGTGTATGATTTGACTAATCTAGGAGGGCAAAACTCGGGAACTTAAGATATGGGATTATAAATTACATTTATTGTATACCTTTGAAACGTTACAGTAAATGAAAGACAAAACTAAATTCATAATCAGTTTTATTAATCTTTTAACAAAATTCTTATATCTCTGTCATGTTTCGATATTTGTTTCTTAGGAAATTTTCTTAATAGTGATATATAGGGGTCTGAAGACATTAACAAATGTTAAAATAAATCAGAATTAGTTCTGTGTCTTGATGTTTTCATTGTGTGTCCCAATCTGGCTTTTCTTATTTCTTAATTTTGTGCTTAGGAAATTTGTCCTACAGGTATTATTGATTTTTTTATTATACTTGCCCCGTGCACCAAAATCTTATGTACTGTTACTGGCATGTTATACCATGGGTATAAACTTAAATATATTTCCCTAGTCTCCATACAGTACCTAGTTATGAAATTTTTCAGGATCGATCTCATAACCAGATGCTATGGCTGTAAGAATCGTCCAAAACGATGAATATGGTTTTCATTGAGACCAGTGATCCGAGCCGTTGTGGCATAATTATAAAAAAATTTTCGTGCGGTATTTCCATCATTACTGGTACCGAATCCTGGTTTAACTTTCTCTATGATGAGACAACTTCTTTAAATCCTTTCTTTATTTGGTCCTTAGTTTTTTTTGTAAACTTTATTTTCGTCTCCTCCGACTTGCCATTCACAAATGTTTTTGCGGTAACTGATATTTAAGACATTTCATTGTACGAATGTACGCATGTAAACTATAGATTCCAAATTGATACATATTCTGGTCCGGTTCTCTAGCCATTGATACCAAATTCATCTCCTTTGATGTTGCTTTACAGATACGAGGATATATTGAAAAATTCTTAGCCTACTATAGAACCAAACAAAATTTCAATGTCAAAATATTTTATTACTCAACATATTCTCCTCTTAATTGGATACATTTATTACAGCGAACCTGCAACGTCTCTAGACCTTTCAAAAAAAATGTTTCTTCTTGCTCTGCAAACCAGACCTCCACAGCTTCTATTACCTCCTTGTTGGAAGAAAATGTACGACCTTTTAAACTTTTTTCAGTTGAGGAAAGAGGTGATAGTCGGACGGAGCCAAATCGCGTGAATAAGGGGGGTGTTCTAGTAATTCAAACCCTAAATCACGAATTTTTTGCATGGCAACATGAGATTTGTGTGCAGGGGCGTTGTCCTGCAAAAACAAAACACCTTTGGATAGCTTTCCGCGACTTTTCTCTTTAATATTTTCCCGTAGAGTGGTCAGTAATGTCGAATAGTAATATCTAGTTATTGTTCTACCCTTATCCAAAAATCAATCATGATTACTCCATGGCAATCCCAAAAACTGAAGCAAGAACTTTTCCAGCAGATTTTTGGACACGAAACTTCTTAGGTCTTGGAGAACCAGAGTGTCGCCATTCCATCGATTGTTGCTTTGTTTCTGGATCGTAGAAATGTACCCAAGTCTCATCCATAGTAACAATTCGGTTTAAGAAGTCTACATCGTTTTCAAATCGAGCACATGATCGAACGCGATGCTTCTACCCTTGCACGCTTTTGGTCAACATTCAAACATTTGGGGATCCATTTTGCAGCAATTTTCTCATGTCCAAATTGACGTGAACCATATGATGAACGCGTTTGTATGAAATATTCAGTGCTTCAGATATCCATTTTAGCCCAATTCGACGGTCTGATAAAATCATGTCATGAACTGCATCGATATTTTCGGGGACTGACACAGAAACTGGCCTTCCCGATCGGTCATCATCTTCAATGGAAAATTTACCTCTTTTGAAGCTTGCATTCCAATTTTGACGGTCGCATACGAAGGACATTGATCACCAAGGGTATTAAGCATATCTTCGTAAATCTGCTTACCTCTTAACCCTTTTAAATACAGGTACTTGATGATGGCTCGATACTCCAATTTTTCGATTTTCACAATTTCGGTGGACATCTTTTTCATTTAATTTATTGCGTGACTCTGGTTTACTTTTTTGACGTCAAACTTTACACTGACACTAATAAGTTATTGCTCGTTGCTATGGTAACGCAATATTTTGTTTTTACAAGGAACTGGTCTAGGCTAACTAGATATCAATACATCCTCGTAAAGCACTTTTGAGTTGAACTATTTTCACTTAGCACATTACAAACCTTACCGTCAATCATTGACAGAATCATTTGATGTGTGATCGAGAGGGTTACGCCTAGGCATTTGACTTCCACGAGAGTTGGTACTAACTCCCGTATTTGTTTTTCAATAGCTTAGCATTCATCTTTAATCAATACTTCGCATTCTTTCTGATAAATGAATTTGATAGTTCTACAGATTCTTGGTGAAGATTGCCGAGGATTTTCCCATATGACCTTCTGTTTATTGTTTACAAGTCTTATGGGACCTAACGATAACACAAACATATATTCGTCTAGGCTGTCTAGATCTTCAAACGGTTGCTTATACAAACTATGATCCGAGGAACCATCACATCCACACTTGTACATTAAAGTGTAATTCAACATACTTGTGCCTAAATTTTCTCCAAGAATATTTTTGCATATTCTCAATGCAGTATGTCTTAACTAGGGTGGGTAAGGGTTGGCATGTTTAGGTTTTAGTGGTTTTCCTAAACCTTGAAGTAAATGCTTTGCCAAGACGAACAAATCCACTATTGCACACGGTTTCGTAACCACACTATACAGGTTTATACTGATCTTCTGGGACACCATACATAATACTTACATCACAATACAATATTTGTATAATGAACCATACAAATAAATAAATAAATAAAATTATGGCTCAAAAGAGCATCCAATCTTACTTCGGCCAATATGTCAGTTACAATCATACTTTCAGCAAGGAGGTACCACTGCTCCTTCACCTTTGTTATGTAATCATAGCAAGGGTATGCATTAAAACCTCTTGCTGAACACTTTTTTATGTCTGGACAGTGAAGTTATTTGATATGAAAAAAAGTCAGAGCTTCTTCAGGAGTATATGGTATCTGTTTTTGTTCTAGCATCTAAAATTCTTCGAGCTTTTTTGTATGTGGTCGCTCGTTTTGGTGAGACTATAAATACCTCTTACATCAATTTATCAGCTGTAATACTTAATTGTGCAGCGTAAGTCAACTGCTCTTTAGTGTATTTTTTAGTAGTGTTAACTTTTCTTCTGCTTCGATTTTTTTGAGCTTTCAATAAAACCTTTCTGTGGTCTGCCACCACTAGCACTTGGTTTTGAAGAATTTTCTGCTACCAGAAGCACGTCAAAAATTAAATTCACTGTTCATAATCTTGTAAAAACAATTCTAAACGCCTTTGCTTGCAAACCCATTTCACACGAATTTTCTCCCATTCTTTTTTTAAAAATGCCTTTAACTGCTCGTCCTGTTCTTCGTTAATGACCCAATCAATGAAAAGTTAATTACTTCGTTTAATCGGCCTTTGGCCGGAACAGAGCGCCAAAAATCAAGACAATATGGTATATCTTCAAAAAAATATTACTTATGAAAAAAATATCTATTTATCTACGTATTTCTATGTGAATGTTAAACCGTTATAAACACACACATGCAATAAGCTGAAACAACGCAATATTGCCTGTCCGAACAAGTTGCTTAATTTCGGCGATTTATATCGCCCGGCGATTAATCCTGCATGTTAATCGTTTCATTTTTGAAGCAACATTTAGGCAATAAAATGCCTGATGATATTGCAGCTAACGTTAAATTTGTGCGAATTGTCCAAAAATATCCAAGGCTGGCCTTGCTGACTGATACCTGTGTTTCTATTGATGAAATTGTAAAATTGCGAATATTTCAAAAACTACAAATATTTGGAATAAACTACCTTACATAAAGTCACTGTTATTTTTTATGATAAACGAGATAAGATTATAAAAATTGGCGTTTCCATTTAAAAAAATTGATTTTTGACGAGTTTTTCAATAAAATTTTTACCTTTCTTGTTTGACCACCCTGTATTAATATTTATCATAATGGCATGAAGAATATGTTAAAGTAATTCTTCCTCTACAAAGAAGTCACTTTAAATTAAATAATACGAGTTCCCGTATAGGTAAAATTGATACTTCTGTGTTGGCCTGCAAATGTCATTTTTGACATAAAATCTTGAATAAGTCAGAAACGGCTAAACTTAGGTATAGAACATTTTACATCGAAAATGTTTAAAGTTTGTCGTAGAATCTAAAAATGCAAGAATATATAGGGTGTTCTGTTTATAACAACAAAGTTGATAGTTGCTTCCGGTATAACCGAAAGTGCCACCATCTTCAAAATATTTTAGATGAGTTGACCCTGTCGACGTGACGAAGTTTTCAGAATAATCAAACGTCTAGTTTCCGAGAAATCGATCGCGTATTGATTTACGTCGTCTTTTCTTAAAAAAGCGACACCATTTTTTTGTCATTTTTTATCTTGAGTATAAAATCAGGAAAAAATTTTTGTTTCCGATTTGAATAAAAACTGGTGAATATACTAATAAGAAAGTGTAGAATACAGAAATACTATCAGCTGCCATCTTAATAATACAACAATGGGAGAAACATCGAATTAAGTTAAAAAAGCTACACAAATTTTTTTATCAAAAGAACAAAGAAGAATAAAGAATTTGAATAAAAATTGGTGAATATACTAATAAGATGGTGTAAAATACAAAAATTTTTTCTCCAGATTTTATACTTAGGACTATAGTCTTTGTTCTTTTGATCAAAAATGACAAAAAATGTGTGGTATTTTAACTTAATCACCAAAATTAATCAACAAAATTGTCGCCCGTAGGCATATAAAAATTGCCGCCCCTTAACAATTTCTATATTTATATGTAAATTGACATTAATAGTTTTTGCAACTTGTTTTATTTATTTTGGAGATTGAGAAAACATCAAATGAAAAGTAAATTCAAGTAGAATGTATACACTATACAGCATGATTGTTTGAACATAACAATTTATTTTTGTATTTTTTTATGTAATATAAATAAATAGTACTTTATACTACTACATAGTTTATTAGCACACTTCACACTTACGTCCAGATTATTATATTATATAAATTTTTTGCGACGAGTTTTTGTCTCTACAAGATTTTGGAAAATTTTGGACAAATCCATGTTTTGTAATACTCTACTTTCAATGCAAGGTAATGTCTATGCGTTTAGGCGATTTTCACTTATTGTCGAACGTAAATAAGTTTTAATTTGTTTTAAGCACGAGAAGGAACGTTCTCCGGTGCAGTTTGATGTGGCAGTGCAAATAAACATTCTAAGTGCAATATCCACATTCGGATAAATAATGTGGAACTCTTGTTTGCGGAGCCATTTACATAATGAAATGGGATTAGTGGGCTTAATTGTTAGATCCGGCGTTGATAAGTGAGAGTTCAAATGAATTAATTCCAAAATTAGTGATGGTTCTACGTCTTCAGGACATTCTGAGCATAGCAATTCTCCAGCTTTCTCCAATTCCAATGTATTCATGGTTTCAAGTGTCGTCACAGCTCGAAATTTTTCATTTATATTATGGTACGTCTTTCGTCTCTTCTCCAGTTCTGCCACTAACTTATCCATAATTGGCATACACGTGTTAGTTCGAAAGTAATTTCGTCCAGTGTTCAACTTCATTGTCTCTTGATTCATCACATCGTAGTTTTCGTTTTTTCTTTCTATTTTTGTCCGCTTCGTATGATTCAATTCTTGATATTTTTAAATCCTTTTCTTCAAAGTACCTAAAATTGTCTCTCGAATGAGAGAGTCATATATTCCAATCACAGAGTTGAGATTAATGTCAACTTTTTGTAATGGCTTGTTGAATTTGTTTATACAATCTAAAACAAATCCGTAGAGCTCTGTCATAAACGCTGTCTCGAGGCGCTCTAATCTAGAAAACAGACCTCGAGCTTCAGCTTGAGTCGTCGGCTTTTGGGTTAACCTTTTATTGGCCGCACCTTGATGTCATGTCCATAGAATGATAATATTCTAATAGGTTGTTATTAGTATTATATTATATACAGGACTAAAATAAAATTTTGTATACATTTGCTGATTTTGAAAAAACGACATGTTACCATTTTGGGAACGTTGGCATGTTGCGGTACACGAAGTACTTTAAAAAATATGAAAGCGAATTTTATTATTATTTATTTCTGAGTGCATGTAAAATATATAAACTGAACGATTATTTAGTCATTGCCTTAGCCGAACGTGTATACGCCTACTTGGAATGAAAATGATCAAAACAAACATTTTTGTGAAGACATTTTTCACATTTGCTGCATTTCAACCTCGTGTTGTTTTGGCAGAATATGCAACGTCCTTGCGATGTACTTGTGGGAATGTGGTTGACACCGTCAAATCTGATGTCTCGTAATACAGGTGCAGATGGCCCTCCCCTTCTTCTTCTTTGGGCTGCGCCCACGTTGATAAGCGCTAATGCTACGTTTCGTCTAAACTGCAGATGGGTTATAGCGTTTCCGGGATTTATATGTTGATAAAACCGAAACGCGGCATTAACGGCTAAATTTAGACCATTTGAGAAAAAGTTCCACCACCACTTCTTCGATCGTAACATAGGCCTGTAGCTGGCAGATAAGCGGTCAAGAAGATCCACACCTCCCATGCCGAAATTATACATACTAATTAGGTTTGGTTGGGTGACATCTTTTTGTTTACAGACTTCACTCTACGTGTCGTTGTTTGAACTGGTGTAACTTTGAAGTGGTTACTTGCCACAGTCACTACTGCATTGTCGTTCCATTTTACACATACTAGAAACCCGTCTGACCTATAATCGTAAGAACCTCTATCCTTTTTCTTCATGTCCTTTGACGATATCAAGGGACATTTGTTCGTTCTGTTCTCTCTCACCGTACCACAAGCACGAATACCTTTTTTGGAAGCGCGTTGCTTGTAAAAAAATTGTCAAAATACACTACATGTTTATCAGGGTTTTCTATTACTTCCAGCATCGAATGTACCACCCGGCTTCCTAAAGGTGTTGTACGGTCTCCTGACTTCCCACAATAAATTTCCAAGTTATATGGATATCCATCGTTTCCACAAAGCATCCAAATCTTGAATCCAAATCTGATCGGCTTATTTTTAATGAACATTTTGGCTGAGTGTCGCCCATGATATGGAACCATGGCTTCATCTATACTAAGATGTTTGTGAAATACCCCAAACTGTTGAAAACGTTCTTTAGTTTTTCATAGAATACCAAAACTTTTGCCACCTTGGAATTAGAAAGGTTACGATTGTCAACGAGATGAAGGTAACGCTTTATGGTTCGAAATTTTTCTCGGCTCATTGTTTGAGCGAAAATCGGGGCTTGCATATCGTTAGCCGTAGACCAGTAATCATTTTCAGATGGCAGGCTATGATAGCCACTGATAAGTAGTAATTCTAGAAATTGTCGGATTTCCTGGTCAGATACATCAAAGTTATGATCATTTTTTCTCTCCTAGCATAGAGCTGAGTTTGTTCTCGAATATAAGAAATAATTTCGGTTGTAAGAAATAAACAAAATATTTCATATTCTGACTTTCCAACATGTTCTTCGCCTACTTTTGAGGATCCTCAGCGTCACGATCGATTGACACGTTTTGCGTTTTTTCCACATTCCTCTTCTTTTCTTTGAAGTTTCTTCTTCTCCCTCTTCATCGTCCGAAGAATCTTGAATATGTAGCTCTACTTCTCCAGGAACTTCCTGGGGCATTTCATGCGAATGCAGTACATCGTCATCAATTATCTCTTCATCACTATCAATATCTTGATTACCAGATTCTGGAGGAAGTATTACTATATCAATCTCTTTGGCAGACGAAGCTTCAACATCATCTACCGCGTTTGTCAAAAATCTGTATCTGGCGACAGATCTAAAACATAATTATTTCTATATTGTGTAAAATTTAACTTTTTTATTGTTAGACACACCTGATCAACACTACAGTCAAAATAAATACACTAATCAAATTCTAAACAAAAACTAAAAATCAGAATGAAAATTCTGTTTGCAAAATAAACGGCTTAACTTCAATACAACTGCACTGTTCGAATTCCGCATGAAAACTAAAACCGACTAAAAATTTCAGTGTAAAGGAAACACCTGCAATGACAAGCTACGACTTGCAGCAGCCTGTACTTGTAACACTCGACGACGATTGATGACAGATTGTGTTCGGTACTGGCCAACGTTACCAATTTGGGACATGCAAATTTATGATCCATTTTAAAAAATATATAATTTAAAATTTGAAATCTTGATAGCAGTTACCAAATTCATTCTATTGACTATCATTCTAGCAAAAATGGTTCTCAAAAACAAAAATAGTGAGTTTGTTGTTCATTATTGCTAAAAGAAGCAAAAACTTCAATTTTTGGTAAACTTCCGACATGTTTTTTCCTTGACTGTGCCAAAAAATTAAAAGCATCTTTCATAACGGATAAGTACGAACCCTATTTTTTAGTAATAAACAGCTATACTGACGAACAATATTATGTATAACTGGTAAAACGAAATACAAGCTATGTTCCCAAAATGGGAACGATGGCCGTTAAAAGGTTAAGTCTGAATTCATTACACTAAGAGTATGTAACACAGATTTCTAAAAACTTTTTAATGACTGACATGCATCGTCTCGCGCTGACCAGCCAGTTGTAGACAGGCTTTTTAGGGTGCACGATTTAGATTCGTTTGCAAAACTCTCCATCTTGATTTTGACGCACTAAAGAAATTCTATAAGCTTTTCAGCAGTAAAAATAATCACATGCTTCGGCACAGCATTCTACAGGGTTTGATCCTGAGGAAATAAGCCGAACAAGGGATATATACGATGTGACTATTTAGTTCTTTCATACGTGGTTGAAGTCTCATGTAAACTCCAAACATATTGCTTGTATTGTCGTACGACTGGCCTCGGCAATCATTGATGTTTAAATCATTTAATTTTGAAAACGTATTTACAACGTCGATCATCTCATTTGCTTTGTAACCAGTGTTAGGTAAAAATTCTGAAAACACTTCGACTGGTTCACCATTGGATTCCACATATCTTATAACTATAGTAAGTTGATCAATATGTGCAATATCTGGCGTAGAATCAACTATCAGAGAGAAATATTTTGCTGTTTTAATCTTGAGAAGATTTTCTTGTTTGACAAATTTTGCTAAAATGGAAATTACTTCTTCTGCAATAGTTGGTTTATATGATTTCCCGAAAAAACTGTCATATTTTGCAATTAATTCTAGTAGCATCATGCAATTTCTATTTTGTGTATTTTCAAACTGTTCAAGGAAGTCCTATCGAAACCAGAGAATTTACTGCTACTACGACATACTCAAGAACTTTCCTCCGGCATGATACCTCTGTTTCTAACTGTTCAACTAATTGTTTATGAACTTGTCCTGCAGCTCTCCCTCTTATTTTAAATGTTGCCATGCAGTTTCTGTGAGATATAGATTTCTCATGTTGCTTGAGCTTCACATGAGCGTTTTTCCAATCGTCAAATCCATCAGACGATAATTTTGTCTTACTTTCGTGATCGGCAATTTTTCGCCATTTGCTAACGTATGGAAAAACATGTTTGTGGTAAGGCTTCTCAATTTTCCATCATTATATTCCCTCTTAGATTTGAAATAATCGAGGATTTTATTTTGATCAATGCCATGTTTAGCAACACATTCCCGCGTTACATTATTTATTTGTCTAAAAGCAGGGTCTTTGTCTAAAGAAAAATGTTGGTTATAATTAGGGAAATGTTTGACTTTGACAACTTTAGGAACTTCTTCTCCTTGTCCTTCATTTTGTGATGCCGATGTTACTGAAAACTTTGCACAATCCATAGATAGATAATTTATTTTTAATTATTTATGTATTTATGTAAAAACAATTTTTCATGCACCATGCATCAACAAAAATTATTATTTACAATGAGATTGTGTAACTGCATTTCGGATCTTGTTCAGATGCAGCACCAGTAACGTAAACTTCTTTATTATTAGGATTATTCATTTTAGAGGCCATCACTCATTATAATTAGAATAACAAGACAATTAATAATTAACACAAATTAAGTTACGAAGCTTTAGGAAAGCGTTCGAGAAGTCCGTTGTTAGGTAACCGTTCTTCTGATTGGTTCAAATTGGTTGAATTTTAAGTCCACTGATTGGCTAACAAATTGTTAACAAAGTGATTACACTTTCATTTTTTAAAATTGATTTTCGTTTTGCCATTTTTAAGCAACTAATTACATGCAACTTGAAACAAAATTGCAATTGAAAAATGTATAGCAACAACATACAAAAAAATACAATAATCCGTTAACTATTTAAGCATTTAAATAAATGAAAGAAATTCTTAGTACAATTAGTAAAATTCTACCTGCTAAGTCAAACTAAGAAGTTTGATAATCCGGGTAACAGTGCAGTAGTATCAAAGGTAAAGACAGGTAAATATTTCTAAGAAAATCTTTAAGTACTTGTGTAAATAATCATTATATGTAAGTTCACTGAATAGAAGTTCGACGGTTTGACTGTACTTACGTTTAAAAATTTATTGAATAGTAACAATACAACAAATTTTATATATTTTCTGTAAATTTGCCGTTCTAAGTAAAGTGCCGCCGTAGGCAAGTGCCTACTGTGTCTATGTCTTAATCCGCCATTGAACACTGTAATACAAATCGTTTCTTGAAACAAAATTTTTTTTCCAGATTTTATACCCAAGACTAGTCTTTGTTCTTTTGATGGCTTTTTTAACTTAATTCGATGTAAATCCTAAGCCTATACTGCTAGCTGCTAAGCTATCTGCTGTACTCTGTCTTCTCACTTTTATAACAGAGATACTACGTTGAGTACGACGCTTAAATTCGTCTCGTTCAACCATAGGTCCAGTTATTTTCACTAACCATATCTTCAAAACCCACTTCAACTGCTAATTGGATTTGATACGGGTTGTCGCAAAGCAGCACTAACCGCTTAAGAACTACCTAAAAAAAAACCATGGTTATTAATCCCTATAGCTCTCACCTACTTACCACCGAACCCTATGCAGTGTGGCCGATTTATTCGGTAGCAACTATAAGTGGGTGTGCTGGTAGAATCTGACTCATTCGAATTACAACCGTAGCGAAATTACCACCGGAACAGAGGGTAGAACTTCTCGTACGTAAACAGTTCGCATACAAGGCTTCAGTGTACTTGGATGGCCATTGTTTATCCGGTGTACCTTAAAAGGAACTTCCGTCACTTATAATACCAAATTCACATTTACTTAAATAAAACTCGTGTTTTCAAGCTACTTAACTTTATTGAAGATCGATGAACGCAAAAGCTCGCCAACCGTATTGGAAAATGACTAGGACGGCATGGAAAAAGAACAATATGTGGTATCGTAATCAATCTAGAAAAAAACCTTGTTTATACACTGATTTTGAGGAAGAGAACGAAACGATTCCCTAAAAATGTTTTAATTGTTTAACTACATTGTTTAAATAGGCATCAAGTTTCATCTCGTTCTGTATAAATATCAACACAAGTCCTTAGTTTTAAATTATAACTGGTTCGTTTTATTGCGTTTAAAGAAATTAGCAAAAGTCACATGACACATACAAACATACCCTAGTATAGTTAAAACAAGTATAACCAAAAGTATTGTATTAAAGAGCCGACTATTAGTACATTCCGTATGTAGGAATTTTAATTCGCTAAATTAATCTCATGCAGTTAAGGTATCTGTTCCAAAACACTCGCCCTGAAGTGGTAGTAAAAAGCGAATCTTCACAGTTAAAGGCACCGTTATAGTTAATCATCGCAAAATCATCGCAATCAGTAACGCCATCGTTATTACAATCCTGAAAAAACAAACATTTTACTATAATACCATATGTGTCATAAGGCCTTCTTACCTTTCCGTATCTTGCAATGTATTGCTTAATAGTACTTTGTGCGCACGGTAAAGTTAACGCACAAGTTTGAAAAGCTAAATTTTTAGGTATAAGATAAATTATTGTGGCGTAATATGTGTTACCTCTCATGCTGTTAGGTCTAGTTCCTGCTATAGTTGGAGTGCCAGCATCTTTCCAGTAGCTGTATCCTAATTGGTAAGGTCCACAATGTCCATTGCTACAACCAGATCTCAAATCGCAATTAGTTGCTGCGTTACATAGGCATCGCATACACTTCTCGTCCAAATTGGATACAAATACATCTAAATTTAAATAATTGACCTATGATCTTTAATGATTTGATATAGTACATAATTACTCAAACTACGATATGTGTAAGTAGAACGTACCTTGATCAAGAGCACCAGAACTTTTCAGTAAAATTAATAAAAACAAAATGTACATCCTCCAGATAATACGTTTTACCATACAGTAATGCAAAAACTCACATTCACAGAATGTTTTTATATGCGACTTGTTAAATGTGTCACTTTGATAATTAAGACACAAATGTATCACATAAATCACTAGCAGTGAAATGAACAAAACCTTGAATAAAAATTATTGATGAATTCCTTACTGACACGCAATTTTCTTAAACTTATAGTTATTGGAATCTACTTTGTATGGAAACTATATTATGAAGTATTCTAGAAAAAGATTTTTGACGAATTTTTTTGAAAAATTACACTACACTTCTTCCAGTTGTCTAAAGAGAATCCGTGTTTGAATTTTTGTTGCTATTCGTTCCTCGTTTTGTTTTCTGTGTGAAATGCTGATTTTGCCTTAAATTTTTCATTGCATTTGCTACGGGTTGCGCAAATAATTTTGATAGAAGTAATTGCGTATCTCAAACTTCTATATGGAGTAGTCACACTTTGCTCACAAACTTCATGAGGAGCTTTTACACTAATTTGAGTTTCCTTCTTAAAATTTAAATCTTACACAATTAAAGAGTGGATTATTTGCGTGCATTAAACTTCGCCGCTCTATAAAATTTTTAATTTATTGTGATGATTAAATATTGATATGGCTACGAATCTGAAGATAAATAATATTTTGTACACAAAA
>JALBCR010003118.1:437500-517786 GCA_030710515.1 Abscondita cerata
GTATCTGTGCAACAACAACAAACTCACAACACGACAGCAGCAACCACACAACCCATAACACGCTAACATCCGTAGCAGTGCCAACAAGAGTGCCACACACAAACAGCAAAAATCAAGCAACAAGATACACCTGCAAGAACAATTTTTTTGCCTATCTTTGCACATCTACAGCAACCACTAGGACACAACCACCAAAAGAAGAAAGAAGGCCTCACACAATCACCCGTTCTGAGAGACACGTACATTTTCCACCCAGATTTAGAAAAATCTACTACAACTTCGCAAGAGCCTGAATCATGGTGAATTTTTCACCACTGGTCTGGGAGTAACCTGTGGCGACATGAATTTCACCACAAACGCTTGGTTTATGCTAACGTTGAAATACTTAAGTTTTATAACATGTACATTTGTAATAATAGTCTTTTATCGTTATCTAGATCACACCCGAAACAGTCTTCTGAATTATGCAGAGGCAAACTCTTTTTCACGTATTTCAATTGAGGTATCATGTATCAAATTGTATAAATTCCGAAAATTACAAAATAGGTGTTGAACATGCAAAACCTGCATAGTTAGACTATTATTCAGTGTGTCAATGTGCCTAAAACAATAAACAACTTTTCACATAATGTTGTTTCTTTTCATCCATAACTAAACCTGTTATTAATTTAATGCCGAACAAGTTTCGCAATTAAAAGACCTTCTTGAGAAATTTATTTCTTATTAAGAAATGCTTTCCGAAATCAACTAGAAATTTTTCTATTGTATGCGATTCAATCATTGTTGACGACTAATCGATAAAAAAAACTCCGAACTACTATTCATAACAGTCGATTTTTATAAAGTTCTTCTTGTAATACAGTTTTTGCCTGCAGATTCAATTTTCTACGTAAAACTCTGTAGTGCAGCTTTAACTGCTGATTTTCATAACAAGCTTTTGCCTTCAGATTCAATTCTCTACGTAAAAGTTGTACTAAAGTTTCTATTTACTAACAATGTCATTTGTAAGACAACATATTTCTTTCTTTACTATTGCAACCTCTGTTAACAATCTAAAAACACTCTTGTGGTACAGCTCTGGTGTTCGAACTCTAACTCGGTCAAGCCGCTTAAAATCCACTTCCATCGAAACTTAAAACCTTCGTCGAGCACCGTATCCCAACAATGATAGTACGTCGACCATTATGTTTCTGTCGTGTCAATGTTTCGAAATCTATAAACAGATAGTGTTTACCTACTAAATCATAATTATTATACCTACAAAAGCACTATATAAACCATCCGAGGAGAGGGCCAAACTTGTCGGCCGTATTTGCTGTCAACGCGACCTTATTGTCTACCTCACCACCAAGAGTAATAAAGTTTATTAATCTATAACTAATCAAACATTTTACTTTGTAAATATTAAGTCAATAGATTGTTTGAGTTATTTTCTTCGACTGAAGCCAACCCAAAAACAAAAATAAATTTTGTTTTGTCTCTGTTCTCAATTAATCTTTATTTAATAATTGTTAATTGAGCAGTGGGGTTACAAAATCAAGCCTTTCTCACATTACGTCGTGGTAATATTGTTTCCATTTAACCATAAGACACGAAAATTTGAGAGTTGGGGTAATGCTGCTCAAATCTGACCTCTGGGGAATCCAAAAAACATCCCTGAAGAGCTAGAACAAGGATTTTGACCACTTTATCAATGGAGACTACAACAACTAAAAGTAATCAAAAAGTTTCGCCTGATATTCAATATGTAGAACTAAATGAAGGAACACATAGCGATAAAAAATGTTTGGTCGACTTTATGAGAAGAAGAGCTAATTCACTCGGGAAGGCATCGATTGCTGCGATTACAACCACCAGTTTCGGTTGGAGATACTAACCTGTTTGTGCAACAAACCCAAACATCCCCCACTACTTAATCAAATCCCCTCACATGCGAGGCGTTTGAGTCAAATGTACTTAGTCAATATTTTTTTCAATTTACTTCGCATGATAACCGTATTTTAGACCAAGTATTACGCAAGTGTTTGAGTTGCGCTTTAGTGAACGGATGATCGGTTTGCCATTCAGAAATAAATGTAAATACTGGTTCCAATCTATCTGATATTCGTCGACAACCTTGGGCAGGTAGTTATCCATCGTCTAATTCATCCGTTCTACCATGCCGTCTGATTAAAGGTACAGAGGCGTCGTGGCAGACGTTTCAGAATAAGATTAACTCAAAGTTTCGTCTTTGTTCTGTATATGGCTTCAACGAAACTCCAAAAACGCAAAAAAAATATTCTTTACTAACAGGTCTACAACTGTTGCTGTCTCTTGGTATAGTAGGCATATGCTTTCGTCCATTTGGTAAAATAATCCATTGTCACCAAAACGTATTTGTTTGTAGCATCACTATTAGGGAACAAACCTGCTTTATCAATCACTACCTGTTTCTGACATATAGTACTACTTTCCTCTTCTTTACTGTGTCAATACTTGTAGCACACAGGACACACTTGCGGTACCACTGTCAATGTCTTCATTACAGTTCACCCAATAGAACAGTTCTTTACTTTCCCAAGTATCTTTTTCACACCAAAGGGTCCTCCAGAAGTCTTATCAGGTAGTGCAATACTTGGCTTTTAGGCACTACTAACTGTTGCCTTCTCTAGGTACCGCCGACAGTTTCTATGATTATTTTCAGAATATCACCTTCTACTACTAAGGAGCCAATGAAGCCCAGTACACTTTAACGTACAATAACTTTAGAATATTTACAAAACTTCCGATCATTCTGGAATAGTCGATGATTCTTGTAACTACAGTGGCCTAACAATACGATGACATATCATTGACCTGTAAGTTCTTTCACAAAAGTTTAATAAAAATTTAAGAATGAAAATTGACCCAAGCCTCCTGACCCTCCCCGTACAAATCTTTTGTCTAACAATATCTTTTAAAATATTAGAAATTGTTAACACAAAATGTTCTATTTAATCGAACGTAATTTTATCATCTATATTCAAGCAAAGTGGTACATTACACTTTTAATGCATAATATAAAACTATTAAAACTAATGGTACGGAAAGAGGTAATAATTTTAATTCTCTCGGTGAAGTGAAATCTTCGCAAGTTGAATAAAATCGTTATCTTTGGTGTATAATATTCCATCCAAGCTTGTACGATGAAGCAATTTGCATAGAATTGTAAATGAATTGATGATCGCGTGTCGGAAAATAGTACAATTCTTTAGGGGAGGTTTTTTTATTACATGCAAATTTCATGCAAACATCCAAACGAAACCTAAAAATTTGTTAGTAAACAAAAATTTAACTTAAATATGTATTTATTTAATCTCAATAAATATGTATTTATAATATTTAACTTCATAATTAACATTTCGACAACAACATAGCAATCGCCTATTCTATTGGTACATTTGGCTTGCACTTCAGTGCCCAAGATATGTTCGCCTAAATAATCAAAACGTAGCTACATTAAATTTCAAAGACAAAATGTGTGTTTGTCGTTAATCGAAGATGCAGAAGGGCAACCATTTCACCACATTTTGCCAAAGGTATTATAGTACATATAAGAACATGCAATAGTTACATTCTCAGTGAAATTACATGGAAATGGAAACTATTTAACTAGATTTATAAGAAGAGAATAATTTTGAATATGTTAGATATAGAAAACTGGTGATTATATTCTTAAGTAGAACGTTTACGTATAGTAACTTCAAGCGTTTCAAACTATAAACATAGAGGGCGCCAGTTACACATATTCCGTAAAAGCTTGTTTATTCTAAAACAATAATTTAATAAAATAAATGTTTAATTACAGTAATTAAGGAATGGTAGGTATTTGGAAAGAATAAATTATGGGCACATTTAATATACATACTTTTTTTACGTAACACATTTCTTGTATTGACCAAGAAACGTTCATAAAATTAATGCTTATAATAAGCTTTATTAAACAGTTATTTTTTTAATTTTTAAATGTTAACAGTTAAACCGTCGATAGAGACATGCATTAAAATTTAAGTACATCGTTTTCAGACACCCACAGTTACTAAAACACGTGTGATTTAAGTACGTTACTACCTTTGGTCGTTAATATCACACTTTTTATAAGATTCTATACGACTGTTTATTATTTAAAAATAATTTTTGTTCGTTGTGTGACAGTAGTATATAGATGAAAATAGGAAGACTAGAATAGACTAAGAAGAATAAATTAAATGAAAAAGTTGGTCAATTTTGATAGGTCCACCACAATTCCGTAAAGTTTCAAATTGTTCCTTTTTTTGCGAATCTACATTTTTTGTCCTAAATGGTATATTATGAAAGTTGATTAAAAATTGTACAAATAAATTCTTTCTTTGTTTTGTCGTCTAATCTATCTAGAGTTGTACATTAACAATTTAACATTTGATAATATATTTGTATATATAATAACACCATAACATACAATTTTGATTTATACAGGACGACGCAATTACGAGTATATTGATCTGAAGGATATGAGTTTCGTGAAACATAAACGTTGTCTGTTGTGATTAATGAAATGCGATGATTAATTATTACAAAAATGATATGGCGCATACATTACCAAAATTAAAGTTAAATCAAACAATTTTTCGCTTAATATCGACATATCGGTTTATATCATCTTCAATGTGAAATAGATTAGAAAATACAAACAACCGATGTAGCATTTGAACGTAATTTTAAATTAATAAACGTAATGTAATGCTACATTATACCATATAACATTAAAAAACATAAATATAATTGGTATTAACGACAAAAAGTTTAATTTATGAATAAAGAAAATTTGCGGTTAAAAAAAATTTACGACCGAGCAGGGGTCAAAAAAAGTAAACAGACACTAAATTAGCAGAATATGGGGGTTCAATAAAATACTTCGCAGGCCTTAAACAAAAATGCAATATCGTTTAGATACATTTTTAATTATAATTTTATTATGCAACCAATGACTTTTAACAGGATTCAGAAGGTCTGACGATTAAATAAAGTCTGATGATAATGTTCCCATGAAAAATGTAAAACTTTACGAACAACCAATGGAATTAACTAATATTTTGCGTTCAAGGTTAAATAAACATTTATAATAAATAAAAACGCGTAAAATTAGAGTCTATACAATCAATTCGTAATGTATGATGTAAGACCTTGGTACTTATTAACAGAATAATAAATAAAATATAGCTGGTATTAACAACAAAAATGTTAATTTATTATATAAATAGAAAAGTCACAATTTGAAAGAAGAAATATTTTAGCGCCCGAGCAGGGATGTTAGTAAAGGTAAACTACCGATCTTATTTAAAATTAAAGAATTATTAGTTATTTTGAGAAAACAATTTGTTAGGCCAAGTCGGAAAACTGAAGTAAAAAATTACTATTTTACCATTATTGGTTAATTAGTGAACACATGGTGACGAAATGTAATTCATGAAATTCCAAAATTTGTCCGAAACAAAATACTATGAGTTTGGATTCACAAAACAGTATAAATCAGAAACACACTCCTCAATCTACAAAAAAAAGTGTGCAGAAAGCGTCATTGATTTATACTTCCATGGTCTTTGGTTCAAAGAAACGAATACCAGTTTATATGTCGTACTCTAGAGAGTAGGTACTAGACATATATGAAACTAACTATATTACTATATATAATAGAAAAAATTAATTAAAATAAAAATGATATAAATAAAAACAATTGTTAGAGTTGGAAAAGTCTCGATACCGAACAAAGTTGACGTTACAGATTTAATTTTGGATGACGTAACTATGAATTTGTCTCAAATTAATGAAAATAAATAAATAATAACAAATAGGGCTTAAGATCAAGATAATATCTTGGAATGCATTTCGCGAATTTTACTAATTTCAGTTAAGTGATAAGAAGTAATAATCCAACAATTTAGAAAACACATTAATTAGTAATACTGTTAAGTTGTCTCAATTTAATAAAAATAAATAAATAACACAGAGGACATAAGAAAATTGATTTAAGCCTTCATTAATTAGGGCAGGTATATTTTTGAAATGTATTTCATTAAGGACAAATTACAGTTACGTAATAAGAAGTAACAATCCAATAATTTAGGAGGTACCTACATGAATTAGTAATACTTCTTTCAATAGTGAAGAATTGAATAAAACAGTTGCTGAACTAACAGCCAAAGAATAATAAAAAATACAGTTTTAATATCAGATCAATACATTAAAATAGATAGATAAAAGCAAAAGATAGAAAAAAACAGTAAATACCGACAGTAACGGATATTTAGGAAATGGTTATCGGTGACTAAAATAAGAACATTTATGTCTAAAACTAGGAAATATGGCATATAGCTCTAAATATATCTTAATAAATAAGATGTATGGTTTAAAAAAAAAAAATTGGCGCCCGAGCAGGGATGGTTTTAGCAAACTAGAACAACAAATTAAGCAAGTTTGGGACAAGGAGAACACAAATGCAAAAACAATCACGATAAGATTAAAAAATAGGGTTAACAAACAATGAAAGTTACTATATAGTAGTAGAGGGGGAGAATTGATCAATTTGGAATTTCCTACTATGTCAAGTAAATATAAACTCAAAATAACAGATAAACAGATAAAAACATAAATCGTAAAATCATGCAATAAATAAAAAAATTATATAGTACTCTGTATCAAACAAAATTTAATCATAAGAAATACAATAAAAAATCTGTAGCGCAATCACGCATAATTTTTAAAAACATGCACGATACTTATTATAACCTTTTAACATGCACAAATAAAATATATGCAAAAATCGATGATGATGTAATTTAAGAAAATCTTGAACCTGACTTTTTATCTCTTTTTTGTTCTTACTCAGTTACTGACTTCGGCTCAGTACGACATAGCGAAAGTACTTCAATACAAAGGAAACAGAATATTAGGAATTGAGAACAGGATATTCTGAAAAGAAAGACGACTAGTTAAAATCGTGGATGAAATGGGAGAAATTGGAGAACATACAGCAAAATGTTGGAGATGAACGTTAGGACTTGTTAGTAAAATTCCAGAATCCTATAAGGATTCAAATACGAGGAAGGGGCATTGAAACGGTAGAAAGGATTTTCAACAGAAAAAAGAACGAATAGAGAGGCGCAAAAGTAAAATGCAGAAAAAAGTGAAAGAAGAAAGATGAAAGAAGTAATAGTAATAAGAGACAAAAATAAGCAGATTCAGCAAAATGAGCGAGAATTAGACAAGGAAGTTATAACGACAGGTACAAAGAATTTGTATTCTAAATTATTTAACAGAGCCGAAAAGATTGAAAAGAAGAAGACAATGGGCAAGTTTAAGTTAAAAATGAATAAAATGTAAGTAAATATCGAAGAACGGATGAAGAGAGAATATGTAAGAAATACTGACAAAACATCAAAAATCTGTTAAGGTGTAGCAAGGTAAGAATGAAAGAAAGAAGGAGGAGACACTACTACGAGAGAATGGGTAAGGGACGGAATAAATAAGAAATGATAATCTTTCTAAATGAGAACAAAATTATTCGATACCACAAGTAACGGCAAGGCATTCTTTCTCCGTGCTGTTCTCACTAACTTACTTACTACTGCTGATTACTGTAAATTAAAGATCAAAGTTTCTGAAAAAAAAGTAAAGACGTTACCATGATGAAAATTTTTTTAATAATTTGGGATCAACGTGTACAATATACAAACAAGTAATGGCTGGATGAACATTGATGATAATAGTGCTGTATTTCCTTCTAACCGATCTAAAGTCCATATTTGAGCGACTAGTTATCTAAAATTTTTGAATTAATCCTGAAAAAAATTGTATAATGACATAAGTTATAATGATATAGCCCACAATATGCAAATCATTATAGTACTCCCCAAAATCTTATAATACTGGCGGGGAACTCATGGAGTGATTGATTCTACCTAGTTTTTATATAGTTAGATTAAATTTTCCACACAAAATTTCAATTGACACGTGTGAGTTGGATTTTTCGTGATGCTACTAAAATCCATCACGCGATTACTATGTGACTACTCCACGCGTTCGCCGCGCCAACTATAGCCACTTCCAGCATGCAGCTTTTTTCAGTTTTTCTTTTAAATCCTCGTTAAACAATACAATGCAAATAAAGATTGTTTTATGGGCTCATTGTTTTTTTGAAGTAAATACTTACATTAAGGTAATGTTTAGAGAAAATGCTACATCAATTACCGATTGAAGTTAAATAATCTTCGTCTGACCTGTTTTGGTTTGAAACCAATATACTCGTAATATTATTGAAACCATAATACACCGGTAGTTCAAAAGGCAACTTAATTGTTCCTACATCCCGAGAGATCCATCATCATATTTTTGTAAAATAATTTTGAAGTAATATTGTGCAACTAGAAGACAAGCAGCTCGATAACGTGCGTAGCGCAAATTAAATTTGAAATGGGCAATTAGCAGGACCCGAAGTAGCGCAGTTTAAATATCGGATAGCATTCATACTGTATCTTTTGGCAGTGATTACAAACAAATAAATGATATATGATGATTGATCTCGATGCATACAACAAATTCATCTAAAATCCTCGAATGACATGATACACTTCTAACGTCGACATAACGAGGTAGAATATCCAAAGCGAAAATAAAAAGGCAGCAGTGAAATATTTTATGCACGTGGGCCCTCCTAATTCACCACCCACGACACGTGTCCGTCGAAGTAACAGCACCACTATAGTTATTGCTGCCTCCGAACAGAATATTGTCACTGAAAATGCGAGGCTGAAACACAAAGTTAGTTTGATAATTAAACCACGATTACACTTACTTTCCAGGATTTACTTTAAATGCGTGACCATGGTAGTTATGATAAATTGCAGCAATCGACCATGCAACTCCAATTCCGAGGAAAACATTTACGGCGTTACTTCCGGTTACGTTGCCTATGCTCGCGTCGGCGTGTTTATCTTGAATGGCCGCTACTTTGCTCGCAAACGTGTCTGAAAAGAAAAAGTAACAAAACTTTCAATGGAATCTTATTTTCGCGATAAACTGAAAGATTAGCGACGAGGAACAGGAAATTGAAAGATGCGGTTGCAAAATGATGATGTATCTTTTCCAACGGATTTCGAGATTGGAAATCTCTACATACTTCCGTAACTTTTGGTTTATTTACAAAATCCGTTTTCACGTATACATTCAATTAGGAAAAGATTGCAATTTCTTAAAATTAATTTGTTAGAGTGGATCCACAATTTTAAGGTCCACACGCAATTACTTTTTTTCAGGCAACAAAAACCAATCGATGCGCTTCAATTTATAAAACCGCTTTCGTCATTTTACCTTTGAATCTTGTATAAAAATATATTAGTTTTTAATAACTTAAGAATCTCCTTCAAAAGTTAGTGTAGACATAGATAACTAAACAAAAAAATTAAATTGTTTATAAATACAGTGCATTCCGACTGAAACGAGCCAACCCGTTACTACTTCGATTTCAGCAAAATCCAACAACAAGGCAATTTTGGTCAACACCCTGTCCCCGTCTCAAAACTTTTAAATGACAAAATTTTACAGACAATTTTTTTTAAACTGGTAGGAGTTGTAGTAATCCATCCTCTCTGACGAGGATATCTCCTAGTTATTTCATACTCTTTGGGGACAAGGTCGGGCAATTATAATGATGTGTTCATCATTTCCACGTCTTCACCACAGTACCTACATGTGTCATCTCCGATAGTCCCATATACCTCAGGTGATATCGGCATTGGATGTGCCTGTTAGTGTGCCATACAAGATTATTAGGTTACTTTTCCTCAAGCCCATTACCTCTGTGGTGTCTAGGGTGTCTAACTTCTGGTTGGCGTCGCAAACTAGTCGACGCCAGTTAAGTGTCGAATCAAACTGTACTTAAAATACACTGAACTAAACTCAACTGTGGCTGTGACTGACTACCTTTTGTTATCGTACCTACTTCGTTTTATATGTACAAAGTAGGTTTGTTTGCTTTGTAAGCAAGGTCGTTGGAAATGCTTCCCGATTGTCAGCATTTCCTTAATTGTAATTATTTGTTTGAATTCCGCATTCCACGTCGCAATATGCGGATGTAAGATTGATCGTGTCGATTTGTGATGGGGTTGAGATGGCAACCCCACATCTCCTTCCCCCTTTTTTTAATCGGTTTAAGAAAATTCTTTAAGTGTTTGAGACCTAGTGTTGTATTCCAGATTTCTTTTCCCTATTTGGTAATAACGTTCTGAAAGTTTGAGGAGATGATCCTATAAAAGGTTTAGTTGCGCCGAGTTTGGCTTATTGGTCGGCTTCCTCGTTGCCTGGCACCCATACTAGCTTAACCCTATTTTTTAATTTCAGACTATTGCTTGGCCGTTTAGTTGTCCGACATGATGCTTATTTCCTCTTCGCATTAGTTCTTGATAATCAGGTGTTGTACAGCCATTTGAATGACATGTACTTTTGTTTGGAAGATGATGAAATTATCATCGAGGGACACGGTTTTTTAAACTTTCGTCGCACCACTGCACATTCCAAACTCAAAACAAAATTGAGCTCAGTTGAATTTTCAGATACCCTTTAAGGTTTGTTTTTTTCTTCTTTCCTGCTTCCTGCTTCCCCATTGGTAGAGGGTTCAAACTGAGCAGAACCTGAATCGCGGCTGTGGTTATTGTCCTTATGCATAGAGCCAGCTTCGCTTTCGGCTTTGCTTTGGTCTACTTTCTCCACCAGACTACTAATGCATAGAGGAGACGATATGCTTGTAGCTTCTGTTACTTTTGATCTCTTTTCTGTTCTTACTCAGTTACTCACTTCGGCTCAGTACAACATAGCAAAAGTACTTCAATACAAAGGAAACAGAATATTAGGAATTGACGACAGGATATTTTGAAAAGAAAGACGTCTAGTTAAAATTGTGGAAGAAATGAGAAGAATTGGAGAACATACAGCAAAATGTTGGAGATGGACGTTAGTGAAATTCCAGAATACCTATAGGGATTCAAAGAGGAGGAAGGGCATTGAAACCATTGTCAACAGAAAAAAGAACGAATAGAGAGGAGCAAAAAGTAAAATACAGGAAAAAGTGAAGGGTGAACGATGGAAGAAGATATAGTAATAAAAGATAAAATAAACAGATTCAGCAAAAACGAGCGAGAATTAGACAAGGAAGTTATAACGACAAGTACAAATAATTAGTAGTGGATTATATTGTAAAGTATTTAACAGAGCTGAAGAACATTGAAAAGAAAAAGACAATGGACAAGTTTAGGTTAGAAAATGAAGAAAAATGTAAGTAAATATTGAAGAACGGATGAAGAGAGAATATGTAAGAAATACTGACAAAACATCAAAAATCGGTTAAGGTGCAGGAAGGTAAGAATGAAAGAAAGAAGGAGGAGATACTACTACACGGAATAAATAAGAAATGATAATCTTTCTAAATGAGAACAACATTTTTCGATACCACAAGTCATCAGCCTTTGCACTTTGACCAGCTTCGTTTCGGTTTTGCTTTGATCTACTTTCTCCACCAGACTACTAAGGCGATCTGCTTGTAGCTTCAGTTACTTGCTTTGGAGTTCACATCCCATGTTTTGCCTATCATCTTGCGGCACGAGTATAACTCTTATTAAACTTGTTAGTTATTTTAGACATGTGACTTTTCCATGTCAGTTTTTGGTCTAGACGTGTCTAGAGGCACACCTTACAACTGCATACTCAATCCACCATCACGAACACTAGACCTACAATCAAGATTTTACAGCTTGTTTTAAAAACGTTTACCTTACAGAAAAACCAAGGCCAACTACTTACTAACGCATCCGAAATCATCAAAAACAAAGAAATCGTAAACTATTCCTTCATAACACAAAACATGTCAGCCACACAACCAACGCGCCAAATCCAAAACAAATAACATAGAATTACAATTGCGGACCATACTCACTTTTAAAGCATTAATTTCCAAATTTACTAGACTCACAAATATATATGCGTCATCTTACGGGCACCTGAACATCAAAAAAACTCCAAAACATCCAAAACAAAATTATTGAACTACTAGATTCAACAAACTGCAGACCGTTAAAAAAAAAGATCGGACACAAACGAAACTACGCCTCATAAATTGACTCATCAAGTCAGTTTTTCTACCAGAAGATACTCAACAACAGATTTCTCTAAAGCTTTTAGGCGCTATCTGAGATGTCCGTTTATTACCGATACTGAGTGCTCTTGGATCACCCATATTCTTCTTAGCCAAATACTTGGTTTCAACCACATAAGAAAGACGTTTAGGATTCAGAGGCTTTGTTCGCAAAACGTAGGATATAAACATCAAACCCTAAGACATCCTTGTAAACCTTGACGTCGTCTAGCTGTTAACCAAAGTTGCACTCAAGGAATGTCGAAAATCTTCCCTACGTCAGCAAGGTTTCCAAAATCTGTTTCACCGGAAACTATTTCCTTTGAAAAGTAGCTTCTTTCAAAGAAATGGATGTATTGGCACTAGGAAGTCTACTGAGTCCAGTGAAAACTTGTTTCTTTATGAAGAATTATGAACAAGAACCATCAAGATTGTGAAACACGGCATAGAGAAGCTTACCCAGTTTCTTCAACACCCGAACAGTATTCACTTGACCATGAACACATAAGATAAATTGCCTTTCTTAGATGTGCTGATAAAAAACGAAGAAACAAACTAAGCCATACAGTGTTCAGAAAACCTACCCACACAAACAGGAATGCCTCAACAAACCACTAAGCAGGCTAAAAATACGGAATAATGAAAATTTTGGCAGAACAAGCTCAAAGAATTTGTAAACCACAACTTAAAAACTATTTTTGAGGCTAACGGGTACACTACAAAGGAGATCAAAAATCGATAAGTTCCGAAAGATCAAGAACACCGGAACCTGAAAGTCGACCCATTTCCGCCCACGCATATCATCTATACATACAAGGTATTAATTAAGTATGTAGCCAAACTTAAGGATGTTGTTCCTTACTCAATTTTAAGACAAAAACTTTATATGAACATAAGTCCTAAACAGTTTTGTTTTTATAATACAGATTGTTACAACAACTTTTTAAAAGTTTATCGTAAAAAAATGGAAATTAGTAAATGATCGAAGTTTGGTGACAGTTTTTAAAGTATACAGAGGAATCTTTTAAACCAAGAGTGGTTTGTATAATTTTACTAGTGTCTTTACAGAGGTAGTGTCCGAGGATTAATTAAAATTTTTTTTTCCTAATTTGAAAAGAATTAGTTTCAGGAATTAAAATCACACGCAATTTCTTCTTGAGCCTTTTCAATCAGTTTGACTGTTTAGGATCTATGGTTATATAAACTTAAAACTGAGTAAAGAACAACATCCTGGCTGTGCTGCAACGCCGTGGCCGCCATCTAGTGTTTAAGGTTAGTGTACATAAGTAACATTGCGTTAAGTAAGTTTAGGTTGGACTATAAACTTTACTCGTAGTTTAAGATTGAGAATGTAAGTAGTAGTGCTCGCCAATAAATTAGACAAATACCGTACCGCTCCCCCTGGACTGTACCGAGTTATTTTATTTTTGAACGTGTCAAACCAACGCTAGTGTAACAAAGATGATAAAATTTTAATCTACATTAGGAATATACAATTGAAAAGATGTAACAGCAAAAAAATATTTTATTTCAAGGTGAAGTCGACGAACTGAACGCAACTTGAAACTAAGTAAAGATAAGGAAACTGTACAACTAACCCGTGCAATATTAAACGAACAACAATTTTTCTGTGTAAATGAAATTAAACGTAATACAAATATGCTTAATAAAGAACTAACGATCATTTTAAAAGAAAAAATTCCAACGAAAGTTACACTGGAATCCGATCCTCAAGAACACCCAAACGGTACCTTACGAAGATACGCATTTGACCGACGCGATTTAAGCCCAGCCCACTTTAAACAGAACAAATACAATCTGCGAAGTACAAATCATTGGTCTTCATCCAACATCGGAAACAAAAATTATGACCGTCGTCGATTGTTTACGATTTCTTTTGATTTAATGAGATTGCGTTCATTTAAAAATATTGCTTTTGGCAAGTTTAATTTGTGACTTTACCGTGGTCGCTTTCGCCTGAAAATTTTCGCTTTTGCTGGATTATTTACGTTATTAATACCAATTGCTTTCCAATTTGCTTGGAAATATCTAGGAGACATATTTATTAACTGATTCCGTCAATTTTTTATTATTAAATTTTGTTTAAAACGCGAGATTTTCGCCTTTTTTGGCATAAAATTAGCACAAATCCTTACATTTCATTAACAATTTTTTTTATCGGCTCCAGGACGTAACTTCGAGATAGCTGAAATTTTTGACTGTGGCTCAGTGCTTCGATTTTAATAGCGGTTTTGTAAAAAAAATTCCGCTTTTGTTATCATAAATTTAGTTGTGTGCTGCTTCGAGGCGACTGAAAGTTGGCATTTAGTTATAAAAAGAAATTTCCGTAACGACGTGCTTATTCAGGCACATTTTCTTAAAATGATTAATACGACTTCCGCCTGTTGAAACCCTCGAAGGTGTCGACGTCCGTGTTCAACGTGCCCGACTACATATGTACCGATGGTTTGCTTCCTACACCTGTTGCAGCAGCCGTTTACCATTACATTCTGAAGTAATTATTCCGAGAGTCAATTTGTAACAAAAAATGCTTTGACGTTTAACTATTCAGTCAAATATTTTTTGTGCAAAAATTTAATTATGCAAGACAATTCGGACTTTGACTTTATGCAATTCATGTTGCGTCATACGAGTTCAATGATGTGCTATTGGCCAAATAAAATTTGCGTAACGGATGCAAAGACATAAACAATATTCTTTTGTGTATGTTAGGTTAATTAACAGAGGGTCACGTGATCGATAAGAATTAATTGTAGATTCTTCTGACATTCTTTATTACTGTTGTCTATATCGTAGGTTACTCATTTTTAAAACAATTTTTTTTACTTTACATGTAAATGTTTCGAAATGCGATAAATTATGATAATTTTTTGTTGCAAGGAGCCTTTTAAATACGTAATTCGGTATGTTTGTTCAAATTTTGTCAATTTTACAGATTCATAAAAGTACTTTCAAAAGGTAGGTCCTCGAAAGTACCCTCCCTACATGTTGGGTTTCTGGTAAACGGAGCCTGGAAGTTCCTCACCACGTTATCTCCGTTTGGCACCTCTTGACAAATTATTGACGAGTTTAAGCTCCTTTACTCAAACGTTTTATTTCACAAAGGCAATTCATCGCACAAACCACCCCGTCCCGCTGAGCTGCGTGCAACCTATATTTATGTTACGTTTTTGATCCAAAATTTTCGTAAATCTAGTTTTGCATACGTAACAAAATCTGAAAGGAATATGTATGTGTAAGCAAATAATAAATTCCGGAACGAAATGACATGGAAACGAGCACCGAGACAAATGCGCCTCATTAATTTACATAATTAAAATAATTGTGATTCGAAATACGTACTTGTCTCATATTAATCTAAAACAAAAAAAATAAATTTACACAAAAGATAATAATGTATAATAAATTAAAAAAATACGGTTAATATATTTTGAGATCAAACATTTACTTTAAACGAAAAATTCCATAACTGAAGACAAATTGCTTTATAAATCAAAAGTACGGTTAAGACGCACAAGTCGTTTATTCGCAAAAACGCAAAATCGAATTTTTATAATGAACCAAATCCATTCACAATTATCGGGTAATTTTATATCATTTCGAAAACGGAAGCATTTTAATGGTAGCGGTCTAAATTTAATATTGTTTATTAAAAATTGGAGCAATATAATAAATTGATGAAAATTTTCATTTTCGTTAAAACTGAAATTTTTGTTAAATAAAGTATTTACCTGGAATACTGGTACCCAACGCCACGAACATGATTGCGGTTACAGAATCCTTTATTCCTAAAGTTGCACCGAAATGGGAAGCTACATCACCTATAATGGCAGTTACAACACCTATACCTAAGATGGATATCACAAAACACAAATATCCTTTGGCAATATCTGAAACAAAATTGTTGCATTTAATTTCTAACACAAAAAACAACTTTTTAAGTAAAACTTTATTTACCAACTTCATTTTTAAAAGGGTGTTGAAAAACTTGTAAAGATATTTAAGTATAATGTAGTAGGTACTAGACGTATTGATTTCGAATCAGTTTGGAGCTTTGTATTTTCCTTAATGACCAACAGAGCAGGAAAACCGACGTTGAGGCGTTACAGGATTTACAAATAAATCCTTTACTGGCCATTTCTTTCCGCATTAAAGCAGATTTTTGGAGGTTTAGTTACAACGCTTGTTTTTTCCTGTTACGGTTCTTATCTAATTTAAGATTAATTTATTAACTTAATTACACCTTGGTTTGAATTTTAATTCAATTACAATCTTTTTCTTGTTTTAACAAAAAAACTTTTTTATGTTTAATATTAAAAAGTGAAATTTAAAAATAAAGAAATTATTTCAGTTTAGAGTTTAAGGAAATGTACGAATGCACATATAAAAGTAGGTTTTTTAGAGGTTGTCATAGTGTGAACGTGCTATTTTTATTTCTTGTAGTAGAAGTTACTTTGTCGCATGAAAATTCATAGAAATATGTATTAAAAACCTAACTTGTGTCATTTTCACTTATAATAACCTCAAAACAGCAAATATCTAGATGTATTTGATAGCTAATTAATTTTTTAAATTTTATTATTTCTTGTTTTTATTATTTTATTTTCATTTCGTAGAAAATATAAAATTTTTAATTTTGCTGAACAAATGGGATTGTTGTAGTCTGGTTTTCACAAATTTGCGTCGCTTGGAAAAAGGAGGCAGTACGAACATTAAATATTCTCAAACTGGACGAAACTGATCCTATCTTCTGGTTATATACGCTAGTGGAGATAACCTACCAAACTCATGCAGTTTCTCTAGAAACAACTAGATATTCGACAAAGCCTAAGTCAAAAGTACAAGAAGGAAGATAAATCACCAAATAAGAGTATTATAAAAATATCCACGTTAGGTAGCATTCAGAATGGGGAATCTCGCCCTTGTGCATTTGTGGAAAGAACCATCAAACCAAGAAATGCTTCACAACACAAAAAATGTCAAATAAACAAAATAAAGAACAAAAACGTCGTCACAAGTGCTTCAAGGACAATCACAAAACAAAAAATTGTAAAAGAAAGTTAAAGTTTATTGTGTGTACTAAAAGCCATCTCCCTATGTGCAAGGATTTGAAAAGACAAAGGCCTAATTTTATGGAGAGCTAAGTTTTTCATATGTCGCACTGAAAGTACAAAGTGGAAATAAGCAGATTTGGGAGTCAGTAATCAGTTTAAGAATTGAAGGCTAAAATTACATAGTACATAGCAGATGACTGTTCGCATATTACTTCTTGGAACTGGAAAAAGATTGATTGGAATTTTGAACTAATACTTCTTGCAACTAAGCTAGAGTTGACTCTTTGTAGCAAATCCCAAGGTCAAGATTTCAGCCCCACCATGATATCTGTTACGTTGTAAGTGTTCAATTATTCAATTTCTCAACTACGAAAATTAAAAACCCTAAAAATTAAGGATCATATCGAGGTATGGGATTGCCGTGTCAATTAGTATAACAAACCCAATTAACAAATGCTGACACACATGGAAGCATTTTACACGATCTCGCACACGATGCAAAAAACCTACTTAAGGACTGAGAGCGAAAAAACATTAACATTGAAAAACTTGCATAACTTTTATACCATATAATTTTTTTACAAAATTTTGATATAGTAGGCTTTGAAATATGTCGTCAAATTTTTAGTTTTATTTGAGTCAAATTGTGTTCACAATGGCAAAAGTAGTAGAAGTACATAGATTAATTATTAAAAATTTATTGAGAATCCACAATGGTCAGTCGTTCGCATTGCAAAGGAGGCAAAAGTTTGCAGGCAAGTGGCAGCAAAAGTCATCAAGCGGTACAAGGAAGACTTTACCATAACACGGAAACCAGGAAGTGGACGACTAGAGGGTTTTCATTCACCAAAAAGGTGCAAAAGGCAATATCTGCGATGGTTAAGAATCCGCTGATATCGAACCGGAAATTAGCTGCAAAAGTCGACTTGTCGGAAAGACAATTCGAAAAATAAAAAAAAGAGTGGATTTAAGTCCTACAAAGTTCAAACAACTCCAGATCGTAATGCGGAGAAAAACATTGAAGCCAGAAAGTTGAGAGCAGATTTTTTTCAAAAACGTCAATGTTGCGTGATGGACGATGAGACTTACGTCCTCGCCGATTTTTTTCAACTACCTGCTCAGGAGTTTTATGTTTCCTGTGGACGAGGAAGTGTTCCTAAGAAGTTTAGAACTAAAATAAAGTCCAAGTTTCCAAAAATATCTCGTTTGGCAGGCGATTTGTAGCTGCGGTGAAAGAAGCCAATCTTTCATAACAAATGGAACAATTAACTCCGATATTTACACGAAGGAGTGTCTCCAAAAAATTGTGGCCTTTTCTGAGTAAACATAAGGTATCCACATTTTTTGGCCGGATTTAGCTTCGTGCCATTACAGTAAGCAGACAAAAAATGGTACAAAGAGAATCATGTCGATTTTGTACCCAGGAGGCTAACCCACCAAATTGCTCTAAGCTTCGCCCAATGGAGCGGTACTGGGCTTTGGTGAAAAGAAGCTTGAAGCAGACAAAAAGGCTACAAAATCGATTGAAAGTTTTAGAAAAATGTGGACCGTAGCGACCAAGAAAGTGTCGAGCACCACCATAAAAGCCATGATGGAAACCATTCCCGACAAGCTCAAAATTTTTATGACGATAAGTCTGATTGATTTTTGTTTTTCTTAATTTTTATATAATAAATAACCTATCCAAAACTAAATTTTTTTTGAAAATTTATTTAGCGGTTTAAAAGTCATGCAAGTGTTTCAATGTTAATGTTTTTTCGTCCTCAGTCCTTATCACATATAAAACAAAGCGGTTACGATAAGCAAATCAGAATCCAGTCACGAGTTACGAATTCAGTACGGTTCGGCAGCGAGTATCAAAAATCATCAATCAGAAATCAACAGCCCACAACGCTGACCCACGGTCAGTACAACAGTGCGATGACAGCGTTTAATCGGTCAACAATTCATACATCGGTATACTGTAACACGAGCGGCGCCTCATCACTGCAAACGCGGCATTTCGTACGTTACGAGTATGTATCTTCAACAACTTTACGCCAGCACATTCATTTATATAAATATTCCATCTCGACTACTGTAAACGCATCTAAACCGACTCCGTCAGTTCTTTCTCAGATCAAACCGGTGTCTAGTACAGACTCTAGACACCAAAGAGGTAAAAACATACAAATAAGAGAGTAAGAAGTAAAACGCAGTTTTTTTGCCTTGGAAAGAAAGACAGCCTGTCCCGTTACCCAACAAAGTAAATGCTATTAAAATCAACTTTATAACACAATTCTTAAAAATTGGTTAGCGGAAGGTTGTCGTTATCTCTCATCGACCGGTCACGAAACTAGGCAATTTGACGACCTCACTACGAGCCGTATTCATTCTCATTAGACTCGTCCTGTTGGTCACAAAATGGGGCCAGTTATTTGTCAGCATTGGAAGTTGCAATACGCAAAAGATTTTTGATCTCATTAAAGGTCTGTCCTCAACAGCCGTAGTACTGATAAAAATAATCCCGCAATAAGCAACGACAAGTTGCCATAGAATTATAAAAAAAAGTTTATAAAACTAACTTTCTTAGAAAAGATCAGAATTCCGCGATTGGTAACAGCTCAAGCGAAAGATTCTAAAATATCAGTTCGATTGCAGGTAAGCTTGTGTAACACCTGTGGAGCGAATGGCTATCCTTCTATTCCAATTGTTGGATTGCTTAATTAAAAGTCGTTTAGTTAGTTCAGTGAAAAACGGGTCGAAGTTAGAAAACGTAAAAGAATTTTATTGGAAAACTATTCCACAACCTTTGCATAGATTAAATTAAAGGAGCTTTGAATAACTATTGTGGAGAATAGAGTGAGGTAAACTGTTATATTTACGTAAACAATTGAAAATCATGCAGAGGTTATTAATCTACCGTTCAGAGGATGCTTGCCAAACCAACTTGTGGAGTCCAGATGGTGGAAAGGACCAGTTTGGCTAGAAGAAACCCAACATATATGGCTATCCAGTTAAGTTTGACAAACAAGTAGGGAAGTGTTCTAAGAACTATTAGCCGGTAACGTACAAGAATTTGGAAAGCCAAATGGTCAATTTTACAGACCACTTGGTTGCAAACAAAGAAAAAAACCAGATGTTGTAAAAAGTAAAGATGAAAAGAATTTAAACCTTGAGAAAAATGGGAAAAAGGAAAAAGTTGAAAGAACAAAAACGTTGTAGAAAGTGCGTCAAGACCAATCACAAAACGGAGGATTGTATAAAAATGTAGTTAAGTACTATACATAACAGATGTTACCTACTACTTCTTGGAACTGAAAAAAAATTTATTTGGATTGTGGACTGGCAGCTTCTGCGACTTTTTGTGGCGAATTCCAGAACACGATTTTAGTTCGCCCGTGATGTCTATAAAAAAGAAGAAAAAAATAACAAAAACTAATTTTGCAAAATGTGACGCGGAAAAATGACTGCGGATATGTAGTTGCACTGTATTGGAAAGAAGGACGACTTGAGCTGCCAGTCAACAAAGAGATTGCTGTTAAGAGCCAATTTCAAGCATGAAGCTCGTCTACTCAAGTATGGACTTTACGACACAATTTCGAAAGATTGGTTGACGAAAGGTTGTTAGTGTAACCTTCATCAAACGGTCATAAAACCAGGCAATTGGACGCCCCCTTCCAAACCATATTTGATTGTTCCTGTCTAGAAAAAAAAGCATCAATTGTTGAACGAATGCATGGAAATTTGTCGAAATCTCATTCAATTAATTAAATACCAACATGGAATCCCGCTTGGTGCTATGGGTAGCCCGTTCACACTAGGAGCACCAATTGAAGAATGAACCAGATGATAACAAACAAATAAACGAAAGACTTTTCCAAACGTTATACGTGGATAATTGCGTTTCCTCTGAGTACACATGAATGCTGCAAGAGTTTCAAAGAGCTCTATTGACCGATGCAATGATATACCTCCGCCTTTGGTCGTCAAATACTAACGATATTGTAGACCCTAATGGACCAAACATTCTGTAAAGATTTTTGATCCTAATGGAGTTATCCTCAACCCTACTACCGTTGCAACAAGACTGGATTAACAAAATTAAACCAGACAAAGTGTTGCCATAAAAAAGTTGGTGTACACAACTTGCTGTCTTAAAAAAGATCAAAATTGACAAAAAAAACTAAGCTTTCACACATTTGCCTATGCGTCAAGACCCCTATGCATATGTAAAGTTCCTGAGAGCTGAAACGAAGATTTCTGAAATATCGCAGCAGCGGGTAAAATATTATATGATAGTTGTGAGCGGATTACTATCCTTCAATTCGAGCTACTGGGTTGCTTAATTAAAAGTCTCTTAGCTATTTCAAGGAAAAATGCGTTGAAATTCGACTATGAAGTTGCAGGTATTAAACGGATAGCGGGTATGTTTTGTCGGAAATAGAGTGAGGGAGATTGCTGTCAATACTAATGTGGATAATTAGAGACATATTCCAAAAGTATTCAATTAGGCTGCCGTACCCTCCATAGGATGATAGCCAAACCAACTTTCAGAGTCCAGATGGTGTGAGAGACCAGCATCGCCAAAGTAAGTCAGAAATATGTAGCCATCCGGTTCAGTTTGACAAATAAACCGGTAGAAATTAAACAAGAAAAAATCTTAAACAACAGAAAAAATGTAATAAAAGTCTCATATTTACTCAATCAGTCCGAATTTTGGAATGGATGCTGCGATTTGTCAATAATGGAACAAGCAATTAATCGAAGTTTAAGAAATAAATAAGGGAGAAAAACCCAAAGTCTTGTCGTTTCCGATCTTTGACTTAAAAAATTAATGAACCGGACACAACAACACTAATATCGGTATTTATAGTCAAGAAGAACTTAAGTCCTAAACTTGTCTTACTCAATTTGGAGTTACGGTGGGGTTGAAAGCAAAATTATCTACATCAATTTTTGTGAATTCTGACTAAGATCTACTTAAGACTAGAAATCTAAAAATTTTATCAATTATTTTCATTCTTTGTTTAAGGCTTAGCGTAAGCTCGCCTTAAGTTGATATCGAATGATAAATCCAGTTCCAAAAATAATTTGTAAAGCGACAGCCTACGTATTTGGACACTTACACGTGTGATCGGGTCCACCATCTTCGGAGATAGGAACCAACAGAGTTCAATAAAGTGTTCTACAAATCAATTATACCATAGAACATTTTTTTTGAGAAAGACGGATAGAAAATAAAAATTTCAATATTTTTGTGTTGAATCCAAACATTTTTCTTTTTTAATTTTTCTGAACATATTATTATGAAACATCGCCTTTCCATTACCAAAATCGGCACTAATACGCGTGCCACGGTGATGACCTCCTAATCATCGACACAATGGAAAGACCAATGTAATATATCTCATCGGTTTAGGCGCTGGACAACTCACAATTGCGGCAACATACATACAACATTCGTACACATGAAACTGTCCTGCAGAAAGGCGCTTGCGTACACGTCACAAAACTTAAGATAGCCGGTTTTCAAAGTTCTTCGTCTGTCATAAACAGGACGCGCTAGAGTAACAAGTTCCCGCAGTCATTTGTCCGAAATTGCGACCTTAAGTCGTCACATTCAAACATCAAAGTTACATCACGAAACTTAGCCCAGTTTCGACGTCGTAAAGCTGTCAAATAAATTACTCGCAATTCTCCTCTGAAGTAACACCAGCAACCAACAACACGGTTGCATCCACATTAAAGCATTACAATCAGTTCAAGATTCTTGATTCGATTTCCTGATGACCACAGGTCATTAAAAAATAGCGAAGCCAAAATCTTAAATCTACTGCAAATCATTGACCCGGAAGTACCTGTGGCGACACATACATTACAACATAAATTTAAGCAATAACTTAGATTTTTTTTTACTTTGTATATCTAGGTCGCGTAAACAGTATTGTAAATGTAAAACGATAAACGAATTTCCCCAACACTTGTAATACGAACAGATTAAATGCGCGTTACAACTCTATAGCAAGATAGTGGGGTACAATCGTACGACAACAGTAATATTGTGTGTACATAGTAAATAAATCATTATTTTCCAAAACTAAATCTTGGACCTTCTTATAAGAGAATGTGGTAGATGTATTGATTAAAACTCCATGTACTTTATAAGGTAAGTCGAGTCCTGACCGAAACGTCAGAAATTATATATTACATAGAGTTTTAATCGATCCATCAATTATCCTGCGGAAGAGAAACTTATAACGTCTTTTAATCACCAAAACTTGGGTCAAACCAATTTAATGCAAGTAGGTACTTTGATCCTTCCACGCATCTCGTGCTGACCCTAGCATACTTTCTGATTATAATTGTTTGGATGTTTAAGCCGCTAGCCATTCTGCAAAACTGATAAGCTGATATTCTCGAGCAATATTTTGCACCAATTGAACAACCGCTTAAGGCGGAAAAGTGCAAGCCTTTTTACGTTAGCTCCTAGGTTTTTAGTTTCTAAAACAAGTAACCAGATGTAACAAAATAACCTTCCAAAGGTACAACTAGCTAAGCAGTCAATTGCGTTAATCATCAACGATACATACGTACGTTTTTTTAATTACATCTTGAGTTAAAAGCGCATCACGCCTTGTTAGTAAAATTAATAATTGTAACTTCGATGACAAGACGATTCTTTCTTTCTTCGTTTGACAAAAGTCCACCGCATGTCCAACTATCAATTCGATGAGGATTGCAACTTTTGAAGAAGTTATGGTAGTAACTACCACTTTTGTTTGAATTAAACTCATCAGTTCCAGCATAAAACGACGAAGAAACGAGCTTTAATTAAAATATGCTTTGAATTTATTAGTTTTCACGTTATTTAAGAGACAGTACATTCCAAAAGTTCTTTTTTTAAATAAATAAAAGCTTAAATGTATTAATTTTTAAATGGTCAGTTACGACAAAGCCTTTCTATTCTTTAGTGACAAAAGTGGAAGACAAAGGTTTTTCTTTGAATTTCTACATCGTAGTGCAGGTAAATAAAAAATATGGTATAACATTAAACTCACCACATGTGATTCAAAGGTTCGGTTATACACTTGTAATATAAAATAAGCAAATATTTTAATATGCCATGAAATGGTTAGATAGATAGATGTAATCTGGCGTGTACAGTATGGAATCAGTACTGAATATTGTGCTCCCTCTTTCTGAACTTACACCACCTTTTATTAGATTATCTCAGAATGACCTCGGATTAAAAGGAGTAATCTTCTCTAATTCAAGGAAACGTTTTCCAAAACAGTCCCAACATCTAGAAACCGTGGCTTCACATTCCGTAAGAAGGTGAATCCGGATCTTCTCCGACACGTACCAAAATCTGCATGTCGAGTTAGTAGTTACACTAATCTCTTCAAGTCGTCCTGCTGACTGCTAAGTAATCCCTGTGCACCTAGTAGCCTGACTCAGGGTTCAAAATTTTTCTCCCGTTTCTCTGCCTGGAGTAATTCAAAAATGTGTGCTTGTCAATCATAAAAGGGCTCTTTCCTTTCCTGGCGAGGTCATCTCTCTACTCGTTGTCAGGAATCTTGAAGTGTCCCGGGACATAAGCTAGGGCGACCTTATTACATGCTCCTACTTCAGTCAGTACCTTTTACAAATGCTCATCATCCTTCTGATAACACAGCTGCTTAGCGCTGAGATGGCAGCTTGGCTATCGGACATAATATTGACATAACATTCAATTTCGTGTACTTCCGTCTAAAATATACTGGTTATACCTACCCATGGGCCCATAATATTTGGTCCCAAATCTCCCAGCACCAACCCTCAGCCGTTCTTAATTCCTCTGTAAACGAGCAGATCTGGTCGTCTAGCGGTGGGAAAGAAATTTTCCCAACCGCCCCATTTTTTTGCCTTATGAAAACTGGTTTTAAATAATGAGTCCCTGCTCATATTGTTTCTGTTAAAATTAGGAAATCAGGCACCAGCCTAATTTTCCTGTCAATAACAAGATAGAAGGGGAAGTCAACCCCAAACGATGCTTAATACCTGCTGTGGGGCAGGTGCAAATTGCTTCTGAGTTCACCAGATGTCACTTGCAATTCAATATCTTATCACGTGCGATAATTAGGTATTTGACCAAATTGTAAAGCCAACAACTGTCCCACCAATCAAAATTGGATTAAGACCGTTGAGTTTCCTTTTACGGGTGAAGGTCACCAGCGTAGTTTTGCTAAGGTTAAATCACAGGCCAGCCGACCTGCACCATCTCTCTGCCATTTCCAATTCTGCATGCATTATGTCAGAAGAATGTCCTCATATTTGCCATGTGCAAGTATAATAATGTCGTCAATATATCCCTGACAGAAGATTCGTTTGCTAGACAAAAGGCAAAGGAGATCGTCCACGAGTAGAATCTACATTAGGGTCGACAACACTCCGGCTTGAAGACATCCCATAGTGGTATTGACCACAACGGCAGAGTCTCCGAGTCTTGCTTCAGCTCTTCTGGTCCTTAGAAATTCTGCCAACCTTCTGACAATAGAGGTGTTCATCTACACGAAACAAAGCGTTGTAATGTCTACTCAACCTGCTCGTCAGTATGCATACTGATCTCTATGTAATGGGCCCCTGACAAGCTCTGTTGTCCTGATATAGTTATCCACCAATTTAGTCACCGTTTTGAAACAAAAATACGAAAGATCGATGGGTTCTACATTTTTTTCAGACACTCTTTATGTTTTATGATGAAAAAAAAAACAATTTCTCTCATCGAGTATTTAAGATATATGTTTTTGTAACTCAAATACCCATTACTTAAATTTAACTATTTTGTTAACGACCAGTTTTATAATATCATAAAAGTTCTTAAACTTTGAAATCGTTTAAATTAAAGTGTTAATCTTATGGCACGAATAGATGACGTTCAAAGCTTATTTCGGAATTTAAAACAACATCGTAAAACCGACTTTTAGGTTAAAAAAGCAATATTAAATTTTAGAACGACTTTAATGTTTTTATAAAACGTACTACCGACCCACAAATATTTCAACTTTTTAAAATTTCTCATCCGTGTTTATTCTTTTCTGATAATAACAATGCCTTCAGAGAATTATCTATACAACAAGAAGGTCACTACTTTATAATGTTCGAAAGAATCCAATGAGCAATAACTGTTTATTAAAAAAGGAATTCAACTAAAAGTTATAGATAATAAAAATGTAGATATTAAAACTTTTTTTGTGCAATTAATATCCTTAAAGATATTGTAAAGAAAAGTCAATTCCAGATCAAAACAATGAAAAAAATTAAGATTTCTAAAAAAATAGTTGTATACATAATAAAAATTTTCGTGTAGAGCTTTTTCGTGCAATTAATATTGGTAAATAAAGTTGCGTTCATTAAATTGAACAATATAAAAAGAAAAATGTGCCCTCAACAAAAAAAAGTTCAAATAATTGATGTAGATAATAAAATTTGCAACAACTTTTCTTCGTAACTTTTTGTGTAATTAATATTGTTAAAGATATTGTTAAATAAGTAAAGATCAACTGATTAACTTAAATCCCACGCGACCAGCGTGTTTCCGTATTTCTTAATCGAACATAAAAATTGTTTAAACAAAAGTAGCATAATTAAATTAGAAACATTATTTATTTAATTTAATTTAATATTATTTAAAATAATATTTGTAGAATAAATTAAAGTAATTAGGGATTATATTCTGTGGTATCTGAACTATTCCTTGGAATTTGCTGTTTAAGTTAATGCCATAAGTTAATTAAGTTGTAGGGATTAATTTTGAAACAATTAGTTTCACAAAGCACATCTTCTAAAAAATCAGTTAATTCTTATTTTTCATAAACACCAAAAATTAAAACATTAAAATTTTAGGTCGGTTAAATTAAAAAGTTTTTCTTTATTACAAGCATAGAACACTAGATTATTCCATCACTTGATAAGCTGGTATTGATTTTACAAAATAAACGCTATTGACTCATCTAAAATAGTTTTAAAATTTTGGTTAGACTCAGAAGTATCATATTTAGACGCAGTAAAACAGATTAAAGTAGAAAAAAAAAATTATACAGGGTGTCCTAAACAAAGTGGTAAATAGACTTTTAAAATAAACAACGCTAGCCAACAGGTATTTTGTGATTAAGAAGAAAACGAGGGTTTTTTGTTGAATTCTATGTGTTAAACTTAAAAATGATGAAGAAAATTTAATATCACGTCAGAATTCAAAGTTAGGTGTTTTATTGTGTACATTCCCGCAGTTAAAAACAACGAATCTGTCATATATACAGGGTGATTTATACCACGAGGCGAAAAATATAAATATGTGTTCACAGTTTGATTCTAAGCAAAAAATGCGAAATATTTTTTTTTCCAACCGGTCTTTGTTTTTGAGATATCGAGGATCAAACTTTTAAAAGACCTGGTCTTAAGTTTCACACAAAAATAATAGTAGGCAATATGAAAACTTTATTTAAAAACCTTGTAACTGTAACACCAAGAAGAACCAATACCTTAACTTACAAAGTATGTTCGAAAAGTCCACCGCCAGCTGCGATGCAAGCCTGGCAACATAAAACCACTGAGTTATAAACTGCAGCAAAGTCTTGTTAATTTTCAACTTCAAGTTGCTGAACTGCATTCTAGACTAAATTTTTAAGACTAACAATTACAAACACTACCCAAATGTGAAACTGTCAATAACTAATAAATAAGATTTTGTTTCAAAGCACTCTATATTAGTTTTTTGTGAAACTCGAATCTTTCAAAAGTTGGTGTCTCGATATCTCGAAAACAAAGGCCGATTGGAAAAAAAATTATTTCGCATTTTTTGCTTAGAATCAAACTGTGAACACATTTCGCCTCGTGGTATAAATCACCCTGTATTTATTTTCTTGTACAGGATTGTAATTTTACATCTCATTGAAAATAAGTGAACAGGTCTTCAAAAGTGGAAAACTGTGGTTTGTACAAATTCACCAAATTTTTATTATAGGTGGCGTAAGTTTACCTCTCAGCAACAACAAAATCCGATAAATTCAGCTACATAGCTCGCTTATCATAGATATTTTTGATTGGTTATTAGATCGTGATTATGTTCCTTATAGTTGCCGTCAGAGTTGTATAGCTAATATAAGCAGTTGGCTAAATGGAAAAAAAATTCAATGCCTTTTTCACGACTCATAATTTAAGGTAAACCCACCATTCATATAATAGACTGATACTTTTGTAACATAAAAATTTATGGTTTTTATAATGTAACTAAAGGCGTCTAAAGCGACACCGGACGCCACGTACAGGATCTTAGTAATTATTCTCAAGCAGTATAATTAAGAAAAGTAAAACAAACAAATTTGTAAAAAAAGAACTAGAGAATTTAATCTGGCGAGGTTCGCCGAATGCAACAATTTTAAAATAACAATCACAGTGCGTTAACATTAAATATAAAATAAAAATTTACGAATTAATGTAAGTGTCAAAACCGAAGCTAGCTTACCGCTATCAACAACACCCGATATACTATTAAGTTACGAAGGTTTAAAATATATAACGCTATTAATGAGAGGTGAATACGTGTGCCACACTTCAAGGATCAATGAGTTTAAAAACGGTAAATTTGACGCTTCACTGGTCTGTTAAAAGGTAACTCAAAAATTTAAAAACGTACCGCACATGCACAAAAGACGCTCGGTAATTTAAAGACGGTATCTCGGTACAATTTAATAGAGAAAAGTACTTAAAATAAACTACGACTGAATTGGTAATATAAGTGATAAGTACTGGATATCTCCTCGAAGCTGTGACCCAGGTTAACGTTGATAAAAAAGGCACCAGGTCGAAAGTCCAAGAAACATACACCGCAACCAAAATTTTAATTCTATGCTAAAGTTAATGCAAAAATTATAGAGAGTGCACGATTCACGAATACAAGAATGTTTAAAATCTTTCGAGAAGAAATTCTAAAATTTTTCAAATATGGCGATATGGCCACATGTTAATTTTTTAATTAGCAAATAACTTACGGCATTTGTCAAACGTTAACAAAATAACGGCCTTCCAAATAACGATTATTATTTTAAATATCGTTTGATACTTCAGAAAGGCATACACACGATTAACTAAACACTTTAGAAGTTTGTTTATTTACCTGAGGGAGCACATTTACACACGTATGTACAATGCCAACTTCATCAATCAAAAGGAGCGAGGTAATAGTGGTTTATGAAATTTCCGGTGCCTACTGTAAGAGGCGTTGAGTACCATAAAGTCAACATGAAATTTGAAAACTAGTCCGGACGAGATGATATTACAATAAAAATGTTTCCTTCACAACAGTATTAAGTACCCTAAAGTCCTTTTGGGTAGAAACCTATTTGTCAGTCATGATTTTCTGATTCGTTTTCCGAAGCATTAGTAAGAAGATTTAGAAATATTTAGTGAGGCGAAAGACACTACAAACCTGCAAGACCCGTCCTATAGTCCCAAGTCCAAAAAAGAGGAAGGGTTATATTTAATCTATTTTGGTTTATAAATTTGCTATAAATTGTTTAATAGATTTTCAATGTTTAGTTACGAAAACATTGGGATTCTATCGATTTCCCCCAGTCCTATTTCAAGTGCAATTTTCCAAAGAATAAATTTATCAATAAAAAAAATAATTTTTGATGGCAGAGATGGCTATTATTTCCTCTGTTGTCGACCTCTAAATTTTATATATTATGGGACTAACGAGAAGAGAAACATAATAAACAGAAAAAAAAATTCCTTTATTTGGTCGACGTTCATCCTGAATTAATGTTATTAATAACATGCCATAAGAAAATGTTTCGGAAACATTAAACAAATTTATTAGAAAAACAAAGATTTAAAATAAAAAAATGGGTTCAGTTTTAAATATAAAATTATAACAAAAAGTAATATTTGTAGAAATCTGTTGTATGTAAGTTGCCGGCTGAATCTGAGTACATGGCAACTGCCCATGAGGTGGTAATACCGACTATCTCTTGAAATTATAACATTGAGTAATTAGATTTTTGATCCAAATTTACAGTAAACAATTAATTTTAATTGAAATTAATAATGTACGATGCAGACACGTTTCTTTTTAAATTACTCTTAGTCAATTCCTTTTATAGGGAAGATATTGTTGTTTAACATAAAATATATTAAATCAAGAAAGGAGATACATAATACCAGTTGTAAGAAAAAGTCGGTATCTCAACTTCTAGCGCTTTTGATCAGCAGGAAAATATAATCAGTAGGAAAACGGTTTCTTGATCGATCATCTTTGGTTCCAAAAAACTTGCATTAGAAATATTGGCAAAATATTCGTAAAACAAAGGAAAACCATAACAAAAACAAAGAATTAAAGAATAGAATAGTTTTTGGGCCTAAAAATAATTAATCAGATATAACAAAGATTAACATTTTACCGTACACATTCTTATTCAAACAGGTCAACAAAAAGAATGGATTTCTCAGTTAAAGCGTGCTTGCGCAGATGGAAAAAATGTCCGCGTGTAGCATTTCACGGCGTAAGATACAAATGTAATATAAATGTATACTCCCCTTTTTGAATATAATTAATAAATTGTTTCCCAAATCAATCATTGGGCATTCCCTAAGAGTTGACAAGGTTACCTAGAGCTAGAGTCTCGTTTTAATCATGATCTTCGTGAATGATGTAAATAGTTTGTAAGCAAATTTTGGTATATTCTGCGTTCACTAGTGAAAGCGACCGATAATGCCACATTTTCTTATATTTTTGCATTTGGTTTTAAGTAAAGCAAATGCATTAAGTTGAAGAACGCGACCGTGGTGTAATTAACATTTGTAGATACCCTTACATTTAATAGAAAATCTTACGTCATTCGTTTCTTTTTTTTTTATGAAGCACTTTCTATCGAATGTTTACAGTTTTTCCAAGATTTTATAGTAGGCATTTTTAAACATTTAAAAAGATCTGGATGGCGCCTAACAAAATCCCGATAGTGACTCATATTAAGACCCTTTAGTCTTCAGTAAAGGTAAGTGAGAGACATTTCGTTAGACCTACCCCTCGCCGATGAGTTACCTTGGCAATTGTTGCTTGGTGTTATTTACATTAGAATTTTCATGGCGTAACAAGATAGATGGTAGATGTATCTATTACTTTTAAGACACTCTGCCTACACATTTTCCCTGGTATTTTTACAGCATACTATTTTGACACGTATTTTAAAATATCTTGTAATTTATTAAATTTTTTAATTGGCTGAAAACTGGAAAAATACATGCAGAAAGATGCCTTTTAAAGTTAACGGCGGTTTCACCGTACAATTAATAAAGATAAATACTTAAAGCTAAACTTATCTGAAGTATATCGGTGACAGCTTCACAAAAAGGGTTACATATCATCTTCGCACAAGTACTTAAAGCTAAACTTATATAAAGTATATCAATGACAGCTTCACAAAAAGGGTTACATATCATCTTCACATAAGATTGGACTAAATTAATAATAATAATCTGTGTGATATCGGACGACCTCCCTAAAGCGGTTTCCTAGATATTGGTGACGAAGAAGGCACCAAGTCAAAGGTTCATACAGCATACTTAATTACAAAGTTGACGTAGACGTTCACAGAGCGTACATAATTCGGTAGTAGGCAAATATTTCAAATCTTTGAGGGAGAAGGAAAAAACGATATAGCACCTGTTCATTACTGATAACACTCAACTTACGGCGTTTATCAAACGTTGCTGGATTATACGAGTCCCCCAAAGTATGTTATAAAAACTCACAAGGATATACCTAACAACTAATAACATATACTAAGTGACATAGCAAGAAGAACACCCAGTAATAATGAATTTATTTGAACAATTTTTGGTATACTAGAGTATACAAATTAGATTAGTAAACGATCACAATTTGATAAAAATTAAACTGTTAACTTCTTCAAAAAACTTAATAATGTGTTGCTCCACCACGATGTCTTGTGGACTCATTAACACGTCTGGACATACTTCTAATGAGGTGGTCGATTTCTTCTTGAGGTATCTCATCCCATGCTATTTGTAACTGATGCTGCAAAGCCGCTAGAGTTTGTGCAGGGTGAGGTAAATTGAGTAATCTTCTTCCCATAATAATAGATAACTTTATTTAGTTTTTAAAACTATCCCACACGTGCTCGATGCTTGGTGACCAAGGCAACAAAGCAATTTGATTGGCCTCAAAATGAACCAAAGAAACCCTAGCAACATGAGGTCGTGCGTTGTCTTGTTGGAATGTGCTGTTGAGGATGGTCTGAACATAAGGTACAATATGGGGGTCTACGACCTCCTAGATGTAGCGCGCAGCGGTCATGTTACCTCTAATGAAGACCAAAGGTGACCTACTTCCAATAGCAATAGCTCCGCATACCATAACTCCAACTGTGTAGTGCACATGCCTATTCACAGAAAATTGGGGATCTTGTCTTTCACCGCGCCGTCTTCTCACCCTTGCATACCCGTCATGCATACCCAAACAGAATCTGGATTCATCACTAAAGACAATTGAATTCCATTCTTGGTCCCAATTTGCCCGTTCTCTACACCACGCTAGACGATAACGTCGATGCTCTGGAGTCAGTGGTAGCACAAAAAGGGGACGGTATGAAAAGAGCCCAAAGGTTCTTATCCGTCTATAAACGGTTCGCATCCCAATCGGTCTTCCATGTTCTTCAAACCGCTGGTCCGCAATCGCCCGTGTAGAAGATAAGCGGTCCCGTAAAACCAATAGTCTAAGACGGCAATCTTCGCGTTCTATGGTTTTTCGACGACGTCCTGTACCTCTTTCTCTTCGTGTACGGCCCTCTTGGTTCCATGCCCGAACACAGACTGCCACAGTATTTAAACTCCGTTGCGTTCTAGCGGCTATATCTCTCATAGACAAACCAGCCTCACGCAATTCCACAATTCTACCCCTATCAAACTCGTTTAATTGCCGAAAATTATGGCGTCTTCGCACTGGAGGCATTGTGATTGAATTAAAGAAGCTCTTTGAAAAGCAATTTAAATCGCTTAAATGACAACTGTACTTACAAATGCTTAATTCATTGTTTTAGGGCTACTTAATCGTAAGTGTTTTTGAATGAGGTTAACAAAACAACCGCTAGGGCAATATGGCTGAAAAACTGATCGTTCTTTATCTTAATATAAACAAATAAATTCCCAAAAAAATTTACAAAATATTCATTATTACTGGGCGTTTTTCTTTCTATGTCACTTAGTATATTTTAGCGGATTAATTAGAAGAAACATTTAAATTACCTAAAGGAGCTCGTCCCATAAACGCACATCCGCCAACCTTTATAACATAAATGAAAGCTTTAGTTACGTAGGCGTAGAATATCAACCAAGTCATCCAAATCTACGTTTGGTTGCCTGTCGCCAGGGGCTAACAGCATCGTAACCAACAGAATATCCAAAAGATAATTCGAAAAGAACTACGGTAATACAAATTCTCTGATAGGAACAGAATAATGGAAATGTATCGTCAAAAAGTTTTGGTAAACAAATAAAAACGTCGGCGTTGTTCTAATGAAGTAGGCCTTGGAAATAAAATGTCACCCGTCATGTCAATTACATTAACATTGCAAATGTTTTTGGTTTCTTCTTCCAAAATGTCGTATAAAATGTATCTTTTTCCAGGTGTCCTTAATCTAAATGGAGGAATAAAAATAAAAAAAAATTGGCGACGTTTATCACCTTACGAGACAATCCAAGAATGTGAAAAAAAAAATATCCAGTGTAAACCCGCAGAAATGTGTTCCGGAAAAGGAGACATTCAAACTATACACAGGATCCATTAAAGAGAATTCCAAGATGTTGTCGCCCTTTGAGACCAGTGCATTTTGACAATAGGTTGATCGTGATGGACGATATAATACATTTCACTGTGTCTAACTCAGAGATGAAGGGGACCGATAGTTTCTACACTGACAATTACAATAATGGCCCTGATCATGTAAAATTTAAAGAAGGTTAAGGCAAAATATGATATAGGGTGCCATTTTTGAGAGTGTCTTTTATCTTACAAATGCGTTGTTTGAGGCGAAACCTTAAATGCATAGCCGTAATCTAGAAATGTCTTCCTAAACTTGCTCAGTTTTTGAACACACTCATGCGAATGATGAAGTCTTGCTTTCGTCTGATCATGCTTCATGTTAGTATGCAAGAATTACAAGAGAATGAAATCAGTCCAAAATCAGCGCTCAAATTACCCCAAAATTTCGACACGGTCCAATCCCAGATGACTTTTTGTTTTATCGTTCCGTTGTAATTATTATCCCTGGTTGTAATTGTGCGTTGTTCGACGTTTATCGATAATTTTGTACATTTAATTGCCAACTTGATGAGACGATCATTTATAAAAACCCTGTAGTATTAAATAAATTAGAAACAAACGTGATTGCACCCACCTTATTTTATTTCAATTAAAATTATTTAATTATTTTTTTGCATGCTACTGTAAATTTGGATACAAATCTAATTGCTTAATATTTAGTTAATTTCATATTTAAAACTGCAATCGCGTATCTGCATATTCAAAACTTATTTTAGACTTGATGAATCACATGTTGAACCTTTTTTTATTTTAAATATTTGCTTGTATAATAAATATCTCTTCTTAATGTTTACGAAACATGTTTTTATTAATGGCATTATGCTCAATTTAAATTTAAATGTGATGGCATCCTATTAATAACATCAATTTAGAGTGTCGACCAAATCAAAGGAAAATCTGTCCGTTTGTTTTTTAAAATATATTATTATAGTAGGTACTTAATTGTTTATGCCAATTTTGTTGTGTCTTATTTTGAGTAAAAGTGTAAGCAACAGTTTTGGAAGTCTTAGTTATAAAATATCTTTTTATTTATTGTCAATTTTTACTGGTCACTGTATATAAAAATAATCATGCTCTTTTAAAAAACCTTAATGATATGGTTCTCCAATTTCAATATTTTACAGATGTTAGTCTATACCGAAACACTACTTTACACTCAATATCTACCACTCACGTATAAGTCGTCAATATTAAATTACAAAAAAAAATATTTGAAATAAACTTACCAGTTGGAGGAACAAATGCAAAAATTATTTTCCAAAATAACGTAATTGTATGCAAAAAGTAATCGCAACAGGACGGCACTTTTTCCTCTTCATCACTACTTGAGCTAACCGTTATAGCTTCAATAAATTGTTCCTTCCAAGATGAAGTGCCTATCAATAGAGAAGCGTTCGCTCTTTGAACTAATTTATCGACGGTGTTCTGCAAATAAAAAAAAATTCTATTAATTCGAGTGTTTCGTTTTCATTATTACTAACGAACTAATCACATTGTGAAAATAATTTTTAAATTAGAATAACACCACGTCACGAACCACTGACTTATACATCTTAAAGTGAACGAAAAGCATTTTTTTTCAATTCAAATGTCAACAGATACATTTAATAACAATTATTTGCTGTATTGACAGTTAAAATATAATAATTTATTTAATTTTCTTTGAGAATATATAGAATTAATTAAATCGCATAAACGAAATGAAACGATTAATATCAAAATAAATCTGTGTCGCGATAAAAGAGTGACAGATTTTTAAAGAATCTTGTTACGCCACTGGAATTACGAGAATGAGTAAGAATGATCAGCAATACCAGAACCATCGGAACTTTCGTATTATTGAATGTTCAAAAACATTCAGCTTTTTATAAAAGGAGTATTCAGGTGAAATATATTGAGTTCAGTTGTAAGTTGTCGCTTAATGCGAGTTGATGTAAACATTAATTTACAGAAGAGTAACGTAAAAGTAACCAAAAAAGTGTATTCGGAGAAAATATTTGAAAATTTTTGTTTACAATAGTAAGGACTGATGTTTTCATTTCCAGTTAATTTTATCTGTCATTTAATCATTTAGAAACTTTTTACTGTTAAATGGTAAAAAAATAATGTGATTTGGAATATTTTTAGTTTCATGTCAATGATTAGCGCCATCCTATGTATTGTGAATTACAGTTCACTTTACGACCGATATTGGCAATTGTTAGTAAAATATTTGTTAATTTTACAATTTAAAATCGTCGGCCATAAAATTTAATACAAATCTTGTGCGTTAAATTATTTTACAGCACGCGAATGTAAATAACTATTACGGCACCAGAAGCTTAAACATACTCATTACAGCACTAGTGCTTTAATAAAAAACCCATAGCATACTAAAAAAATGAAATATTATAAAGAAAAGCAAGATAGCTACACATACGTACTAAAAATAATAAACAAAAATTTAAAAAATGTAAATTTCTATGATTATAAAATAAAGTAATTAGAAACGTTAATTAAAATCAAAGATATTAAATAATGTACGAAACCATTAACTTAATTTAACAAAAATAAATATTTGCACATTTTGTTAAATATATATGTACATTACTGTAATTTAGTGTAGTCTGGTAAAATGTTTACTAAAACAAAATTGATTTTGTTAAAATAATAGCAACACTTGTGTGGGATGAAATGCAGAATGTATATATACTGTATAAACTAAGAAGGTTATTAATTGGAAGTTCTCAAGCTTTACTGAGTCTGCAGTGAATTATTGTACCGTTAACAAACAACATTTGCAAATAAAACCTGTCACCGCTTTACCAACAAGTTGTACATCATTTTATAAGTTTAGAATTTCTTCTTTTTTTTATCTTATAAAGTAACCTCAAATGTGTATAAAATTAATGTATAATAGAACAAAATATTTTATCGATTTCAAAGTTCTTGCTTTTTAATTGCAATTTTTTTTTCAGTCATTGATTTTACATCTTAAATTACGAAAAAAAATAAATAAAAATTCCCTTTCTCGCTATTATATCAAACATATAATAAAATAAGCGTTGTTATAAAAAAATTCTAAATACCCTTCCGGGGAACAAACATACTCTGTATATGATGTATATGATATTACCACAGTATAATAAACATACAGCATCGGCTCTCTTGAAGTTACTTTTAACAAATATTACCTTGCAGCCATTTTATTCGGTTAAAAACGCAGATTCGCACTAACCACAGCGTTAAAAATATTAGGTGATTTCAAACCATGTTTAATTATTATAATTTTGTTTCTACTTTGACTTTGTTGTCAAAAAATCGATTCAAATCACATGCATAGTCCTAGCGGTCGGGATTATATCGTTTCCCCACCGAAGTAAGTTTACTTGCATATTTTGTTTAGTAGGCCATGATAAACTGCGGTTTGTTTATTATACTGCGACATTACTACGTGATACCGGAAAGGATAATATTTAAATCATGATCAAAATAAGAAAGAAGGGGTGTAATTAAAATACAATTTATCGCTAAAAATAATTGTTAAGAATTTTGGTTTTTAAGATTTTTGTCAAAATCAAAAGGTTGTAATTTATGTTTTTCTGCATATATTTCTTGTCATACTTTTTTGAGTACCTACAAAAATTGTCGAAACGTTTTTGCAACTTTCTAATAAAGTCTATGTTAGTTAAAAGTTAAAGTTAAATTTTGTGTCAATTTAATTAAAGATATAAAAAAAATGTGAGTGAAAAAACAATGGATAAGCAAGTACATTAAGAGCAACAGTTTGTGGTTAAAGGAGCAATTTCCAAAACTAATAATAATAATAATAAATAAAAATAGACAGCAATTTTTTAAAATAAAAATTACCAATCACAGAGCTTATTATGTAGTAAAGAAAAAGTTAATTAATCCATATACATTCAGAATTTTCTAAGAATTTTCTAAGTCCTTGTATTCCAAACTTTACTCCCAAATTCCGTGCAGTCGAGTTTTGCGTAAAACGTAACATGGCCCCAATTAAAGTATAAGATTGTATAAAGGTCCGCATTGACAAAAAAAAATTTGATCGTAAAAATAAGAAGGAGAAAATAATTTAAACAAAAGTTGTCCATGATGTAATTTACAACAACTTTGGAGGTATTGTTCAAACAATTAAACAATTCAGAAAAAGAGTTTTAACAAAAGCTGTGTGTATAAATAAATTACAAACAACTTTCTTTTGAAGAAAATGTGTGTAAAATAAATAGGTTAGTCAAAATCTAATCAAATTTTTGTTTACATTACTGTCATCTCTAATTCATTAAAATGTTACAAAAAAGTTGTTATTTATTAGATGTTGACTAATAAATGCGTTCATGTACATACCTTTATATAACTTTAATATGTTAACTGTTAAAATTTCCAAAATTTTGATACAGAAATAACCAAGCTAATCAATTATATGTATTTTCAATACGATTTTATTCTTAAATTGTTATTTTTTGAGGGATACTGTACGGAAGATTACTGTTAAGTTTCAAAAATCTTATTTATTTCATTTATTTTATCTTGTGATGAATGAAAAACAAGTGTCACCACAAAACTTATTGTGAGTGAATTTTACATTTTGTAATATTGCAACCTACACTAGTGTTTATTGTAGCGTGATTCAATAATTTAGCATGTGAAGTTTTTTCCCTCTATTTTTTGCTAATTAACTGTCGTTAATTAGAAATTTTGACCCTCATGCTTAGGCAACCTAACGTTGCTGTTGGAATTAGATCGATAGATGGCGTTGAAGCCAACTTTCTACTTGCGTATGTCATTCAGGAGAACTTCCGTTTTATTATTTGTCGTTAGTGGCTTCGTGGTCCTCGTTACTACAAAGAAGTGAAGTACTTTTCTTTATTAATCAATTATCTAATTACTTGTAGATTGACGTTAATTATTATTTAAATTTATTATTTAAAAACTGTAAAAAGTTTATCTGGATTGTGTACGCTGTCGAAGCAGTAAGTGAAACAAATTTTTCTTATCAATGCAAGCGTCATTTTTGTATCCTTTTAGAATTTATACCTGAGAGAAAAACTCATGAACAACAAGTGATAGAGAAAAATAAGATAGAGAAGCAGTTAAAAAAATCGTATTCACAATTGCAGGTTAAATATACAGAGTGTGACAATAGTTTTACACAAAGAAAGACGGATTTGATATGATTGACAAACCGAAACAAATGAAAAATTGATGTATCGCTCACTTTTGCGAAAGTTTCGGAAAAAGAACAAAGGAGCAATTAAAAGCCAAAAAGTATCCACTACTAATAGATATAAACTCATAGTCAATATAATGACGAGGTTACAAATTAAAATCGTAATGGAAAAAATGAAGAAAATTACGAAAGCATTATGACTACTCATGGTACTTCTATGAAAACAAAGAGAATTGACCCATTAAGGATTTTGTTATCCTGATGAGATGATTCATAAATGATGACGTTAACAAAATTTTTAACATAACGGATATCATGAGCAGATGTGCAAAAGACACTGAGAAGTGAACTGCGACTAACAAAAAGAAGCAAAGCCAAAATGTTGCTGATTGCTGATGTAGGTATGGTGGCAAAAATGATATTCCACATTCAAGAAAACCAAAGTCCAAAAGTTCCAATCAAGCAATGTCTGGTTAATAAAACAAATATAATGAGAAAATAACAAATGAAACGAATTCTTCTATTGACAAGATGCTTTAACAATAATATTACATAAAGTGAATAAGTGTATTTCCAAATCAAAATTTGGCGAACAATAAGAAATCTCCAAAACCTATAACGAATACCAGAATGAAATACCAATGGGTTGATGTAACATTAACAGGAAATCTTGATACAGAAAAAAATATATATATGCCTTATATCAAAGTCCCATTTCAAAACAAAGTCATACATCAAGTTTTAAGAGTATAAACTTTATCTCACTGTCCACCCGTATAATATAGCAATAGTAAAAAGTGTAGAAGACCCAAACAGTAAAAATACCGGCAACATTCCCCAAATGTGAAAACTAACATCCTGAATCCCACTGTAAAGAGAAGGTCAATTGGATAACATAGTAGATTGTCAACACACAGCCCATTTTGCTCATAGAACAAAAGGAAGTAATTATCCAAAAGAGATTAGAGATCATATGATCGATGCAAGTTGGACACCGAACAACACCTAAAAAGCTAAACCACTGTTGTCTAGATCTGGGTCAAAAAACAGAAAAACAGAAGCTCCTTCAAAGGTCCTTCCATCTCCGATGTTGGATGTAGACTTATGAGTTTTGCTTCCCAGGTTATATTTATACTGGTTCAAAAGATTTGCACTGCGCCGGTCAAATTCGGTTTTCTGTAAGATTTCGGAACTCTTTAATCTTTCGATCTCCTTCCTAGTGTAGCTGTTAGCCTCAAAAACAGTTTTCAGGTAATCGAGTTCCGCCTAAAGATTCTATGATTCGCAAATCATTTGAGGTCGTTCCGTCAGGATTAATCCGTACTTTTGGCCTGGGTGGTTCTTGATAAGGCATGTACGTACCAGTCCGTGTCTGTAGGATTTCTGTACACCATGTGTGACCTAGGTTTTTGCTTCGTTTTTTTCACCAGCACATCCAAAAAGACCAGTTGTTGTTCATCTTCATAGTAAACTGAATACTGGGGTGTTAGCTGTGCAGGTGTCAAAGACATGGGTTAAGATTCCAAACAAATACAGACCTTCGACGGTGAGACAGACTTCAATAACCTTGCTGATGTCAATAGGAAAGATTTTGGTCGTGAAATCAAGACATTCCTTCAGTGACACTTTGGTAAACAACAAGACCCCGTACAAACTTACATGTTGATGTTTCGAAACCAAGTTTACCGTATACCTTGTTCTTGTAGCATAGTATAGAAACTGCCATAAGATCAATGGAAACTAAACTTAAACATTATTGAGAAAACTGACGCTTGGAATACACTGAAAAACCAGCAATAGCCAATGATGGTTAGGGCAACAATCGAGATCCACAAACATTCAAAAAACTTCAAGAAAAGGAAGTCTCAACCAGATCTAAAAAAACACTCAAACGGCACCTTACAATAAACCGGATTTGACATCTAACATCCAACATCGGAAGTGAAAAGACCTCGGAAGAAGTTGACCACTCGTGTTAGTGAAACGTTAGGAAGAAATTCCAATAAACAATGGCCATTAGACCCAAATCTAGACAACACTAGTTTACAAACAGGTCGCAAAAACCTAAACCAATTTGATCTAAAAGTTCGTTAATTTAAAAAATACTTTATTTAATCAGAACAACAGATTTTATTAACACAAATATCAACTCCGGTGTTACTCTAATCACTAATAAAGTTGTGAAGCAGCCCAAAGAATACTATAGTAAAACTTACCAATTTCAATAACCCACCTCTCAGATAGAAATACCTACAATGTGGATAGTTGCATAAGTAAACATGATTCCGAAATCAGGTAAACCTCCTAACCACTTAGGATCCCATAGACCTATATTTTTGTTACCATTCATCTCAAAATTGTATGGAATAATGCACTTTAAGAGAATAAAATCCATAGTAGAGAAAAAACACCCGATTCCTTCCCATCAGTTTCGTTTCAGACTATTAATCACAAACTTTATGAAAAAGTCTCTAAAAAAAGAACCGTCAGCTCCACTGCCTTGCACGATATTGATTAAGTTTTCGACAAAGTATGGTGTGAAGGCTTGTTCTACAAATACAATTTTTTTTACAGATTTGACGATCTTATTTATCAGAGAAAAATTTTACTATTAAACAAAAAAATGCCTATATTGAACCTAAGGCAATCGAAGTAGGGGTACCATAAGATAGTGTGCTAGGTCCGGTACTTTACCTAGTTTCTAATGATTATCCTACGCCTTGAAACCGAAACAATAGCAACATAGATGACACCGCAATTGAAATTTTAAACTGTGGCTTTCAAGGCAGGAGTCATTATTAAACCGTGACAACTACATTTCGACACGGCCAAATCCCGGAAGACGTTATCAAAGCAAAACACTAAAAGAATAACGTTGATGCACCATTGTATTGTCATGACAAAGACATCCATGGCAACTTCAATTGGGTACTGTTGACCGACCCATCACCAAGTTTACTAGTAGCCATGAACAAAGACCACATCATCTTTGGGGCTGCCCAGCTTCTTAACTGTATAAGCCTGAGCAGAAGACTCAAGAAAACAAATCCTTTTTGATTAGATAAAAAGGTGACAGAAAAAAATAGAACAATGTGTGGGTTGTGCTACACGTCAAGTTTAATTATGTTGCTAAGATACAAGACAAACTAAAGATCTTAGTTTAAAAATTTCGAAGTAATTTAAAACAAAAGAACTTATTAACACTAAATACTATCATTCTCGTTATCAAAGTGGAACCGACTTAAACCAGGAGCGTACCATCAGTCCTAAGGTCGCGCGGCGAAAAAAGCTGCGATCTTTTGTCGTGTGAAAAAAAAAATTTAAATCATACTTTTCGCCGATGCGGTCGATAAATGCGCGCAATAAAATTTAAAACCTTTTGGTATAATATTACAGTGCGACATTATACCGCAGCGCTTTTTGGCCACGATGAAAAAAACCCATAGTGCGCTCCTGGCCACGGACTTTTCCTCAGTACGGTGATTTTGCCATTAAGTGCGCTTAATACAATTTAAAAACGTTTGGTACAATATTGCAGTGCGACATTATGCCGCAGCGCTTTTTGGCCGCGCGAAGATAACTCGTAGCGCGGACCTGGCCTTACGTAATATTTGACTAACCATTTAATTTTGACACCCACATTACTCTTAAAAAGTGTTCAATTAAAGAACTGAGATGGACAGGCTATGAAATTTAATTCATTTCATTATTTTTGCGGTGTACATAATATAACCTAAAAATAAACAAAATGAATGTTTTGTTGTTTCGCACAAAATGGGAAAGAGCCGCCCAGCAATTTCCAAAAAAATTGATTTGGTTAAGAGGATTAAGGATTTGCAAAATTGGAAACGAAAATAAAATAAATTTAGAAAAAACCCTAAATAGTTCGAATTCTAATGTAAATTTCACCCAAAACCTCATCAAATTTTTTGTTTTGTGATAATATTTTTTACATTATAGTCACTTTCTACTGGAAGTTGTTGTTTCGTTGGATTTACTTCCTATTTGTTACTTTCTGAATAATCATTCCAATTCCAATTTCTCTAATATTTGCATGTACTAATTCTTTTTTCATCTCAAGTTACTAATATTTTATATATTTTCGTCCTTTTAATTCATTTTTTACTTCTTCTACTTTCTATTTGTTCTTTATCTTTTTTTAATTTCTGTTGTGTTTGTTCTTATACTTCAAAAAATTATTTTTGTCAAAATTAATTCATCTTACATTGAGTTCGTATAATCACGATATGATTGGGTATTTTCAGATGTTTCGATGGTGTCAAGGTAAGCGAGTCTGTCTTATTAGTATCCCTCCCCCAATTGAAATTTTTTATTAAATTTAATGAACAAGTGAGCATACAAATAAAATACTGTATCCAATTGCCGATTAGGATTATTTTAATCTACAAATCCATTATAATCTAAATCCGGTTTAAAAACGTTGCAGTTTCATTAAAAATAAAATAAAAAAGAAAAATAATCAGATAATCACAACTTGTCAACGACCTGTATTTGATTAAATTAAAAGTCACCGATTATGCTATTAAAAAGTCAACTTGACATTAAATTGGATTTCAATAATATAGTGCTTGATATGAGAGCGTTAGCAGAAGCATTACAACATTAAATGGTTTTTATTGAAACGTTAGCACTAAATTGAAAAAGGCAATACAAATGTTTGTTTAAAATTAAGAAAAATAAAACTAGCACTTCTAAGCACTCTCCAATTTTATTACAACAAAATTTATGTCCGAGGATTGGAAAAATAATAAAAAAATATATAAAAGAAGACAAAATTAACGACACAGCTATAAAAAAATTGCAAATCGATGAATTAGACAAAAATGAATAAACAATTATAGTAACTTTTACACCCAAAACGTTTCTATGTCTTTTTTATTACTTAGTACGTCTACGATTCCTACATTTTTCAGCAAAATTTAATTAAAATGAAAGCACATGAACGTACTTTTTTTTAATACCAAAGACGTAAATCTTAGTGAAGGATATACACGTTCTACCCATTATTATATTAGATTTAAAATTCAAATTTTCCGTAACCTCAATGTTAATATTTTATGTTAAGGAAATTGTTGTTGATTGACGTACGTACTTGGCGGTAAAAATTTAACGATATTGAAAAACGCCACAAAGTGACTAAATGGAAACGTTAAGTGTATTCCGTGCGGGCGTTACACAATATGTACAAATATATTGTGCAAGTGATTTCAAACTAAAGTCTGTTTACGTTAAGAATAGGATGACGTCACACTTAGTAATTTATTACAGCCAATATAACATCTGTTACCATAATGAAAATTAAAGTAACTTTACTTATGTTAAGTTGGCAAAATCTCACGATGTAACAAACTGCTGTGTGACGTCATCCTATTGCTATCGTGAACGAGGTTTATACACATTTTTTTTACCAAAAATAGCTTTCTCACAATAAGGAGCTTGTTGAGAGATATTGTCCAATTTTTCGATTTTACTTCAGCCCATTGCATTCTCTTCGTGTTTGGAAGATGGCGAGCCTACATAAATAAAAGCATTTTGAAACAGGCAGACTCGATTCTATTCGTATAAGTAAGTTGTTTTAAAATACATGCATTTCAAAATTTCGAGGCTAACATCGAAGACAACAATTCGGCGGCATAAGAAATAAACTGATACATTTCCATTCGTAACAGCTTTATTTTTAAAAACTTTAGCCTAAATAAATAAGTAGTTATCTTACAAAAACAAATTGCATATTACTAATGTCTAATCTTATATAGGGTGTCCAAACTGAAAGGTTACGGAGTAAATTACAAGAAAACCTGGTAGGTTAAACAAAAACCTCAAAACAAGTCAACTTTACTAAGGAGGGGGACGCATTAACAAAATAAGTTGTCAAGAAAACTATGTGGCAGTTACGTAAATGAGAAGAAGATTTTATTTTCAATAGGCTCAGAGGACCTTTAAATCTCTAACAATCATCCCTCAAAGAGGGGTAAGCGCCCTTTAACAATTTTATTTTCCAAATGTGTAAAATCGTTCTTTATTTTTTAACTTCAACAAACAAATAATACCAGACCCCATGTTTCCTATAAATATTTTTCAAGGGTTATTTTAGTTTGACCCACTTCCTATTGAAGTTGACTTAATCCATTTGGTTTTTTGTAATTTTATCCGTAACCTTTTAGTTTAGACACCCTGTATACAGTGTTTTTCAGAAAATTGGATGCGTAAGGAAACCATTTTTTATTGACTGACTGAAAAGTGTAGTCTCTGAGCCTCTTCAAACTCATTTGGCAGACGCAAAAGTTTGAAAATCTCCCTTTAACTCTTTCAGGTACGGTGGATTACAAATTAAACCACCTAATTTTATACCTTTGTTGTACGGAGGTACTAAAAGTATACCACTTTATAAATGTATTTGTTCCAGTTATACTCGGGTTTACAATTTAAACCATGTGCGCGTAGGGCTCATTACGCCATTCCTCTTTAGATAATTCGCGCGATTTTCCCACCCCGGCCTGCTTGCATGTTTCAACAGGAATTTATTGTAACGTGAATAACAAGTGTGTTTATAAGTTCAAAATTGTTTTATTTTTAAGTCTTGGTTTGTTTCGATGGTCTAAGATTAGAAGTACATTTTCTCTAGACCCTAACAAAGGTAGTACACTAAAAATTTACAATAATTTAGTTTCAATTATTATGTTTTAGCTTCCGTAAATCTATAGTTGATAAATTATACCACCGTGCTATTCGACAATGAATACACGACGTGAGCCGTTACCTTTCAAATTGGTCGATATGACTGAAAATGAATTTTATGAAGAATTATATAAATTTCCGGATGATATTGCTTCAATTCCATCCAATTCCGATTCAGAAAACGATAGTGACGGCGGTATAGAAAATATTCCGGGCAACGGGAGCTTTTTGAATGACGTGGCATCTACGTCGAATTTCCATGAGAATTTTATTTTGCCTGAAGATGATTTTGTTTTACCTGCAGTAGACGATTCTGAGGCAGATTGGGATTCGGAAGATAATATTCCTTTGGCCCAGTTGTCTAATAAATTGCTTCGTATAAAATCAACTACTTGGAGAAAAATAGTGCTGATGTCACCCCAGCTCCCACTTTACTTCTCAATCTGGACTCCCACAATTTATTAAAAATCTTGACAAGCCAAACCCAATTGAAATTTTTAATTTATTTATCACTGACGAAATTGTCGATTACATAGTTTTTCAAACCAACCTATATTCAGAACAAGAATCACTACGAAAAGGAAAGCATTATATAAAACTAATGCCAACGAAATAAAAACATTTCTTGGTATAAATCTTTTGATGGGCATCAAGCAATACCCCAGTTACAGAGATCACTGGAGCACATCTCCAGACCTACACGATCCTTACATCAGTAAGTTGATGAAATTACATCGTTTCGGCTGGCTTCTTTCTCACCTACATTTGAACGACAATAGTGTAATGCCAAAACGCGAAGATGCCACTTTTGACAAACTTTATAAAGTAAGACCATTTTTGGAGCTTCTAAAAAAAACGTTTAGAGAATGTCTTCTTCTTCATGCCAATGTTGCCGTAGACGAATCAATGATTAAATATAAAGGTAGATCAACCCTCAAACAATATTTGCCAAAGAAACCGATCAAACGAGGGTATAAGGTCTGGGTACTGGCAGATCAGACGGGATATTGTTCCAATTTTGAAATTTACACTGGTAAATCAGAGAACAGTGTTGAAAAAATTTGGGTGCAAGGGTTGTGAAAAGTCTAACAGCTAATATCACTCACAAAAACCACAGGGTGTTTTTGATAATTTCTTTACGTCAGTTCCTCTTATTGAACATTTAAGAAATATTGGTCTTTTTGCATGTGGAACTGTAAACGTTTCTAGAAAGAATCTGCCACTATTTAAGTCTGATAAAGATTTGAATCGTGGAGAGTACGATTGGTATACTAGTAATACAGGTTTAGCGGCAATGAAATGGCGAGATAAGAGATGCGTACATTTGCTATCAAATTATCATGATCCTAACAGCATTACGGAAGTGAGAAGAAGAGAAAAAAATGGAAGTGTGATACAAGTACCTTGTCCAGTAATTTTGACAGACTATAACAAAAACATGAATTTTGTAGATAAATTTGATCAACTACGTTCATGTTACGCGATAGACAGGAAAAGTCACAAATGGTGGCATAGAATTTTCTTCTTTTCGTAGACGCTGCTGTTGTAAATGCGTATATAATCTTCAAGCTGTTGAATGGAAATTCTCAAACTTTGAAAGAGTTTCGACGAGATGTTTCTAATGGTCTTGTGGCTGACACTTTAGTGACCTCAATGTCTATTCCAATTGCCTTATCAGTTTCCATAAAAACATAAACCATCAGTTTCAGAGAGCATAAGACTAACTAGCAGCACCCATCAACCAATCAGAACAACTCGAAGGCGTTGCGCTTTCTGTAGTACGAAAAACAAAGATATCAGAACTAATTGGCAATGTAGTGTTTGCAATGTTCCACTGTGTTTAGGAAAATTAAAAAGTTGCTTCCAGTCTTACCATCGCAAATAAATCATGGTGGTTCAAAATTTAAACCTCCCTATATTTTCAAAGTTATTGTTATACTTATTTTTAACAGTATCAAAACATGTTTATTTGTGTTCACTTATTACAGTATAATACTTTTTTTTTATTTTTCTAATAAAATTTTCACATACCTCTGACGTTAATTTTGTAGCGAAATTTCTGTACCGGAAAGAGTTAAATACAGAGGAGGGCCGAAAATATGAGATTGGCCCAAAATTAGAGCACCTTTATTTTTAGAGATACTCAATAATATTATTTTAAAAAATTGTCAAATATGAAATCACGACTGCTCATTCAAAAAAATTAATACTACAACTAAACACTTGCAATTTATTTTGGGTCAGTTTCTGCAGAGATCTGTCCATTTGCGATGTTGAAGAAGCTGACCACTCTTGCAAGCGAAAGTTAGGAAAAAATTCCAAGCAACTACGGCTTTTAGACCCAAATGTAGACAAATGTAGAAAATGGATCCAATTCTTATTTAAAATTTATGCTTAAAAAATTTAGTTATACAATTCACGTATTTACTCTCATGAAAACTATTTACAATTCGTTTATAATTGAACCCTTTAAGGTTCCTAAACAACATCTATTCGATATGAGAGTCGACCAATTATTAGGTAACAACTTGTCCGATTGTTTTACATCTCATTTCGGTAAGGTAAGTAAGTAAATTTGGAGACCCCTCTCTCAGAAGTGTACGAAGAGACCGTTACAATAACTCCATGAGAAAAAATCTGCCAATCTTGCAGGTCAAGAGTAGTTGGATTATCTTATTCAGAGATTTAAAAAAACGTCATTCAACCAAGTTCTAACTTCTCGTATCAAATGTAAAAATACCCAGTCTTGTTGGAAAATCATATTGACCTTTATGTCTAATAGAAGATGCACAAAAATCTTCGTACAAATTTTAAAAGTCTTGTTTAAAGTAGTACTGGTCCCCACATTATTTATTTAACACAGTTTGGTTTACGTAGGGGTCGCCGTATTAGAATCGCCTTTGGTAATGAAAAGACAATGAGTTTAGCTTTACGTCATTTTGGCACAACGTGTTGGAATCGCTTTTGGTAATTAAATAAACGATGGTTGACAAAAGATGGAATTGTGTGTTACATACACACTGTACTATAGTGTTTATTTTATCACTATTACTACCTAATTATAATGTGTATTCATTTTATATTCTTAGGCATAATGTTTTTGTGGAACGTGTTTATCGTTTCAAAAACTTAACCTATTTTGATGTTTCTTAAATTTATGATGTAATGTATGTATTTGACATCAATGTTTCCAAACAAGATAAAAACTGGGTATCACACATCTGCTGTATCATATGCGTAAAAAATTTGACAGTATGAAAAAATGTCTAAAAAACCGTAAACCAATGGAGCACGTAAGCGATTTCTACTTGTGCCTTAGCAACTTCAAAATTTTTTGAAAAAAAAATTAGAAATCTTTCCAATAGTCTAAAAAAAATTAAAAAAGTTCCCAACGCTTATTATTATTATGTCCTTAAAAATACTTTTCTTATAATCCGACCTAATTTTTTTCCTGAAAATATGAGCGCTGTCAGTGCCGAGCATGGTAAGCGCTTTCACCAGGACGTCGTCGTTTCATTTAAAAAGCGATATCAAGGAAAATGGGAACATTCCAGATTCGAAAAGAATTAAATAGTCTAGATTCGTCAATGTAAAAAAATTTTTCTAAACTGGTAATTTACAAAAAACATGATTTCTCACAAGATTGTGAATTTTTTTGTTTACCAGTTCTAATGTTTTTACTGTAAGAATTACAAAGCAAGTACAGATCTGTTCAATTTGCGGGACAGGATCAAAAATATCGGGTTCAAAAACTGAACAGAATGGGTGTCATTTCGAGACTCGTAGATTTCCGCAAGCAAATCCATTTGTTTCTGGAAAACCCATTTTTGAGCTGTTCTAGGTTATAACGATTTGTAGTTAATTATTATTAGTGCATAGGAATGTGTGGTAATGACAAAATAAAATTACCCAACAATTATATTTCTTAAGATATGAAAAATTCAAAGGAAATTGAAGAATCAATTCTGCTTTGGCAAAGTTTGGAAAGAAGTATTTGACTTTAAGATAAAAAAGAATGGGACACTTTTTGTTCAGTATTCAATTTCCTATCGATTGAGAATATTGTATACAGAGTGTCCCATTTGAAACAATGGAACAATTTAAAATAACTAAAAAATTTTCAATTTGATTACCGTCGCATAACTTCCTCATCTGATTTATAAGATGTAACTCATCGCCCAATAAGTCCCGGCAAACTTTTTTTTTTCAAAACTCGATTTTTGTTTGTCTATATAGTCTCCGTAACGAGTGATGCAATCATTCTAACGCATCTCTAACATTTTTTAATACGTGTCACCTGCGAAGAAGAAACAGTTGCTGGGAGCAAGATTCGTGGAATGTGCTGGATACGAAAGCAATTTGAACTGCAACTCATTCAATTTTGACATCGTAGCCATGTTTTTTACATTGCATATAAAGCCGTTTTTTGTAATTTCTACCCGCACCAACAATTGAAAGTAATAGTCGACAAATGAAATCCTTTGTGAATCCCAAAATAGAAAAGCCAAAACCTTACCGGTCGACTTTGAAGATTATTGCTTTGGTCCAGGTTTTTGTTGTCACCTCTGTTTGGTGAAAATTATTTTGGCGTTATTGAAGTATTCGTTTTTTCTGTCATTTGATATTTTAAATCAGTCGTGGTGTCGTGAAATTTAGTATCTTTGTTTTCTCACAATTAAGGTTGAATTAAATATTTATGTCGATAAGTTTTATCAAAAGTTTTCATAGAATCATACCTACATATCGCCGTTTTGTTTCGCCGACTCAATAAACTCTTTGTTTGTTCCGTGAAAAGTTTGTGAATGTTGTCATTTTGAAAAATCAACTTGATATTTTGTTTTGTCTAAACTGCATAGTAAGATTACATCCCACGGTTAAATTCTAAATTCGCAGATTGCTTATACTATTTCTGAGAGCTGGTAACGTGTTAATTTTGTAGATTTCTTTGTGTATGTAGAAATTTAAAGAGATTAATCTATAAGCAGATTCAAGACTACAAAGTACAATGTAATTAAAACAAGTACCAAACTGTAACGGATCATAATTATCATTGTTAACAATCGCTAAATATTTGACAGTGTGCGTATAAGTTGTTTGCGTACGAACTATTGAAAGTGATTTGTATGCAAGTGTTAAAGTTATATTGATGATAAAGATAACGGGCTAGGAAGCACTCGGTTTGTGAAATTAAAGAAAGTTTCGTTTGACTAATGTAAAAAACAACGCTTGCGGACACTTCGAGTTTTTCTTATACCTGCAAACTAATTATAAAAATGCAATACTGTTTATTGTTTGAAATAAAACAAACTAAGATGGGGGATTTCAAGTTTGATGTTGAGTTTTTAGTAAGCATTTGTTGTATATTTAAAAGATCTGGGTGGCGCCTAATAAAACCACAAATCTGACTCGTGTAAGGACTTTTAGTCATCTATAAAGGTCGTCGATAATTTACAATTTATTTTGAATGCGTTCGTTTAGAAATATTGTTTAACATGTATTATTTGTGACTTTTGTCGCCAAATTACGTTTTGTTCGATTTTGCTTTAACGGTTTTATTTACATTATTAGCGCCGTTTGTTTTCCAACTAGTTTGGAAATATTTAGGAGACATTCATTGATTGATTCCGTTGATTTTTTGTTTACACTTTGTTTAAGGCGCGAGATTTTCGGAATAAAATTAGCACAAATTAGTGTATTTCATTCACAATTTTTTACTTTGGTCGTAGAATTCTGTTAACGGTACGTTCACTTCGCATAAAAGAAAATTCCCTTACTGTATTCATTCATTTGTTGTCTAGCCCTACAAATGTAAAGGTGTGCATATAGAACGTTGTTGTTGTCGGAAAACTTTCAATATTGTACGATTTTCGTCAGTGGCTCAGTTTCGCTTATAATAGAGGTTTTGGTGAAGAATTTTTCCGTTTTTGTTGCCATAAATTTGGTTTGTGCTTTTTCGTGAGGATAAAACCAGTGTAGTAACTGGTAAATGTATTTGAGACGACACGCCTTTTAGGTAAATTATAAAAGAATTTTGTTTTAATATTGCACGCGACAAGTGACAAAGAAGTTCCTTTTTTGAGTTTTGGCCTCATTCAGGACTACGAGCACACCTTCTTCGTCGAATTCTTCGTCTTGTTTATCAGCAGCTTGGTTCTACAGGTATTTATACTTTACGTTATTAACCTATTTGCGTAATTGAATTTTATTACTTTCCCAAAACAATTTAAATCGGCTTTGATACCGAAATAAATTTTGTTCATTTAGTGAATATCGACATTTTAATACGACCCAGGTCAATTCACGAAAGTGGATTTCTCGCGCACCACGCGCTTCCCCTTCTGAGTTACGCCCATCCAACGGTTTATGTTGCGTTGTAGTTATTAGTGACTTTGTTCACTAACAGGCGGCGACAAATATCTATCAATTTTTACAGTTTTCCAAACAATACAATGACAATGTCAATTAATTAATCTTCTGGGGCACTATACATAACACTTACATCCCAAATACAATAATGAAAATGTACCATACGAATAAATAAAATAAATAAATAATTATATTTTGCCAATAGATGGAAGTAAAACAATTGTGATTAAAAAACGAAATAATCATAATCACAATCATAGAATTTAATTCCATTAAAATAATTAGTACAAATTTTGTAGAGATTTTGATTTCTTGACAGTTACTATTTTTTATAGAGAAACGCTATTTACAACTGGTTTTCTAATGTTAACGTTCTTTATATTTAAAATTTATATCAATAAAAAACGAAAATCCATTTCAGCGTGTAACAAAAAGAAAAAAAAATAAACTGTCATTTATTATAGATTTGATGCTCGAGGGCATGCTTTACAATTTTGACATTTTATTTATAAAAATGTAATCTTGTTAGGTTTTACTTTTGAACATCAAAATGTACAGAAAAAATAAGGTAAATAAGATGAAACGATGTTGTTCTTTTGAAAATAATTTGACAGCTAAATATGTTAAATTACTCTATCACCCCAAATTATTAAATGTTATGTTTTGATTGATCGAAAAACTAAAGAAATAATAAAAATGATCACAGTAAAAAACCATAAAATATTTCTCTTTTAGTTTTGTCAAATAATATATTTTAGTAATTATAATTAATTAGTAACAGAAATTTCCAAAATATACTGTATGAGGAGGAAAACTTAATTTATTTAATACATTATACGATTTCATGATAATCAGAAATAAATGCTGACAGTAGGAAAAACCAATTCACCTGCATATAAAACTTAATAACATGTTAAACAATTAATGAGCCACACTTCTACATTAACATTCTACATTAACTAATTAGTTTCAGCAAAAAAAACTGCAAACAAAAGTTGTAGAGAATGTAATTTGTAAGAAATGTTCCAGCTTTCATGCAAAAATAAAATTAATCAAACTAGAGCATTTGCCTGTTATTAATTTAAAAACGTTTGTAACAAAATCTTGTAAATTAATACAATTAGGAACAGATACTTATTCTCCTTCTTCTTTTTTCTTTAGGCAATGCTTGTTTCTCTTCGACTTAATGAAGGTGTTTCCATTGCAATAATTGTATCTACAAATTGAGTCACAAGAATCTGTAGATAGTTTGAATTTACGTCATAGTACATAGTTTTTATCGCAGCATCAATGAATTCCTAACTGGTAATTCGATCTGTAGATTTCTTCAATTTTATTTTCAAAAAATTGAGTATATTATTAACTAAAGGTAAAGTAATTGCAGTGTAAAAATTTTATATTTAAAATATGTTATAGATAAAATGGGAATAAATCTAATTTAATTTATCATACTTAAACACGCAGACTGTTTTTGCTTAATTTTTTTAAATCGGAAAAACAAAATATTTTTTCTCAAAATTCAAAATCAAAAAAAAGTTTGGGGATTACATTGTAAGAAAAAGACGATGATTATAACCATTTTTGTTTACTTAGAAACATTTGAAAGCGCAACTTTTATGACATTTAATGTAATTGCGAAATTGAGTTAAATTTACTAAATCCTCCAAAACCACTACCCTGGTTTTAATTAGGCAACGTACTATGTGAGCTTTATCAAGGGTAATTAAAACCAGGGTAGTGGTTTTTGATTTGATCCCTCCACCTCAAAAAACTCACCAATCTTGTCACCAGCAGATCTACATATACTCCATAATAAGTACAGAGTTACTCTGTTGTGCGAGATCCATTGCTGTGGTTACAATAAGTGTATCGGCATCTTCTAGTGTATGCTTTGTGTGAATGTATAAAGTAGACTTGATTCCTTTCCTCATACCATTGTCGTCAAAAAGACAACAAATAAAGGCACACTTCATATTTTAAGAACTCTTCAAGTTTATCATCAGACTGTTTAGGAATTGTAATTATTTGAAAAAAAGTCATATGATCGATGTGGACGCTTTCATCTGTGGTGACATACATTTCACCACCAACATATTAATTATGCTAACGTCTAAATTCGTAAGTTTATACAACATGTGCAATAGAAAGGACAGCTTCATAATTATCTAGGTTGCACAAGGAACAACCTTGTGAAATATGCATAGGTAAATGGTATCGAGTACGCAATACTGCCGAGGTATCATGTATCTTGACGTATAAATACCGTAGTACGAGTAGATAGAATAGATAGAATACACATTATAGACAGTAATACAGACAGTAGTAAGACGGTAACATAAACTGTACAACTTAGTTTTCATTCAGTGTGTCATGTGTGCAAATAAATAACGTTTACCCATTCCGTCGTATCTTCTAATCTACCATCTTGAGGCTTACATTTGAAGCCAAACATCATTTATTTTGATCACAGTATTTCAAGTTACAAAATCAACACACACAACTCTATCAACTGCAAAAAGTCCAATCCTATTGGTCATATGACAGTTTATGGTGCTGTCTACTAAATTTGGTAAAAGGCAAAATGCCTGTGGGTAGTGTTGACTAAACCAGTTCATCTATTTTCAAGTCAAATCTATCCCTCTTCATTCTTGATGAAGTTTCAAACTAGTAAAAGCTACTCCAAACATGTTCTCCATTCTCTAACAAATACTTTGGATGAAAGTCATTCCTTTAGTCTACATACACAGAATCTTTCACTAACCCCATGACAATGAGTCAACCCTCCAGCCATTATCATTGTCTCAATGATCATATCGTTCCATGCTCCACACCAGTATTCTCTTATCCTTCGCACTGTAAACCCACCTCGTATTCCTAAGAGCTCATTTTATCTTTTAGATTATGCATGTCTTATAGCTAAAGGTAACAACATTTGTCATAAAAAGATGACCGTTAACTTGGAAATCCGGCACCATTTGATAAATACTTTAAATGTGGAGGTTTCACTTTCCCGTTCTTTCAGGTTCCATGAAGAGTTTAAACATTTCAAAGTATCGATTCCATAACTTTGAAATTTAGCGCGGTAAAGTATGGCTTGGATTTGTACAAAAATCTTGACCTCTAACTCCTCTACACAGTTGTCTTTGTGTGCTAACAAAGTCAATGACCTGTTCCCATAATTTACGAATTATATATTTTTAAGGTTTGCGCTTAAATACACGATCTCAAAATAAGTTTCGCTAAGATGACATGGGTTAACGTATGTGCTCCAATGGCTATTGAATTGTGACCTTCTTCTTCAACCCACCACCATCCATTAAGTAGCCTATAGTATTTAAAAACAACATCAACAGTTAAACCCACCTATCCTAATAAGAACATTATCAAAATCGAAATCTTCTTATTGACAACTACTATCAAATTTTTGAAATTTGCAAATAAAAGAATAGCTAGCACAAGCTAGCACAACTTTGCTCAACGCTAGCACACTTTCAACAACGGAGTAATTGAAGGTTAAGTCTAGGAAGCCAGTTCCACACAAGAAAAATTCAAACTTTTAACGTTTGAACATTAAAGAGCTGAGCTAGCAAAGGCTAGCACAACTAAATGAGCACATATTTAATAACGAAGTTATTGAGGTTTTTGATGTTTGCACACGAAAGAGAATAGCTACCCCAAACTACCACTACTTTACTCAACGGTAACTCAACTTTAATAACGAAGTTATTGACGTTTACACCCGAAAGGGCTAAGGCGCCTTTAACCTCTTTACATAGGTTACATACGTTAGCACAACTTTGCTCAACGCTAGCGCACCTTTAGTAACGGATTATTGAGGGTTGAATCTAGGAAACAGGCCCTCAATAACTCTGTTATGAAAGGTGTGCTAGCGTTAATTTTGTTTGTGCTAGCATTTGGTAGCTCACCTCCAAAATGTTCAAACGTCAAAAGTTCGAAATTTTGTTGTAGGGGAAGGGAGCTGGCTTCCATAGATTCAACCCTCAACAACTAATTAAAGGTGTGCCAGTGTTGAGCAAAATTGAGCTAGCCTATGGTAGCTATTCTCTTTCGTGTGCAAACATAAAAATTAGATATTTTTGTGGGAGGCCTGATGTCGCCTTAGCCTCTCCAGATTCAAACCTCAATAACCCTGCTTATAAAAGGTGTGCTAGCATAACTTTAGTTGTGCTATCCCGTGCTAGCTCAGCTCTTTAATCCGCTAACGACAAAAATTCCAAATTTTGATGTAGGGAGGAGGGGTGGTTTCTAGATTCAACCCTTAATAACTTTGTTATTAAAGGTGTGCTAGCATTGAACTAGCTATTCCCTTCCGTGTACAAATATCAAAAATTTTATATTTTTTTGCCAGGGGTTTGAGGTCGCCTTACCCCCCTAGATTCAAACCTCAATAATTCCGCTATTACAGGTGTGCTAGCGTTGTACAACGTTGCGCAAATCTGAGTTAGCTGTTCTCTTTCGTGTGCAAACGTCAAAAAATCGAGTGTTTTTGTGAAGGGGCTAAAGCGACCGACCTCTTGATTAGCACTATTGTATGAAAATCGGTAAAGCTGTGATTCAATTAAGGAACATTTACAAATCGCCAAACAATCAACATAGGTTGTGTCAAAGGGAGATCACTTAAGATATTTAGGCAAGGTAAAGTTAATATTTTTATAATTTTATGTCGTTACAAAATTTAAGATGCTATCGCTACCATTATTAATGGTTAGAGGTAACAATTAAAAATATTATACATTGTTTTAAATTGATTAACTAATTTAATCTTAGAAAAATGCCAACAGTTAATTGTAGCGACATGTGTGCGCTTAAAGTGCATAGCGCTATCTAAGCGACAGCTTTAATGCTTGAAACACACGTGTGTCGATAAAACCAAGTAAAACTTGTACAGAATCATAACATGCAACGAAAGAACACCTGATGCAGCATTTCGCTCTTATTATGAGCTCATCAGAGGTGTATACTGAAGTGCGGTATACAACTGTACAAGACGGCGGTTGGTCTTTTAAACTCTCGTGGAGCAATGAACATAAGTAAAATGTGTGTCGTACGACATCTCGTGTAAAACATTGACACGTATGAATAGTATAAACTAAGAAAAATGCCAACAGTTAATTGTAACGACATGTTACATGTTACAATTAACTGTTGGCATTTTTCTTAGTTTATACTATTCATACGTGTCAATGTTTACACGAATATCGTACTACACACATTTTACTTATAATTTAATCTTCTTTTTCTAAAAGACGAGAAGACGAGAAAAATTCGAGTTGTAAAAATATTGTGCTGGTAAATTTTAACAATGTTAGTATGGTGTTGCCAATGTTAACCCTAGAATATCCACAATTTTCGTGTAAGGAAAAGTTAATCAAAGAATGTGGAATATTGTTACGATACGATTGCAATTATATGCAATTACATTTTATATTTTCTTTAGTTAAACAAAATATTGTTGATAAAGTATGATTTACTGTATGATCTAATCTTCCGATGACTTACTCATCATGCACAAGCAGCATGATTCGATTCGATATCATTTCCTATGGAAAACCTTATCACATTAACTTTTGCAAATATTCTTTGTTAATGCGGTTATGTTACATCACCATTAAATCACAAATTTCGCAATAACGCGGGATGTGGTTCAAATGGAAATATCACACAGGATATCGAACTCGTATAAAAGACTCCAGGCAGAAGCACTAAGGACAGTTAACAACAGTCAACGACAGTCAACAACAGTCAATCACACGTTGCCGAGTTCTTATATACCAGTTCGATATGACGAGTGTAATCATGTAAGTGTTTGAACCAATTATAATTACTGCTTTTTATTTCAATAAACTTGTTAAATGCTTATATATTTAATTGTGGATTATTCCTCTTAAAAAACCAACTATGATACCGGTTGAGAGTCACGACATCTCGCAAACGCCCAGCTACAACCCCCGATCGTGACAAATGGTGGAGGCGCCGTTCTTTTTTCTTCTAATACCGTTCATTCTACTAATTTCCAAAAAAATTTTTTTCTTTAATAATGACAAATACTTGTGCAATTTCTGCAACCGTTATTGTTCTTATAATATCTGTAACAATTTTAAGTCTAACTTATGTTTTTATCCAATGTAACGTTTTTTAATGAGTATTCCAACGTCAAGTACCCCTAAACATAACTATCAAACACGAAGCTTATCTAAATACCCTAAATTAAGTGCAATTTACCCACATTTACGGTCACGTTCTTCTTCACCAAAACTGCCCAATACGGCAAATCAAAATCCAATAACACAAAATCCTATTAATATGGCACATGCAAATTTAACTATTGAAGGGGCAGCAACTACAGATGCTACTCCTGTATTTCCAAAATTTATAAGTCCAGATAATTATATTCCTGGAGAAACAAATCCCCATACTTTCTTAAAAACTTTTAATAGAGCTGCTAAAGCAAATCATTGGAGTTCAATTAATAAAATTAATTTCTTTGGAAACTATTTACAAGGTACAGCCTATAAATGGTATAACGACTACGTAGACAATGCAAGTAACAGAACTAAAACTTGGGAAAATATTTCTGAAGATTTTCTCGATTATTTCGAAGATTCCCCATTTTCAGTCGATTCATTAGATCGTCTAATGAACCGCAAGCAAGCTCCTAACGAGCTGGTACTTAAATACTTTCACGACTTCAAGGAAATTGCCGACGAAATAGTACCACCCTTAAATTGCGACTACCTTGTCCAACATTTTAGGAATGGACTACAACCAAATTTGCAAGTTTCTTTTCTAAACCGCTTTCCAGTACGAAAGGGATGGACTTTAGATTCTTTCAAAGATGCCGCCACGGCACTTTCATATATTCAACAAGCGAAAGTGAAACACGAATTAGAGAATTGTACAAACTCATTGCTTTCCTGTGCTCTGACACAAGTAAATAAATCTGTAAATCCAATACCTCCTCAACAAAATATGAATAATTTTCGAAAAACATACAATAATTCCAATGGACATGTTCGAAATCAAAATTATAACAATTTTCGATTTAATCAACGAACGCCTGATACGCGACCAATCTGCTACAATTGTAATCGACGAGGTCATTTAGCAGTATCTTGCAACAGTCGACCAACTTATATTAACAAAAATAATAACCGCCCTAATTTCAGAAATAACTCCTTTAATCGAGTTAATAATAATTCCAATAATACCCCTCAGCGTACTGTCACATTTTCTAACCCACGATTTCCAAACAGCAATAATGGAAATAACTTCAGACGATCACAATCTCCAGCCCGATTCCAACGGGAACGAAACCCAAACGATCACAGGCGGCTCGATACACGCCAATAATCGAGTCCGCCAACGATAACAAAGATTTTAAGGAATACCTAATTAATATAAATTCTGTAGATACAAAAATTTTGACGATAAGTGGCTTAATTGATAATAATCCTATGCATATCATTGTAGATACGGGTAGTTATTATAATATAATTTGTAAAAAGTATGCTAACAATTTTTCACCTACTACAAATGCATTCAACCTAAGTGCAGCGGGAAATTTCAAAATCCCCGTGTTAGGGGAAAAATTTATGTACAATTACCATTAATAACCTTGATATAACTTTAGAAACTTTAGTAGTAGATCAATTACCAGTACCATTAATACTAGGTACAAAATTTTTAGAGGAATTTAATGCTTTGATAGATTTTAATAACTTCAATATTACTTTAACTAATAGGAACTTAGGGAAAATCGTAATTCCTTTTCTTACTAATAAACATAAAAACCAAAGAAAATGCTTGACTAATATTAAAGATAACATTACACGCGATATAAAAATTTATTTGACTCATGATGTCACATTAACCACTAACAATCCACAATCTGTGATAGTAAACGCGGAAGAAAATAATTGCTTGTTATTAGATAGTAATTGTAAATTTAATTTTAGACCAACACCAGATTTATTTAACAAAAAATCTGTAGTTGTAGACAAGAACCCTTATATTTCAAATAATCGATTGCTGACTGTACGATTACCGAAAACCAATTATATGTTCACATCAAAATACCCATCGTCGCAACTAACCAAGAATGGACCCTTTACGAATTAATTACCACTCCATTCGCATGGCAGAATGAGACATGCATACTCCTGCATGAAACGCTTTTTATGGCTATAACCAATAATCAAACCCTAAAGACTATTTCTGGAACTTCATTGCATTATTGTAAGCCCTATCACGATAAATTGTGTTATTTGCCACGGTTCGACTCTGACGCAATTTATGGTCCTCAGTGCGCTTATAAAATGTACAGTGGAGCGACAGTGGAGGATTTGAGCCAACATTGTTCCTTTCGCTGTCACGCCTCCCAATCAATGTTAATTTCTGAGATAGACAGTGATACTTTCATTATCACACACCCCAAGAATAAAACAAGTATAATGTGTCCAAATAATAATTTTGATGTAGAAGAAAGTAATTATAACCAACCAGGTGCGTTACAAATCCAGTTACCCTGTCAATGTTCGTTACTTGTTAATGAAAAGGAAGTAATATCTCCACGCTTTCCGTGTTCTTCAAATGAAAATTCAAACCCTGAATTGACACATGTACTACCAGCGACATGGTCAAAATTAAAAACATATGTTATTCAATCAGCGAAACACGAAATAATATTTAATAATATGTCTGAATGTATAGACGCAAATTGGACGACCACAGTCCCTCATTTAAACCTGTCGACGACGTCGATTATAGGAAAATTAAAGGAATCTCTCGACCTTGCAATTTCCAACACACCAAGTTCACTTTATTCGTTTCAAAGTGACACCACGTTTTATGTGTGGAATATAATTTTGTCCCTTTTTGTGTATATTTGTTACATAAAGTAAATCAACGAGGTGGAGCCATGACTGCTCTCATACACCCTGTATTTGCTTTTAACACAGATACCAATGAGGTCAAAATCTTAACCTATGTCAGTAGTATATCTCTGTGTATTTTGTTTTAGTTATATTATGCGCAATGCTTATTTGTTGTATACGCCAATGGACGATTATGTTCAAAGCAAAAACGCAACTAAAAGCTGATAGGAGACGTTTCTCCTTAGCAAGGAGCAAACCCTATGAAAGATCCACCGGAAAAGTAAGAACCGTGGACTCAGAAGAATTGTCAAAGATAGACAACGTATTTGTAGTCGATCGAAAGGACAATCTCCCAACAAAATCGTTGCTGGATGTTCCTCGAAGACTACCGAGCTATAGCACGCAAGAATAGATAATTTTATGGTATTGTAAGTATAAAGAAGATATTGTAAGTATAAAGAAGAAGATATTGTAAGTATAAAGAAGAAAATTGTTGTAAGTATATAAAACTCAAAGTGCGCACGTTAAATTTTAGTCAATCTACCTTTACGTCATAAAAGATTAGTGAATTTTTCTGAAAATAGACCTACAAAATATTTCGAAAAAAAATAGGTTGGACGCTGGGACGCTAGCAATTATCCAATCTCAAAATTTCAGTTACAATTTTATAACCAATCTATGATTAGGAAGAATTTGTTTTGACTTTAAAACTAGAGGAAACGATACGATAAAATTTAACAATGAGTAAAGGAAGTATTTTATTGTTTGGATTACTAATAGTAGTAACCACAGAAGTGCGTAAGTTAAACGCAGAAATTTATGTAACGTCAGGGATATACTTAGAGAGACTTCCAGATATTAATTTTATCAAACGACAACTCAATTATTATTTCGTTTTGCAAAACCAAAACCACTAGATGACAGAATAAGTTCCGTCAATTTATGTACGAAGCACCAAAATATTTGTAATTCTTTACGAGTCACCGAAAATTATTTCGATAATGGAAATGTATTGTTAGATTCTAAACCGATAAATGATGATGATAAGATTCTAGTCGATGATGGTGAAATTTATGATTTCCAGTATGCCACTAGAAATCACGTAAAAAGACTTTTCACTAGTAATTACGAAATTGCTATTTTAACAAAACGAATATTAGAACGGGAAAATATAATAGTTCGTGAAGGAAGTTATCGAAGCAATTTAGACGATCTTGTAAAGAACAAAACCTATGATAATAAAGAAACTTTAGAAATAATTTTGTTAGACTATCAACAACGTTATGAATGGACACGTGCTTTTGTAACAATGTGTCAGAACAAAAGATTACAAATAGACATTATTAGTATGATTATGTTAAAAACGCCTTAGATGTAGTTAAAAATCAATATTCAGTATATGATTATGTTTTAGCGCTAACCACATTATCCGAATATTATACGTTACCCCTTATCGAGTGCGTCATTTCCCTGAAGTAGCAACAATTGCCATACATGTACCCCTGTTAAAGAAAGAACTCACCGGACTCGCAATGAAGAAGACTGTGACACCTACTTTTGCATGGAATGATTATACGTGTTCAGTAGACATTCCATCAATTATCATCGCCATTACTCGTATACGTGATCAATGGACGATTTTAATACCAAAGTGCGACCCTTTTCGTGAAGAACTTTGTCTAGTTACCGAAACTAGAAGTGCTGAAACATTAACATTGCTTTGCATTAAGCAATTACTAACAGGAGGTCCAATTAAACAATTTCAAGCTGTTTGTCCAATAAAGTGCCGTGAAACTGGAAAACACGAACAATTTGTGACACATATTGGAAACCAAAAGTTTTCAGTGACACACCCAAAGACAGATTTAGTGTTAAAGTGCCCAAATCAACGTCACACGTTACAAGTGGAACCCAATATTGGTTCTTTATGGATCAATATACCATGTGGATGCAATTTCGAAGATCGAAACAATACCACGAGTTACCCAACTTATAGCTGCGTAGACAAGAAAATAACATACAGCCAACAACACTTAGTTCCAGCTGTATGGACACAATTTCCAGGCTTAACCTTAACCCCGTGGGATACCGTACTACCACAATTCGACAGCCTACATAGCTGCCTTGATCAAAATTGGATTGAAGAACATATCAAAAATACCTCAACGCCTATCCTAACGTATTTCGTTATACTTAATTTTTACTCATACTCAGTATAATAAGTATTAATGCTTACGTATATTTCACATTAAAGGCCAAGCTGACTCACTACCAACGGACGAAGTTCAGCCCGACCGAGAAAAGTACATTTAAACTCGGATCCGTGAAATTTTCTAATCCAAAGAAGTCATTCGTCAGACCACAAGAGCGAACCTTACCAAGGCCACCACAAGAAGAGGAGGCTGAATATTTAGCTCCTAACGACATAAGCCAACCGTCTACGTCATCAACCACACCCCGAGTAACCACACCCATTACTGGTTTTCACAACAATTCCCCAACGACAACAACATCCAAACCTTCGACACCCACCGCTAGTGTATCACCACATTCATATTATGTGCCAATGAACAAAAAACAATATGTACCCTTTAGTCAAATGTTTGCTACAGACACTTAACGAATCACACCACAGCACTATGCCGGACTACAATTTAGTGAAGTGATAAGTATTGTGCGACGCTCGATAAGCTAACTTCCCATAAACGACTTTTGTGCAATCAACGGACACATGTGGTTTTAGATGTAAGGTTTAGAATAGATTAAGAAGTTGTGAATAAGTTATAAAATTTCATTTTCGTTATTCCAACCGAGCAAGGAGGTTGACCCCATAGCAGACCTTCCTGACGGGTTCTTCAAACGCCGTCACAGAAGGAAGTTGAGGGCCCAACTTTTCTTGAAGGGGAGTAATGTTACGATACGATTGCAATTGTATGCAATTACATTTTATATTTTCTTTAGTTAAACAAAATATTGTTGATAAATTATGATTTACTGTATGATCTAATCTTCCGATGACTTACTCATCATGCACAAGCAGCATGATTCGATTCGATATCATTTCCTATGGAAAACCTTATCACATTAACTTTTGCAAATATTCTTTGTTAATGCGGTTATGTTACATCACCATTAAATCACAAATTTCGCAATAACGCGGGATGTGGTTCAAATGGAAATATCACACAGGATATCGAACTCGTATAAAAGACTCCAGGCAGAAGCACTAAGGACAGTCAATAACAGTTAACAAGAGTTAACAACAGTCAACGACAGTCAAGAACAGTAAACGACATTCAACACGTTGCCGAGTTCTTATACCAGTTCGATATGACGAGTGTAATCATGTAAGTGTTTGAACCAATTATAATTACTGCTTTTTATTTCAATAAACTTGTTAAATGCTTATATATTTAATTGTGGATTATTCCTCTTAAAAAACCAACTATGATACCGGTTGAGAGTCACGACATCTCGCAAACGCCCAGCTACAACCCCGATCGTGACAATATCAACACGCGCGGTCAGCATTTCGTAAACCGAAATTATAAAATCTGGTATAAGAACAAACAGGTATAATTGGTTTCGACTTAAAAAAAAACGAAAAAGTGTCATGCTTTTAATTTTTGAAATTGGTAGTTCCAAAGAACCCCATCACCCGGAAGTTTAGCAAGGATCAATTATTCGTAAACTAAATTTTTAATTTAGATACTCTTCTGAAATCAGCAAAAAAATTATTAGAATTTAGAGGTAGTAAAACAAGTATATACAGTGTGTCTAAAATTCGATGCTCACCATTGGTATTTTGGAAACGGTAAGAGTTACAGGGTCGGTTAAATGGAACAATATGGAGGTATTTATCTTACCTCTTCAGACCTTCTCTTGTTTTTCCAAAGAAATGCGTTGCCTACTAGATATTGCAAAAAAAGTGAAAATCGGCATTTTCTTTAAACTTGCGTAGAATCCACACTATTTATCCTATCAAAAATATGTAAATATAAAAGTTGTAGACATTTAGATATTGAATAATATGCGTCATTAAAATATTTTTTGCTTGCATCAGTAGCGAAATATGACCCAAAGTTGCATTTTTTAAATGGAAATGATAATTTATTTTTATACAGTTGAATTACTTGATTTTTTTCCTTTTCAACGATATAAGGTTCGAGCTATTTATCTTGTGTACTTTAGAAGATATAAAGAAAAATCATTTTGAGGCAGATTTATAATGTTACCAAGTTGTAAGCAATAATAACAAAACATAACGGGTGGATAACATCGTAAAACGAATGAGTTTTCCTATAAAAGATTCTCAATAGTGCGGCCATTGACTTCTAAACATTTTGTATAGCGTTTTTCAATATTTATTCGGCAATTCATTAATTGACGGACGCTAACTGAATTAAAGGCCTGCATGACGCTCTGCTGCAAATCATTAACGTTCTCATAATTGACAACGTATACTAAATTTTTTATGTGTCCCCACAGGAAAAATCTAGTATGGACAAATCTGGTGATCGCGCAGGCCAACGTATGGGACCGTTTGTTCCAATCCAACGGTTTCCAAATCTTGCTGATAAATATTCAGTGACGATCCTGGAATTATGGGCCGGGGCGCCGTCTTGCTGAAACAAAATACTTCTTTCTTCTTGAATAGGTAGCTCGTCCAATGCATCTTCGACTTCGGCTTGCAGCAGTTGAAGATATCTAGTCGAATTAAGCGTTTGATTATAAATAAATGGACCTATCAAACGATTTCCCAAAATACCGCACCACACGTTAAATCCGAATCGTTCTTGGAAACGCGATTCTCGAACTATTTTCGGATTTTCATTATTCCAATAATGATAATTATGCCGATTGTAAATGCCGTTGTTTGTGAATCTACTTTCATCGCTCCAAAGAATTTTTTAGAAAAAGAATTATCGTTTGTAACTTCATCCAGGTACCATCTACAAAATGTAACTCTTCGAGCATAATCATTCTCTTTGATATGATGGCATATCATTGGCTTATAAGGATGAAATTTCTTCTTTTTAAAACATAATGTACTGAACTTCTTGCCATACCACTGTCATTCGAAATTTTTCTTACTGAAACGGAAGGCTCAACATTAACAGCGGCTAGAACAGCTATTTCAGCATCCTCATTGTCTTTTGATAGGTTGTAGGACGAATGGCGGTGAAGGATCCACCTTGTCGAAGATTTTGCTCGAGTCGGGAAAACAAAGTTCTGTGAGGTTGCCTTCTTTCGGGGTATAAGTTGTGATATTCATTTGCTGCCGCAGTTGAATTACGATGGCATCTTATGTAGACAACAAACATGTCCGTTTTTCATGGTTTGAAAACTGCATCATCAATTTTGAATATGAATAGCTTACTACAACAACTACAAGTTCTGACACGATACTACTGTAACAATATTATTGACAGATTTGATGTGCAGTTGTTTGTTTCTTAAAAATTTGCAATCATGGATAGTGTGATGTGCTTTAAAATACATCTACAGATCTCAAAAACGATTTTTCTTTATATCTTCTAAAGTACACAAGATAAATAGCTCGAACCTTATATCGTTGAAAAGGAAAAAAATCAAGTAATTCAACTGTATAAAAATAAATTATCATTTCCATTTAAAAAATGCAACTTTGGGTCATATTTCGCTACTGATGCAAGCAAAAAATATTTTAATGACGCATATTATTCAATATCTAAATGTCTACAACTTTTATATTTACATATTTTGATAGGATAAATAGTGTGGATTCTACGCAAGTTTAAAGAAAATGCCGATTTTCACTTTTTGCAATATCTAGTAGGCAACGCATTTCTTTGGAAAAACAAGAGAAGGTCTGAAGAGGTAAGATAAATACCTCCATATTGTTCCATTTAACCGACCCTGTAACTCTTACCGTTTCCAAAATACCAATGGTGAGCATCGAATTTTGGACACACTGTATAAGAGGAAATGATCAATTGGCTGGTAAAAAACGGAACAAAACGTAGACCATTCTAAAAATTTTAAAGCCAAAAGAATGTTGGTAACAAATTAAAATTTTTCCGCCAAAACTGCAACAAAATTTATGTAATTTACAAACTTTTAAGAGAACAAGAACTTCTTAATTTGCCACAATATCACTGCCAGTTTAACCTAATTTAACTGGCATGGCCTATAAAAAAAGACTATTACACCAAACAGCTTAAACCACAATCGTCATCTCAAAAGTATAGCAAAGAGTTCTCTTCTTAAGAAGATTACTGTTCAGTAAATGACGGTAATTTTTTTTTCGAATTATTTTTCAAATTTCATGTTGATTTTATGGTACTCAACGCCCCTTACGGTAGGCAACCAAACGAACTTCTCACTAGAATCGTATTTTTTCCGCAACAGTTTTTCCTCTTTCATTTTGAAGTTCGCATTTTACGGTCGTTTTTAAACATAATTACCATTGTCCTTTTAAACAAATCATTAAAATGTTTTAATTATTCGTAGGTATGTCTTTTTGATGTAATAATCTATATTTGGAAGCCCTTTATTACAACAACGTTTGACAAATGCGGTTGTGTGTTAATCAAAAATCGACATGTGACCATATCGCCATTTTCGGAAATTTTCAGAATTTTCCACGGAGCTTCCTACACCTACAAATTGTGCACTTTCTACAATTTTGTGTTGACATCCATACTTATCTAGTTGGTTCTTTTGCTGTTGATCTAAAAATTTAATCACTGTGAATATCAACTAGACCTTTGACCTGGTGCCCTCGTTATCAATATTCACCTAAGCAACAACTTTGGGGAGATCATTTACATTTAACCTATACATTGAAGACGCCACCGATATTTTATTGTTCAATTGTACGGTAAAATCGACATTAATACATGAAGATTATCTTGTGCATGTGCGTTTTAAAAGTTTAACGTTTCTAAACTCAAGGAGTAGAATAATTATTTGTTTTTTTTTTTGTGCTAATTCCGACGTTTTTGCGTATGCATAACACGCGTTTCAATGATTATTAATAGGGTTATTCATTATAAACCCTCATAGCTTAACAGTAAATCGCGTGCCGTTACCTGCGGCAAGATGAGCTTCTGGTTTGACTTTTATATAGACTTCCGGCAAACAAGAGATGGAAGCCAAAATTAGTTGTATCCTTGTCTGGCGTCCTCTTGACTTTGACAAATTTACCGAATTTTATTGATGGTTTTGAATTCCTTTAGTCGAATGTTTTATTTCACAAAGGCAATTCATCTCACGAACCATCCTGTTCCGCTGAGCTTGTCAGCAACCCTATTTACTTTACGTTTTTGATTCAAAATTTTCGTAAATTTAGTTTTTGCATGTAACATTCTTCCAGGTCTTACTTGAACCCCTTCTTCCAACTGCCGGACTGTAACTTTGAAAGCCTTTTGGAGTATCTGCAAGTATTGTTTCAAAGTCTCTCACAAAACTTGATTACGTATCACTGTTCAAGCCGTGTTACAAAATCGAAAAACAAAATTCATCTGGAAAATGTCTTTTTCCACTTAGACTATTCGGAGAAGTACCCGCACATAATGCGAAGATCATAACTAAATATTTGAATTACCAAAATAGAAATAAGCTTGCTCGCCGGACCTTGCGCCTATTGATTTTTGCATTTGGGGATACTTAAAAGATAAAGTTTATTGTACTACTCATAATACAGTAGAAGGGAGCCGTTGTTCAAACCTTTGAACAAATGCCTTGACAAATGATTAAAAATACATGTATGTATGATTCTAATTCATCAATGCAGAACGAGCATTAATAACAATGGTGGAATTTTTTAACATAAAAAGCAAACGCCACCACATAATTAGTGTAAACACCACACAAAAGATCAGCCAACCATCGAAGAACAACTACCCGTCACTGATCGACATCATCAACCAACCGTAACAGAACATATTTATATAACGAGGAGCAGAAGACAAAAACATAAGTCATTCAGAGTAACTTCTAAAGAAGCTAGCAGCATGGTTAGCGAAACGTCAAGCGGAAAACGATGGACAAGCACCCTCAACCCGGAAGAAAACAATATTAGGGACAACAGCCGCAAAACCTGATATTTATAGAAATATTCCTTTTCTATATGTCACAAAGAAGCACAAAACCAATTTTATGCTGACAGTAGCAGAAAATTCTTTTATACAACTCTATCTCAAAGTTATGTAGTATTCTGAATGAAAATTGTAAAATAACCGCAAAAAGCGAACTAGGATCAACGACCGACTTAAATACACTTCAATAATAATACATTGAAAATTTTCCGACAACAACAACGTGCTATATGCATATCTTTACACTTGGAAAGTTAGTCGACGACCAACTCCAAACAGTAAAGGATTTTTTTTCTTTTATACGGTACGCACGTATCGGTCACATAATCGTGAAGCCAACGAAAAAATTTGTGAAAATTGCACCAAACAAAAATTTACAGAAACAATCAATAAATATGTTCTAGGTATTACCAAATAAATTGGAAAACAAACGACATTAATAACGTAAATAATTCAGCAACAGCGAAAGTTTTTAATCGAAAGCGAGCACGTTAAAACGTAATTTGACGAACAATGTCACAAATTAAATCTGCACAAACAAAATTCTAGCGACATTGAAAGTATTTAATCAATATAAATCGTAATTTAACGACAGAAAGTCGGATATTATTTAGTGCTTATTATTTTCCTTTTGCAAAAATCGTTGCAAACCTATCGACTTTCATTATTAAAAATTAGCTTCAACAAAGAAAAATCTTGTTTACGCACAAACATTTTACCAAAAGAAATGTTTACTGTATAGTTTTAGTAGAGGAAACCATCTCAAACCGTTTTTTCAAAAAAATTGGTGTTGAGCAGGAGGTTTGAACTTGGATATACTAGATTTTAAAACAGACTCAAGCACATCGACACTAACGGGATATTTTATTAAATACGAATAAATGTAAATTAATGTCTATTTGGACTAAAAATATATTTTTTTCTGCTAAATATTATATATCATCCAAAATGAGCTTGTAAATGCTGTAATCTATCGGAAAACCAATATCTACTTAACCTAAGATAACACATTCCCCAAAATAATCAGGACAACAAAATTAATTGTTATGCCTGAAAATTTATCCGTAAATTTGTAACGAATAATATTTTATTGAACAAACATTTACTGAAAACACTTTTAAGAAATAATTTATCTTTTCTTCCGCAGTTTGAAAAATAAATTCTTCTGAAAGTTTCGCCATAGATATTAGTGGAAACTGACAGACAAACAAAATTTTTACGATTAATTTCGCAATATCTGACAAAAATTAATTCTTCTTCAAATGTGTAAAGATGGGGAAACTATTAAAATAGTTTAATTTTGTAGATGGGCTTACATATGTTTTAAATATTGATTAAATTTCACCCTTAATCAATATTGTGAAAACAAAATTTAAAGTGGCATATTAGTTCTGAAATTAATTTTTTTTTTCACATAAATCTAATCGAACCCCTTACGTTAACATCAAAGAAGGCGTTGAAACAACAACAATCGTCTTTTTTATTTCTCCTATTATTATCTAAAAATCCTTGACATTTAGATTGAAACAAAATATTTCAAAATCAATAACACATTTATTTTCCTCGCCGATTAAAGCAAGAAATTTCAAAATGAAATTATTTTTAAAGGCAATTTAAAACATCAACAAATAAAATTAAATACAAAAACAAATAAAATTTTGATTAAAAGCCCCTAGGGATTTCTAACAAAAAGTACAAAGCCCTTTGTTTCGTCGTATTGAAATTGATTTTAAAACTTTGCCATTAAATTATTACTTTTCAAAAGCAAAAATACATTTTAAAACCAATTAATTAGAAAGCTGTTTCCAAAATTTTCGATTTTTATGCTTTAGCACTTAATGAAAATTAAAACTTTAATGATAAAAAATACCCTTATTTTTTTTATTTAAAATTGTTGAACAGTTTAACAAATTAAAAAGAATGATGCAGAAAGTAATAGGAGTTGACCAATAATCTAAAATTCAATTATCCCTGCGGCAAAAGAGATAATAAATTTTCAAGAAATTCAACTAATTGCAACAAACATTTTCAAATCAATACCTAACCGTCGGTATTAATTTAACAAAAAAATTGTCACATAACTCGAAAATACGTTGTCGTCGCATTGTTTGCTTTTAATTGAATCATGTATAAGAAGAAGACTCGTAATAAAGCAATATTTTTAACTTTATTATTTCGTTTTGTGTTAGGGCTTTTAATTTTTTTTTGTAGTTGTTGACACTTAGTAAACCTAAACCGTTCCTAGTGAAAACACCTTGTCACGTGTGTACTTAATTAATCGTTTGATCTATCACGTTCAGAAGATTAATCACACGCCCCAAAAATCGGAAGGAACGAGTATTGACAAAAAGCAGTATACGATGAAAGTAATAAAACACGAGCGACATTTTTGTCGCCACCAAATTAAAGACAATTAAAACAATAATACATTTTTTAAACAATTCAACAAAATAACTCTAACAAAATTTAACATCAGCTAATTGTTGAAATAATTTAGTTTTAAATTCTATGATAATTAAATAATTTAACATACATAATTGGAATTCCACCATTACAAAATAATAAGTCACAGCCATTATTGGAATAAATTTTAACTTTTAGTTTCAAATTTTTTAACGGTTTTGACTTTAAATTATGTCGATTAATAGCATATTTTAAGTAATTATTGAAAAAATGACTTTTTAAAACACATTGTTTTAGTTTTTTGCAATTTGCGTCAAATTTTATATCCCACAAAAATTGTAGATTTTTTCAATACCTACAACATTGCCCTGTAATATTTTCCAATCATAGGGATACTTTCGCCAAAAATAGCTAAAAAAAACCTTACAAAACTAAAAGTGTTTCCGTACTTATATTGCAGTGGAAATTTATTTTTCTATAAATAAACTTCGTAAAATAGAAAATCATCAATTACTGATTAAATTTATTTATAGTTTAAGAATTTCTAAAAACCAATCCATATTTTTATTTATAAAATAATTAGTTGTACATAAATAAATATTTTCCGTTTAATTAGAGAAATAAGAAAGTGTTTAGTAAGTAAGTATTATTTGTAGCGGTAATTAAAAGAATACAATATTGACATTCTGTGTAGAATAAGTGTCCCGTTAAAGAAAACAAATTACTTTGGATACAAAGAGACGACACTTGCATTAAGTTCACCAAGGTTAAAAGTATACGAGTAAAACGAACTAGTTTTAGTGTAAAGGTTGCAAACAATTCCTATATGTTAAAATGAATGCAAGTAAACAATAAGTGAGACAAAACGTGTTTAAAAGATAGTGTAGCTAAAACATTATAGACAGCAGCGAGAAGAGTAAAGGATGATGTACATGCAGAGGCGGCTGATTAGACACTGACATATTCAGTCATGGTCAATTAAACAAAAAAACCATCATTTTTCAATTTCAAACATTAAGTTACATATTCGTTAAATCATGCAAGATTGCAATGTTGAATTGTGGCCGTTGAAACTAATAATAGATCGATCAATAATTGTGTATATTTTCATTAAAAATTATTTTATACATGTACATTACGTTAAGTAAACATTTTCATTTAAATTTTAAGATTTTTTTAATAATCCGTTTATTTGTGTGTAAATTAAATTTGTTATTTCAAAATAATAATTAATTTATAAAAATTTTGTGTTTAAACTATCGCAATATAATCGAGCAAAACAGTTCACCAAGCTAATTTCAATATTTGCGGTAAGCGTTGTGCGGTTTAATAGATATTTGAAAACCGTTTGCCGATCAAAAGAGACACGTGCCTAAAGCGTCACAGATATATTAATACAAATCAGTATGAGTTTTATCCAGACACAGATATGCAAATACGTAAGAATATCTTATAGTAAAGCCGCCCTGTGAGGGTAAATTTTAACGCCCAAAGAATAACAGAAAACATATAATTTAAAGATCGTATAAGAAATATCGCAAAATGACAAAATGACTTCATTTAATGATTTTTATGATAACAGTATAACAAACATACAGGACAACTGTAAAGATTTATACAGAGACATAAATAAATTTACTAATATTAACGAAAGACGCAACAAATAACATGGAAAACAACGAGTAATTGTTTTACAGACCGTACGTCTATTCAGCTAACGTATCAAAAATTGATACCTCGCCCACGCGTCTAGTATTAAAAAGTTTCTGCACCTGTTGTTGGTGCATGGTTATGGTTATGTGAACATGCGCAATTTACAAAACAACCTTCGCTGCCCTTAATTATTAAATTCTACAATTATTGTTATTTTGCGCAAGCGCAAAGAATCCAAATTTATTTCACTGTTGACATGCGCGTATAACAAATAACAATAACGTTAACCACTTTTCCACAAGAGATGCAAAAACTTGTTTCGTGATGAAATAAAAGTTGCGGATTTTTTTAAAAATAGCATGCCAGCTCCAAGGATAGCTTTAACCACGGTGGTTAAAATTAAGAGGTGCAAGAACTCTCTATTTAATCATTATAATTGCGAAAAATGCAGAAAGTTTATTGCCTTTAATTAAGTTGGCGTGTAAGACTAATTAATAAACCATTTAATTTTACTTAGCTGACAGATCGCAGTTATGGAATTTAGGTACGAGTTTTTCGCATAAAAATTTATCCTGCATATGTGAAAGTAGGCGTGACATGAACAAAAACGAAAATTGACTACAAACGACAATGCCGTAACGTAAATTTAAAAGAAAACGTACAGGAACAAATTACGAAGAGTACCTACCCAATAAATTCGAATATTCTCAAGGCCTAACGAGTTGCATAATATGAAAATTACGCAGCTTTGCATTACGAACCGTAGACTATTTTCAACTCTTACAGAAAACATTGCCGGCACGTACGCCTCAAAATAAAAGAAGCAAAGCGGCTCACGCTCGTGTCGCTAACACTCAGAATAATATTTTCCCTTATTGTAATTTTTCTAAACTGTATAATTTTTTCATGCAATTTTATGTGCTTGTGCATAAACAAGAAAGATTCCGGAAAACTACACCAAATACATTAAAGACTGTACCCCAAAATATCAAATGATGCTACATTAGATGAAGATTTTTGAAAGACTGCCAAAAAATCCAGAACAGCCAGATAAAAATAAAACCGGACATTAGCGATGACAACAAAACCAAACTCATATCCTATCGTATACCCATCCAGAGAATATCACAACCTCGAATCCTAAAGAAAATTTCGAATTAAGACCCACAAGGAAAAAAGAAGGCATGGAAGATCACGCTAAAGTTGAAGAGAAGGAATCAATAAAAATTCATCAAAGAAAACTGAGAGATGATGTGAAAAAGAAAGGAGCAGTGGAGAAAATCTTATAAACCTTAAATTTTTTGTCTTTTGTACCGAGGAACAAAAATAGAAGTAAGGCCCTACCATTCACATATCTTACTTACGAAACCAATTTTGAATATTGGTAATCTAATCAAATAAAAAGCATAACACAATATATGTTCAAAGAAAGAGAAAAAAATAAGCAAAACAAGAAATAAGGGGTAGGGTAATTGGGAAAACTTAAGGTAATTTTAGAACCAATACATACAGTAAAACCTACAAACATCTTAAATAAGTTTTTTTTCTCAAAACTATCACAGAAACTTTGAAAAATTAGAAGAGGAAGAAAATAGTACAAACTAAGATAATCAATATTGAGACAATTACTAATATCTCACTGAGTGCCGTAAAATCAAACTCTTGATCTTTAAATACGATTCTGTAGAAAGAGTTGAACGTAAAATGCTTTTCAAACACTCATTTGTTCCTTTAGTCGTCGCTACTTATCTAACTAAATCACTACTGGCCCTTGTATTTAAAATACTACTAAAAAAACAATTTCAAAACAAAAGCGTATTCGGAGATTGAATTGCATTGGAGATCGCAGTTGCTGACGTTTCACTCACTATTGAAATCACTTCTTCTAAGACGAATGCTAAGAGAATCAAAAATGATCTTCCAAAAACTAAAGGTAGAGTGACTGTTGAATGAAATGTAGAGGTGCTCCATCTTGTTAAAATACTAACTGGTCTAGATCCTCCACTATGCGACTAACAGATAACGAAAGAAAAAGTAAATCATGTGCCCCTCTAAAACCAAAAGTTGACCACTCCGTATATGAATTCTAAAATGCATTTAATTTATGAATATTTTGCAGTTACTTTTTAAAACTAAGAGCAAATAATTTCGATGTCCCCTTTTAAATTATACCATTGCTACTTCCAAGCATTTTATCGGTGATTCGTATATATTTTCAAACAAGCGTTTACCACAGAACTCCACATCGCCCGATAAGCAAAAATAAAACTGCGTTTTAGAAAAAAATGGTTCAAACAAAAGCTATAGACAATAAATTTTTTCACAACTTTTCTCCCTTTACTTTTTTTGTAAAATTGATATTGGTGGAGATACTGTTACAACAATTATTGTCACCAGATTGTTATATCTCAGTAATTACTTATCGGATCAAATAATATTCAACCAAAAAATCTGTATAATAAAATTATAAACAACTTTTATTTGAAACAAAAATGTGTAAAATGAATATTTTTCTAAATATTAAAAAAATCGAAAATCTGTGTAAGCGAACGGCCCTTTTGGCTACATAGGATATGCCCAAAATCTAATCAAATCTGCGGGATTATAAATAAGATCCGACACAAACGTTTCGGGTGCCAACTCCAAAAGTTGCTTTCGCGGAATGAAGAATAGATAAAAGAAATACAAACATAAAGGAGAATCATTCAAAGGCAAAAAACCCACCAAACCCACAAGGTTCGACAACGAAAAAGTTCGTATCCGACAAACACAAACACCCCCGGGAAGGAAAAAGCGGTTACAGCGTGTGTCGCCAAGGCAACACGAAGTCCCCAAGACAGGTGTAACACTAAGTTAGCCTACGTCGCAAACCACGTTTGGATACAAAGATACAAAGGAATTCAAAAGAAACGAGTACTGCACCCGAAGGAGCGAAGAACGCAGGTTTCTGCTATCCCAGCGTTAATTCGAAAAATCCCACACGCCGCAATAACACACCAGTACGATTTCTCGGGAACATATCCAAAAACCAACCAGTAAACTCAACCTCAGTATGCAAAGATCAGGCATAAGATAGAGAACTGTCACCTCTTTATGGCGAAAAATTGTTTTTTTTGTAAGCGCAGATGATTTTGGTTCGTTTATGCTCTTTTGATTTGAATTAGACTATAGTTATAACGTATTTCATTTACATTGTATTGTACGTGGGTTCATGGTCATATCTGTCGTGATGTAGTTTTAGTCATTTAAAATTTTTTTAATTCAGTTGATTTGTGGAACAGCTTATCGTCACGTTTAAGCAATTAGGTTGTTGTGGAAGATGCCGATTTCAATGTTCTCACCAGTCGATTTCTTCGAATTCAACTTCACATGTTGCATTTAGTTGCTAGATCAAGGGTTTCTTTGTTTCTTTCTAGGAATTACAGTCGGTGTTGGCCGACGTTATCAGTTAAATTAACGATATGTTTGTCTAAATGAAATAACACACGGCTTGCGCCCACGGTCTGAATTCTAGGTAAGCGGTTTTTGTCTGTTAATTCAAAGAAAATTGTAATGCAGTAATTTTTTGTAACGTTCGTTGTGTGGAAAAACCGATAAGAGGGGTGACCCTTTCTTACCTGATGTTAGTTTTTAGTTTTAGTTCTTAAGTAGACTCCGAACCAATAAGATGTTTGGTTGTTAGTGAGTTACGCAACAACATAGCGGATTAACGTTGTTAAATTTTAACAATCGCGTCAGAACTCAAGTGTCGTAAATCATGTGCGTGAACTTAAAATAAAAATTAAATCAACAGTAACCAGAAAGGAACTTTCTTTTGCCGCCCTTAAGAGGATACCGATCGAATATGTGATAAATTCGATAATCCCGTATTACGGATAAGTGCCAACTCTGAACTGTGCAAATTTTACTTTACGGCAGCAGTACTGCAAGAAAACGACTCCATCGAATTAAGAAATGTGTTCCTATTAAAAATACTCTCGTGTTAAGGATTAATTACGCTTGTGTTGGATTAGAGAAAGAAGACAATTACCTACTGTAAGAAAACGACTCCGTCGGATTAAGGAATGTGTTACTATTGAAAATACTCTCGTGTTAAGGATTAATTACGCTGGTATTAGATTAGAAGAGAGAAGATAATTAACGTAAGTACTTTTCGTTTCTTCAGAAGCTTCCGCGATGGTTAAATTCGTGTGCGTGAACTTATATTAGGTAGGTCGCGTAAAGTAGGTTAAGTTGTGTAATAAGTTGTTGGCGGTTTCCTTATGTAGTAGATTTAAGCGCGCGTTAGCGGCATGAATGTTAGTATTATAGGTAACGTATACAAATAGAGCTAGGACCCCGGGCATTCACGCGTGTATTTGTTTATGTTTTATTTTAATAAAGAGAACGGTTAGTAATGAATTTTCTCTTTTATTACCGCAAGTGTTTGCTTTTCTCCCTTTTCTTTAGTGAGCATTTGTCTAAACAATTAAAAGATTAAGGTGACGCCTGACAACACCGACTGTGACTCACCCCTTGCCGTTAGCTAGCCGGCATATTCATTTGCTACAAATTTGATTTTCAAATTTCGTGGCGTAACAAAGAACAACACAAAAAAACAAAATCCTTGAGGTGGAGTTACTCCCAAAAGGAGTTGCTGCGGGCTACCTAAATGACATGATGCAGGTGGAGAGGATAGAATTATTAGGTGCTCCCGATCCGGTCATGGGGATGCCAACTAGGTTGAGCGTCCGGAAAAGTCTCTACTTATTTTAGGTGACCCAAGCTAGTTGTCGAAGGGTAACTTAATTTATGCAAATATTATATGAACCTAGTTAACCAAATGATGACAAAGATAAGGGTGGAGTCCCCTGGTGAGTATAAAAATTGTTCTTTATTTATCAGATGAGTAATTGTAAATTTATTTGCAAATTTTCCGCTATCGTGTCTGCTGTTGGAGTGAACCGCTTTGTAAAAATTCACGGATTTTTGGTAAGTACTAATAGCCCACTACTAATACATAATTAATATTAGATGCAATAAGTACGCGCAAAATCATTCCCGAACAAGTAGAGTAATTACAAACAATAAGAGAAAGAAATAATTAAAGAAGGCAAATACACTAAAAAGTGAACATGTGCGAAATGGAGAAAATAGAGCAAATGTTTAATCAAATTAATGAGAATATGAAGCAGTTTAACGTTAAGATGGATGCTATAACAAAAGAAATGAAGCAGATAAAAGAAGAAAATCAAACATTAAAAAAATTGAGATTCAGGATGACAATATAGGAAAACTAGAAAGAGAAATAAGAAAAAGAATTTAATTGTAAGAGGTATCAAGGACGAAGAACATGAGGATAAGACAGGTATAGAAGAAAACATAGATTCAGTAATACAAAAGATTGGAATAAACATCAAGGAAACAGAAATAGACGAAATAAGAAGAATTGGGAAATACGCTGTGGATAGGAATAGGCCAGTGTTGATAAAATTAACAAAAGAAAGCACACGATTTGAAATATTAAAAAACGCAAAAAACCTAAAAGGTAGCGATATATGGATTGAAGAAGACTATCCAAAGCCAATACAAGAGGACAGGAAGGTGCTGATAACGCAAATGAAAGAGGCCAGAGCAAAAGGATACAGGGCAATGATAAAATATAATAAGTTAATCATAAACGGCGAAGTATACACGGCAGCAACTTTCAATGAACAAAAGAATTACGAAAGATGAAGAAGAATGCGGAAAGACCGGCCAGAAACGAACAGCCATAGATAGATAACCCAACGGGGAAGGTGCAGACGAGCAAACGAGGAAAATAACAAGAACGATAAGAGGAAAAACTATTAACAACAGATTACGGAAGAACAAGGAACCAGACCAGGCAACGAAAATTGACATGAATAAGGACCAAGCAAGGATAGGGATAACAAAATAGAAATAAAATTAAAGAAAATAATAAAACCAAAACATTATTCCAACCAAAAGTTAAGGATAAATTATTCATAGGAACATGGAATGTTAGAGGTTTAAACGAGGTCGGTGCATTAAAACAACTTAACCACCAGTGTAAAAATAACGATTTGACATCATGGCACTACAAGAAACGAATTTAAAAAAAACGACATAATGGAACTTGACGAATATGTCCTTTTCAAAAGTGGAGCAGAAAATAATCGGTTGGGTACAGGCTTCTTGGTGAGTAAACGAATAAAGGACGTAATAGTAGATTTTAAACCTTTAACAGACCGTATGTGTTACTTAAGAATACGAGGGAAAATACCAAAAAATAAGTTATATAAATATACATGCACAGACTGAAGAAAAGATCTGGAAGTTAAGGAAGAATATTACAACAACTTGAACACAGAGTATGATAAGATTCCTAAGATATGACATGAAAATCGTTTTGGGAGACGCAAATGCGAAGATAGGAAAGGGGAAGAAGTATATCAACCTGTTTTAATTAGGAAATTTAGTAAACACGAAGAAATCATCGGTAAATGCACAACTCCTAATAGATTTTGGAAGGGAAAAGGGATTGATAATTAAAAGCATATATTTTCAACGAAAAGATATATACAAAGGGACTTGGAGATCACCAGACCCAGGAAACATATTAACCAAATTGACCACACATATTAATTGAGAGAGATCAAGAGAGGAAAGTATTATGAATATACAGAAGCTATCGAGGCCCAAACATAAGCTCAGACCATTTTGTGGTAGGAATGAAAATAGAAAATAGCTTTATCATTTATAAAGAATAATAAAAGTAAAAAAAGCCTAACCCAAAAGAGATTTGAAAAAGAAGAGAATAAAAACAGATATACACAAACCATAAACAAAAAATTAGAAGAGTTAAAAGAATCGGAAAGCGTAGGACAGAAGTGGCGAAACATAGAATCGGTAATAAAACAAATT